>NC_047563.1:16521538-16700164 GCF_902806645.1 Magallana gigas | reverse complement strand
TTTCAATGAAAAATGTTCAAATTTGACATGTTTTTCTACTTTTTTTTGCATATATACCTTAGAAAGTAGAAATAGGTTGTTTCTTGTTCATTTCAAAAGTAATTATCATAGCAGATGTTATTTCAAAGTCAAATGTACATTTACATATCCTACATGTAATCTTAATGCAGACAATTAAATAGGGGGGGGGGGGGGGGGGTTCAATTATGTAAACACATCTAAATATCTTTATGAAATAAAAAATAAAGGAAACATAATTGTATACTTTTATTGAAAAACAAATTTTCACAGCAATTATGAATTTCTTTAAACAGCCTTAATTTTGTTTTCATAATTTCTTATCAAACACAAACCACAACATGGCATGATGCTTTCTTCAAGTTCCTTATTGTTCATGCATATCGGATTTAATTTGAATTACCAGTAAATAGTCTGTAGAACACAAGGAATATGCATGTGGATAGAGGTGACAGGTTAATCTCAGGAGCTGAACCACAAGAATCAACAGGTACCGGTAAAAGCCATGTGGTAACAAGAGTCTGTTTTGAGCTGAAATAAATAAAAAAAATAATTAGCTGTGTTTACACACATGTACTAGTAATAGCTGTGTTTACATTAACATATGCATAGTATTTCTGTAAAAAATACACTGACCATGCAGTGTAATAAGTATGACATATCCCAATACATGACATAACATTTAGGCAGTACAAGATCAAAAATTTGCATATGAAGTCATAATATAATATTAAAAAATTTTCATAGGTATAAACACTTATCAAATTGAGAAAGAGAGAGAGTTTGAGAGAGAGAGAGTTTATTACCATACTTGTAGTGCAACAGTCAATATTTCAATTCGTAAATTACGAGGGTTTTTGTTTATTTTCTTATAAATTACATGTTTTAAAAACAATACACCCCCCCTGATGCTACGTGCCTGCATCTTCAGCTATCTTGTCTTCTATCATTGTTTATAGCTGTACGATGGGAATATGGAGACATCATTTATCTTTCAAATAACTACGTGTAATAAGCATAAAACATGTATGAGTAAACTTAATGAAGAATTTTTAATAGATTATTTTTCAAAGGATGTGGTACATTACATGTATGTCAATCTTTATAAAACTAGCGTATATTTCGTGCGCCATAAATTGCAAGTTTTTTGTAAATATCATTTACTTGCATGATAGGTATATATGGTCTAACCAAAATTTTCTTCATAAAGCTACAGCTGTATGTACCACATATATGTTTTGTCACAAGTATACATTTTTAAAAAAAATACCCAAATTCCAACAGTTTAAATAAACTCAACTCATTCTCTGATAAGTTCATTGTGTTTTGTGCGTGCATATCTTATTTGTCTGCTGCAACAGCAGCCAATCAGCTGTAAGCTGAATCCACAATAGGGAAGTTTGTGTTTTAGGAGCGGGTAAATTGTTTATGCGACACTGTCAAGAAAACCACACCAAATAATAACAAGAAACATAAATATTCACTTAAATGTATTCTGTTGTAAAGTAAAGGTTTTTAACACTTATTGCATCTTGCAAAACATGTGATGACCTTAATCATCTGTCATATATCTGATATACATGTATATGTAAAAGATGGGAGAAATAACGACGGAACAAAGTGGGATTCGAACCAGGCCCTCTGAATCTCTAGTCAAGTGCTCTACCAACTGAGCTACATGTATCTGGCACTGGTATTCAAACCAGTCTGACCGTCACATTCCTCCCCCTTAAATGATCTTCACCCTCGAAGATCATCCCTGGCAGGATCGAGTTAACCTGTTAGTTCCAGGGGTTGGTCACAACACCAATATTGTAACAGGATGGGAGAAATAATGAAGGGATTTGAACCTGGGCCCCCGGAATCTCTAGTCAGGTGCTCTACCAACTGAGCTATCTGGCACTGGTATTCAAACCGGTCTGATCGTCACATATATAAAGAATTATTTTAAACAAAAATAACACTCGCAACCTTCAGTTTTTGTCTGTAATTAATCAATATTGGCGTGCGATCAGTTCTCGCCGAGTACCATTTCTCACCAGTGCATTGTTACGTCATTTTATCAACACATAAAATTATATACGAAAATATGATGTAACAGTGCACCAGTGAGAAATGGTCCTCGGAGAGAACTGCTCGCACGCCAGTACTGCCAGTAGTCAGATTAAAAAAAGAGAATAAAAAATTACATTTAAAACATTAACAAGGACAATTTAAGTACACATCATAACTGCTAAACAAGAAAAATTATGTGAACTGGTAGAATGGTAGGCATAGTTCTAACTTGTAACCTACATGTACAAGTACATGTACCGGGTACCCGTTGGTCTGCTATACCTCTTTAATGATACAATGATCGGCATCATAAAGATATTAAAGTCATGTTTTAACTCTGAAGTCTGAAGTATACAATTTTATTTACTTGAAGTTATGTCTACAGGGTATTCATGACTACATTTGGAGTCCTCTGCACAAGAATATATGATATGTTTCTAATTAGACCCTGCTTTGAATTTTGAGTTGAAAATTCACAATCTGTTATTTTTTTAAATAGATAAATTCAGTTACCCTTTCCAGTCCCCCATGAACCTCGAGCGAGTCTAAACATCCATGAAACATGTAAAAATTACACGTTAGTAAACAAACACCCACACCATAACAAAAACATCTAACCAGTCTAGACGGACTCCCAAAACGGAGTCAACGGAAGTGAATTTCTGCAAGCATTTTGGACTCCGTTTTGGGAGTCTACGCATGCGCACTGGTACCAAATATGGCGATTTTTCGATGAAAACATGGGGCCAACACTAAATCGTCTTGCAAAGTGCTGCATGTGTTGGCAGACTTCTAACATGTTTTAAAAGCCCCAGGATATAATGTACTATCGATCGTATTTGCACGAAATAGGGGTTCATTTGCACTTAAGAAAGTTATTTCTCTTCGAAATTGGACGTTTGGACGATGCTTAAAAAGTGATTATTTTGTGTTTTTCATGGAATTTAATCGTTAATAAAAGGTAAATTGCATTAAATTTTACTTCTTTCGTATTGTGTTACAATTTAAAATCACCAAACATACGAATTTTTATGTGCGTAAACGAAAAAAAGCCTCAATTACTGACAAAAACTGGTTGCTCTAGCGATGATTAAAAACGTCTTTCTGGTATTCAAAAAATAGGATTGGTTATCTGAAATCCCAGAAAATGAAACAAATTGTCACTCTAGATACAATAACTCTTTAAATTGAACTGATAATTATCATCAAAACAATTATAATCGCTCGCGGCATTTGCGATGTTAGGAAACCATGTTAAATACATAATTATTCAAGATAATTGAATAATTTAGCATGAAAAAGATTAAAATGAGACTATACTTTTAACAAACAATGACAAATAAACATATCCAAGCGTTCAATTTATTTCAAAACAGTTATCAGCTGGTTATGGTTGTGCGTGATCGAAGTTTTGGGTGAATTTTTCATTTTAAAAATTAATCTTGCGTAATACAAGTAAACGGTCATGAACATATGACATTAATATGACACATATACGTTCAGAAATGTTTTTGAAAGTTTAGAATTAATTTTAGTCGTGTTTTTGGCCAATTTTAGAGATTTATTTAGAACTAAGGGGCATAACTCGCACGTTGTTTACATTAGAAACGCCATTTTACCGCAATGCATGATGGAGCCAAAGACTCCGTTTTGGGAGTTAACTCCGTTTTGGGAGTCCCGTCTAGACTGCTAACAGTGTGCACGTACTTACATGTACATCTATACTATATACTAAATTTTAACCAGTTAACAAGAAACTTTAAAAGGAGTAAAAGCCTCACCTTCTTCAGTAACATCCACATAAATCACACACTTTAATGTCCATCTTTTCTCCTTTATTACTCGTAGCTTATCAACGGCTGATCGTCGACAGAAGTGTGGCTGTCAGAATTTCCTCGTAAACGATTCACACGAGAAAAATATCCTCCTTAAACAAATATGTAGTACTGTTCCCTGTGCATGTTCATATGTTTCACAGCAAATTGAAAATGCATGTGTACACCGAAAGAATACACAACTTCTCTTCTGCAGTACGGCTCTCTCTTTTCTACAATGCCGTTCGTTACTGTTTACATTCGGCGCGCGCGCGCGGGGGTCACAAACAGGGGCGCCCCGACAAATAGTTGCACATAGAACGTTTAAATAATGTGTGTTCATTGAATTCATAAATGATATAGATGAAAAAAAAATGAAATTGAATCACAACAATTTATCTAAGACGCAACACAACGTAATGCAGTAAATGCCTGGGCCTTAATGTGGCATTTGTTCGCTTGTGTGTCTATGTAGACATATTAACTCGTTCATGTACGATTCTCACATATTTGTTTTATGAAATTTGAAAAAAAATATAGGACAGAACTTGTTTAATTTGATACCAAATGACATTATTTAATATATTAACAATAACTAAATTAATTTTTTTTCATAAAATGATAACGATTTTTGCTATCAGAAAAATACGTGTATGAGCTGCTGACCCCTAATTATAGGGGCCAGCCCTTTTTTCTTAATTTTAAATGAAAGCTCTCGTTATTCTAAACAACTTTTGTTCTATATGTATTAACAAAATATTTTTAGTTTAAAGGTTATAATACAAAAAGCAACAAAATTTCAGCCCCGAAAAAATCTTAAACTTTGGCGACAAATAGCTCAAAAACTAACAAAGAAATTACCAAAAAGTTTCATGCCAGCAAAATTATAAAATGTTACCGACAATTTCGCCAAATTTCATGCATCTATCATCTGTAGTTCCCGAGATCAACTCTGGACAAAAGACCCCCCAATTTTCAATTAAAGGGCAATAACTCATAACCGGAAGTGAATTTTAAAAATTTGAAAAAAACGTCTAGAGATATTAATATCATCTACATACCCTGAAAGTTTCATAGCAATCAGACAAAAAATGTTCGAGAAATCTCGTGCACAAAATTTGCGGGAAAAAAAAAAAAATAATAACTAGAGCAAAGCTCGTTGCAAAGCAACGAGTGGGTCTTCCGTTAATGTCGGAAGTAAAGCTGGAAGTTCCTGTAAGAAGCAAAGCTCTTGAACCAATAACAAGAGTTACTAAGATGAAAATATCTAATTGTTCCTGGTACGACTTAACAAAATCCGAATGATTTTAAGTACGACTTAACAAAAACCTTTCTGATTTCAAGAACGACTTAACAAAAAAAATCCGAATGTGTTCAAGTACGACTTAACAATTATTATTGGTACGAGTTAATATTACTTTAAAACATTTCGCTATTTTTTAAACCAAGGATGCGGAATCAAAATTTCCGGAAAAATCAATTTTTAAACCCCGATATCTCTGTAATGCATCGTCCAATTTTAAAACGGTTTTCAGTGTTAGATTCAGCTTAATAAGCTATACAAAACACATGTTTATTTTTGATTTGATAAAAAAAATTCAATTTTTCGAAAAATTGATTCACTTCCGGATTCGACCAGAAGAGACAGATTTTCATTTCCAGCCTTATTACAGTGGTAAATCGACAAAATTATTACCATTGAAAATTCCAAGCCTCTATCTCAAAGCGTTTTCATGAAACATCGAAGTCATCAAAATGACTTTATTAAAATTTTATAAATGACGTAACGTAAAAACTGAAGTGACGTTTTCAAAGAAACTTTGGAATTTTTGAGGCATAATAGTTGCACACAATCTCTGAAAGTTTCATTTCAATCGGTTAAAAACTTTTTGAGTTATAAAGCCGAAAAGGAGTCAGAAACAAAAGATGTCACCTTTGACCTTCCAAACTGTGTGCTTGTTGCACCATCAAATGTCAGAAACTTACCAATGTACAGTTTATTATATTTCTGTGAATATTTCCTATGTAAAATTAAAATGATTAAACATGCTATTCCATCTAACTGTGAAATAGTTTCTATGGTATCTGTCCATGGTGAATAGTCAACGAAAGTATTCACCGGCAGCATACGATTTCCCTCCTTTTTAAACTCGGAACACCTCTGATATAATCCGATCACAACATTAAATTCAAAGTCCGATAATTCTAATTTGTTAATAATCAAGAAATTCTGCATCGCCAACAAATAAAGTTTTCTTCAGAATAATAATTAAAATACCTATAGCTATTTACTGACTATTTGGATGACAGAAAGTTTATTGTCCCCCTCAACAGCAACTATTTCACTTGGCTTCGCCCCATGAAATAGTGGCTGTCTTGGAAGACAATAAACTTGCTATCATCCTCATACCCAGTAATTAGGTATATAATGTCCCATCCACATAAATTTCGAGTTATATAACCTCCCATTTGTAACCTGCAATTTCACAGTGTATAGTCAACACAACAGTCTTAGCCGCAAGTTTCACCATTCAATTCTCATGTACTTATTAAACATTAGGGGCCTTCATATTGCATACCAATTCCAACAAGGGAGATCCCTCTAATGATAATCATTAAAATTCATTTTATGAATCTTAGCAACACTCATAAGCCTTCAAGTACAGCATCTCAAAACACCTTGAAATATTTTCTCAATTGACAAATCAGCAGAAAATTACTTGATAATGATAGATATCATAATTGATAAGAAGTGTTTAAGTCAAATAGGCAAAAATGTGCAATTTTAAATGAACAAGTACATACAGTAACAAAAGCTCTAGGCAGACTCGAACTCGAATGGTTTAGAAACCCAATACTTTAACCATTGAGCTATGACAATATACAACCCAATCAAACGATATGAAGAGTTCAACAAAACATTTAAATCGCCATCTTGTGACGTAGTGTCTTAAAAAGTATAAGTCTAGGTGTAGTGATGTACCTTAATTTACAAAAATATTAACGGGTACTTTATCCGAATCTGTCCCTTGCTTCCTTTAACTTAGTACATTTTATGAACAGATGTCTTGTCTTAGAATAAGAAAGCTAATGCAATTCTGAGAAAAAAGTATACTACATATTGACAATTCCATTGAGGTTTAATAAACATATGGCCATTTAAGTGAACCCACCATATTCAATTTCTTTTACTCAACACAGATTTACAGGGTTCTCCATAGTAAAACATCTTTACCTGACCTTTTAGAGGTCAATTATTTTTCAACCACCATTAATAAGAAACCTTATTCAATACAACATACATCTACATGATATTATCTTGATAAAAGCATCACATCACTTAGAAATACCCTTACATGTATACCCTCCCCCTATCTTTTGATTTTCATAAAAAGTCATGGTTTGAAATCTTTTACCTAATTTTATGAAACTTGTGGCAATTTCTTTAAGTCATTTCTCACACATATTTGAAAACAATCATTAATGATACTAAAATTTGATCTTTTTTGTTTCTTGAATGATTTGTAGCATTTTAATAATTAAATAGACATGTATTCTTGCATGTGATTTCTTTTTTCCATGAAAAAAGGTAAGCTAACTATCATATTTATTGAATATCTAATCTATTCTGGTTTCTTGTCTCTTTTTAACCATGCTAAAACAGTAAGATCAACAAGTTCAACATCTGCCTTAAATAAAATTAAATTCAAACACACCCGGGTAGCTGGAGGCGGAGGAGAATTCCATTAAAAATGTTAAAATTTGACATGTTGTGTCTACTTTTTTTAATGCACATATACCTTAAAAGGATGAAAAGAGATTGTTTCTTGCTCATTTCAAAAGTAATTATCATTGCAGGTGTTATTCAAAAGTCAAATGTACATTTACATATCCTACATGTAATCTTAATGGAGACAATTGGAAATAGTTGGGTGATTTTTCAATTATGTAAAGACATCTAAATATCTTTATAAAATAAAAAATGAAGGAAATATAATTGCATACTTTCATTGAAAAACAAATTTTCACAACAATCATATTTCTTTAAACAGCCTTAATTTTGGTTTTTTATAATTTCTTATCAAACATGAACAAACCACAATAGGGCATGATGCTTTCTTAAAGTTCCATTATTGTTCATGCATTATCCTTTTTAATTTGAAATACCGGTAGATAGTCTGTAGAACACAAGGACTATGCATGTGGGTAGAGGTGACAGGTTAACCTCAAGAGCTGAAACCATACGAATCAACAGGTAAAAGTAATGTGGTAACAAGAGTTCGTTTTGAGCTGAAATGAAAAAAAAAAATTAGCTGAGTTAAAATACATGTACTTGTAATAGCTGTGCTTACACTAACATATACATAATGTTTTTGGAAAAAATAAACTGACCATGCAGTGTTATAAGTATGACATATCCAAATACATGACATTAACATTTAGGCAGTACAAAAACAAAAATGTGCATATCAAGTCATAATATCATAACATTAAAAAAATTTCTTGGGTGTAGACATATCAGATTGAGAGAGAGCGAGAGCAAGAGCAAGAGAGAGAGAGTTTGTTTTACTTGTAGTGCAACAGCAATATTTCAATTCATAAACTACAAAGGAATACATGTATTACCAATCTGAACAGCGTCAAAGCATAAGCTTCTGCTACATGTATACCATGTTTTGTCAATTCTACTGGGGTTTTTTGCGAATAAATTTAGCGAGGTTTTTTTTTTTTCTTATGAGTTATGTTTTGAAAACAATACTATGTATAATGCGCAGAAAATTCCAGGAACAATTTTACAAAGCTTTGGATTTTGGTTGCACATTGAAAAAATGAGGGATTGATAATAGGAGCATGCTCATTTTAAAATTCAATCCACTTTAGATTTCTTTTACAAGACCGAGATATTTTTGTCACAAAATTAAGTTGCCCTCTGACACTTTGCCAAGATAAAAAATTTGAGAGAGAGAGAGAGAGAGAGAGAGAGAGAGAGAGATCTAAGGCACATGCAGTAAAATTATTTACATACTATGTAGATGTGATATGCATGTAAAGCTTACCTAAAATGAATCAATATGTATAAAAGATAAACTAATCTCTCAAATTACAATGATTCTGTGAAATACTTATATCTTGAGAAGACTGTTTAATAGATATCATGGAACATTGACCTAAAATCTGAGCTTGATATAATACGAAATTTGAGACTTTTCATCTAGCACCCTGTTTTACATGCTCGTTACACAAGCAATAACCATATATAACAGAGAGAGAGACAAAAGGTCTAATTTTAATTAGATTGAATATTTACTATGTCAAATATATTTATTTAATTAAACACAAGCCTGAGTTTTTTAATTTATAAATTAAATGAAGGCGATATGGTAAAGATCTGCTATATTCAAATATTTAGGGCAAAGTTATCATCATGCAAACATGCACTCCAATTACAACATTCTATTCTTGTGTACCTTAAGACTCCCACCGCTTCAAAATGCACTGTTTTACAGTGTGCGGTGTGTTGTTCAATACAAAGTAAGACATACATATACATAATAACAAATAGAAATTCAAAAGATGGTGTGCAAAACATACCCGTGAAAATACACTGGACATATAATATTCCGAGATTCCTCTTACTCTAACGCCCGCTTTTATATTGTGACGTACTTCAAAAGCGGAGGTTAGAGTCAGAGGAATCTCGGATTAGATTGAAAAGTGCAAATACTTTGAAAAGAAAAAGTCAATACGACATATCCTGTATTGAAACATACCTTTATGATCTGTCATACGTTAGTTGAGCTGAAATTTCCACTATCGATGTCTTGCAGGCCATGCTTCTTTTAAAAATGTAGACAAACCGCTATCAGCTGTTGTTGAAACATGGCGAGTTGACATGGGGAATCGTACGATAATTATTTCGATTAAGACTAAAAAGACTATAATAAAAACTAACAACGTAATTATCGAACGAAATAAGGAAATTGTTTCGATAAACACTCTGATTAACATTTAAAAAAAGGAGTTCGGTTTTATGACCTGTACGAACGGTTTTCAGAAGGAGTTACTTTCAGTGTGAATTATGCACTATTTTTCAAACCAATAACACGGAATCAAAATTTCCGGAAAAATCAATATTTAAAACCCGATCTCTCTGCAATGCATCATCCGATTTTAAAACGAATTTCAGTTTTGTATTAAGCTTTGGAAACTCTACAATATGCACATAATTTTATGTTTTTTATATAGTTTCATGATCAGGACGAATTATTTTCAGTAGAAGTTATTTTCAGTGTGAATTTTGCACTATTTTTTAAACCAAGAACGCGGCATCAAAATTTCCGGAAAACTCAATTTTTAAACCCCGATTTCTCTGTAGTGCATCGTCCGATTTTAAAACGGATTTCAGTTTTAAATTAAGCTTAATAAAAGCTTTTTTGCTGCTTCATGATTAATATCAAATTATTGGTCAGAAAAAAGTTATTATAAAAAGACTTAGTAGCCCTCCTGACCCCTAATTTGAGGGGCCAGCCCCTATTTCTTGATATCAAATAAAAGTACTCATTAATATAAACATATTTTGTTCTACAAGAGTTCACGAATTGTAAACCGTTCTCGACATATCTAAACAAATGTGTTTTAGGGGCCGACCCTTTAACCCCTTACCGGGGCCACTAACAACCAAATTTTTGGTATCGTATTGTTCAGAACATTATTTTGAACAATTTTTGTTCTACATTCCTTTTCAAAATATTTATCCTTTTTCAGATATTAATGATCAAAGTTTTGAATTCTGGCCCCTTTTAACCCCTAATTACGTAATATAAGACTTAAGTATGGTACTATATAGATAAACAGCTGCACAATGAACATTTTTGCTTCTATAATTAATAACAAATAATTGTTCAGTAAAAAGTTATTGTAAGAAGACATTAGAGCCCTTTTGGCCCCTAATGTGAGGGGCCAGCCCCTTTTACTTGATATCAAATGAAAGGTCTCGAAAATATAAACATATTTTGTTTTACAAGTGTTCACGAAATGTTAACGGTTCTTGAGATATATGTACAAATGTATTTTAGGGGCCGACCCTTTAACTCCTAAATGGGGTCATAATCAAAAACATTTAAGGTTGCATATTGTACAGAACAATTTTTTGAGCAACTTTTGTTCTACATTGCTTTTAAAAATATTTCTCCTTTTTCAGATAATAATGATCAAAGTTTTGAACTTCTGGCCCCTTGAAGACCCTAATTACGTAACATATGGCTTAAATATGGTACGGTATAGATAAACAGCTGTACAATGAACATTTTTGCTTTTATAACTAATAACAAATTATTGTTCAGTAAAGAGTTATTGTAAGAAGAATTTAGAGCCCTCTTGGCCCCTAATTTGAGGGGTCAGCCCCTTTTTGTTGATACCAAATGAAAGCCCTTCAAAATTAAAACAACTTTTGCATTACATGTTATAACAAAATATGTTCACATCGAAAGGTATTACAGAAAATGTGCAAAAATTTCGTGAAAAAATTTGATGCTAATTTTCAGGTTCAGGCGAGCTTCAAGGCCTTGAGCAATTTTCATAATTGGAAGCATGGGGGTACATCTACAGACATTTATCTACAATCCCTGAAAATTTTAAGCTTCTACCTTGATTAGTTTCGGAGGAGATGCGTGGACAAAATGACCCTTAAAAATTTACAAAATCGTCTATATCTGAAACCGGAAGTGACGTCATCATTTGAAAATTTGATAATATGTAGCGACGACGTTGTTCTATCACTCCTGAAAATTTCGTGCAAATCGGTTGGGTAGTTTTTGAGAAATGACGCTCCAAAAAAGTCAGAAAAAGAAAAAAAAGAATAATAAGAATAAAGAAAAAGAAACCGTAGAATAACAAGAGGGTCTTCCGTTGGAAACGGAAGACCCTAATAAGAAACAGTAGAATAACAGAAGGGTTTTCCGTTGAAAAACGGAAAACCCTAATAATAATAAGAAACAGTAGAATAACAGAAGGGTTTTCCGTTGAAAAACGGAAAACCCTAATAATAACTAGATTCGATCTCGTTGCGAGCAACGAGTGGGTCTTCCGTCCGATTTTTGAATAGATTAGATTAAACTTATCAATTCAAAGATAAAATCGTAGATTTAAGCGAAAAAAATGAAAAAAAAATTTGCGGCACTCGAGGCTTGAACCCGGGTCGCCTGGGCCATGTCCACGACTATATCGACTGAGCTACTCGGACTCCGCTTCAGAACTTTGACGCTTAATTTCTCGAGAATGCCTTGATCGATTTTAAAACTAATTACATATTCTTAATCAGTAAAAGGGTCACTATAAGGTGTTAAAATTTCAAAGAAAAATATTAAAAAATAAAAAAGTCGAAAAATTCAAATTTTCAAATTTCCTTCCGGTGACGACCAAAAGTAACGGCGGACATTCTCTTGACCGAGGTGCACCAGAAAAACGGTAGATCTATCATCTCTGAAAATTTCAGCCTTTTATCTTTACTCGTTTTTGAGAAACCCGACCGACAAAATTGACTTTTTAAAATCGTAAACGGACGATAACTTCCGACCGGAAGTGTATTTTCAAAAATGGATAAAAAACGATAAACTTCAGATAACATCGCGTTAATCTTGAAAATTTGATTGAAATCGGTTGAGCCATCTCTGAGAAATCCTCTGCACAAAATCGGTAAGAAAAAAAAAGAATAATAATAATAACTAGACACGATCTCGTTGCGAGCAACGAGGAGGTCTTCCGTCTGATTTTTAGATGGAAATATGACATCATCGACTTTGATTTTTGACAACAAAACATGATATGGAAAAAGGAGTGAAGTACTAATGCTTTATTGTATCGCTTTTTATTTGTTCTCTTACATTGCTCTTTTAAATACTTGCATTTCTTCCAATTAAGATGAAAAAAATTAATATTGTTTACCTCTGGTCCCTAAAAACCCTTATTGGGTAACACAAGAGGAAATCATTATATTGTTAGGATATATAAACGTATTATACATAATCTAGCTTTAATAACCATTCACAAAATGGCTCTTATTAAAGGGCTATAGATAAAAGACTTTAGAGCCCTTTGATCCCCTAATTTAAGGGGCCAGCCCCTTTTTCGTAATATCAAATGAAAGGCCATTTGATTCTAAACAAATTTTGTTCAACAAGTGTTTAGAAATTCGTTACCGTTCTAGAGATATATGAGAAAGAAGGTTTTATGGGCCAATCCCTTATCTCCTTAAAGGGGCTGTTTAACGAAATTTTGAAGGTTGCATATCGTTAAGAACATCATTTTAAACAACTTTTTTCCGGTGCTGACCTACAAAATATTTTTCCTTTCTGAGATATGGGTGATCAAAAGTTTAGACTTTCGGCCCCTTAAAACCCCTAATTACATAACACATGATGAAATCATTACATTACTTGGATACATAATTGTAAGATAAACATATTTGCTTCTATAACCTTTCACATAATATCTCTCAGTAAAGGGCTACAGATTAAAGACTTTAGAGCCCTTTGGTCCCCTAATTGGAGGGGCCAGCCCCTTTTTCTTGATTTCAAATGAAAGGCTATTTAATTCTAAACAAATTTTGTTCAACAAGTGTTTAGAAATTTGTTACCATTCTAGAGATATATGAGAATGAAGGTTTTAGGGGCCGATCCCTAATCTCCCTACAGGGGCCGTATAACGAAATTTTAAAGGTTGCATTTTGTTGAGAACATGATTTTGAACAACTTTTCTTCTGTACCGCCTTTCAAAATATTTTTCCTTTCGGAGATATGGGTGATCAAAATTTTGGACTTTTGGCCCCTAAAAACCCTTAATCACGTGACACATGATAAAATCATTACATTACTTAGATACATAACTGTGAGATAAACACATTTGCTTCTATAACTTTTCAATATCTCTCAGTAAAGGGCTACAGAAAAAAGACTTTAGAGCTATTTGGTCCCCTAATTGGAGGGGCCAGCCCCTTTTTCTTGATATCAAATGAAAGGTCCAGTAAATATAAACCTTTTTTACATTACATGTCTTAACAAAATATTTTTCAGAAAAGAGATAAACAAAGAAAACCAGAAAAAATACGACATTTTATTAAAACTCAATTTTCGGGTCCAGGCGAGCTTCGGCGCCTTTCAATCCAGATCAAAATGAAAATAAAATTGCAAATCTACACTCTTTTGTCTACTATCCCTGAAAGTTTGAACTCAATATCTTTTATAGTTTAGGAGAAGTTAGAGGAACAAGCCACCCCTCTAAAAATCGCTAAAACGTCAATATCTCGAAAACGGAAGTGACGTCATCAATATAATTAAAAACCTATAAGGTTCCGATCACTATCTATTATATCTAAAAGTTTCATGAAAATCGGTCGAGTCGTTTCTGAGAAATCGCGTGCACAAAATTTGTAAGAAAAAAAAAGAAAAATAATAATAATAATAATAGGGAAAAAGAAACCGAACGAAAACAATAAGGTCTTCCGTTGGAAACGGAAGACCTTAACTAGATTCGATCTCGTTGCGAGCAACGAGTGGGTCTTCCGTTCGATTTTTAAATAGATTAGATTAAACTTATCAATTCAAAGATAAAATCGTAAATCTAAGCGAAAAATAGAGAAAAAAAATTTGCGGCACTCGAGGCTTGAACCCGGGTCGCCTGGGCCATGTCCACGACTATATCGACTGAGCTACTCGGACTGTCGCTTCAGGACTTTGACGCTTAATTTCTCGAGAATGCCTTGATCGATTTTCAAACAAAATACATATTCTGAATCAGTAAGAGGGTCACTATAAGGTTTAAAAATTTCAAAGATAAATATTAGAAAATAAAAAAGTCGAAAAATTCATTTTTTTCAAAATTCCATCCGGTGACAACCGGAATTGACGGCGGACATTCTCATGACCGAGGTGCACTAGGAAAACGCTAGATCTATCATCTCTGAAAATTTCAGCCCTATATCTTTACTCGTTTTTGAGAAACCTGACAGACAAAATTGACTTTTTAAAATCGTTTATTGACGATAACTTCCGAACGGAAGTGAATTTTGAAAAAATATCACGGGGGTACAAACTTCAGATGGCGAGGCATCATCAGTGAAAATTTGAAGGAAATCAAATCAGCCATTTCCGAGAAATCGCCTGCACAAAAAGTGTAAGGAAAAAAAGAATAATAATAATAATACGAAAATTGAAAAAGAAACAATAGAATAATAGTAGGGTCTTCCGCTGAAGACGGAAGACCCTAATAACAACTAGAGCAAAGCTCGTTGCAAAGCAACCAGTGGGTCTTCCGTTAATGTCGGAAGTAAAGCTGGAAGTTCCTGTAAGAAGCAGAGCTCTTAAACCAATAACATGAGTAACTAAAATAGAAAATAAAAAAATCGAAATATTCCTGGTACGACTTAACAAAATACGAATGATTTTAAGTACGACTTAACAAAAACTTTTCCGATTTCAAGAACGACTTAACAAAAAAAATCCGAATGTGTTCAAGTACGACTTAACAATTATTTTTGGTACGAGTTAATTTTACTTTGAACATTAAGCTATTTTTTAAACCAAGGACGCGGAATCAAAATTTCCGGAAAAATCAATTTTTAAACCCCGATATCTCTGTTATGCATCGTCCGATTTTGAAACGGCTTTCAGTGTTAGATTCAGCTTAATAAGCTCTACAAAACACATATTCGTTATTGAATTGATCAGAAAATTCATTTTTTCGAAAAATTTGTTTCACTTCCGGTTTTGACCGGAAGTGACAAAATAATTTTTTCTGTACATTTGCCATAAGTCAATCCGCAGATTAACAATCACAGAAAATTTCAAGTCTTTATAAACAACCGTTTACGAGAAAAGTCCTGGACAAAATCACTTTTTGAAAATTTTTAAAATGACGTAACTAGAAACCGGAAGTGACCTAATGACTTAAAATTTGAAGGCTTCAAGGGACAAGAAATTAAAATAATCCCTGAAAATTTCTTGCAAATTGGTTGAATAGTTTTTGAGATATAAAGCAAAAAAGAAGTCAGAAGGAAAAACAAGAAGAATAATAATAATAAAAAAAAACAATAGAATAACAAGAGGGTCTTCCGTTGAAAACGGAAGACCCTAATAAGAAAAGTGAAAAAGAAACAATAGAATAATAGAAGGGTCTTCCGCTGAAGACGGAAGACCCTAATAAGAAAAGTGAAAAAGAAACCGAAGAATAATAGAAGGGTCTTCCGCTGAAGACGGAAGACCCTAATAATAACTAGATTCGATCTCGTTGCGAGCAACGAGTGGGTCTTCCGTCCGATTTTTGAATAGATTAGATTAAACTGATCAATTCAAAGATAATATCGTAGATCTAAGCGAAAAAAAGAGAAATTTTTTTTGCGGCACTCGGGGCTTGAACCCGGGTCGCCCGGGCCATGTCCACGACTCTATCGACTGAGCTACTCGGACTCTCGCTTCAGGACTTTGACGCTTAATTTCTCGAGAACGCCTTGATCGATTTTAAAACAAATTACATATTCTGAATCAGTAAAAGGGTCACTATCATCTAATTGGAAAAAATATATAAAAACAAAAAGTTGAAAATTTTCATTTTTTAAATTTGCTTCCGGTGACGAGCGGAAATGACGGCCAACATTCTCTTGACCGAGGTACACGAGGATATTGCTAGATCTATCATCTCTGAAAATTTCAGTTCTCTATCTTTACTCGTTTTTGAGAAACATCGCCGACAAAATTGACTTTTAAAAATCGTAAAACGACGATAACTTCCGACCGGAAGTGAATTTTTAAAAATTGTTCCGGCGGTATAAAATTCATATGACTAGGCATCAGCCCTGTAAATTTGAAGGGAATCGAACGAGTCATCTCTGAGAAATCGCCTGCACAAAATTTGTAAGACAAAAAAAGAATAATAACTAGATCTATCATCTCTGAAAATTTCAGTTCTCTATCTTTGATCGTTTTTGAGAATCATCGCCGACAAAATTGACTTTTAAAAATCGTAAAACGACGATAACTTCCGACCGGAAGTAAATTTTTAAAAATCGTTCCGGCGGTATAAAATTCAAATGACTAGGCATCAGCCCTGAAAATTTGAAGGAAATCGAACGAGTCATCTCTGAGAAATCGCCTGCACAAAATTTGTAAGACAAAAAAAGAATAATAATAATAACTAGACACGATCTCGTTGCGAGCAACGAGGAGGTCTTCCGTTCGATTTTTAGAATGAAATATGACATCATCGAGTTTGATTTTCGACAGCAAACATGTTATGGAACAGGAGTGAAGTACTAATGCTTTATTGTATTGTTTTTGTATAAGTTCTCTTGCTTTTTTAACCTAATCTAGCTTTAATAACCTTTCACAAAATGGCTTTCATTATAGGGCTATAGATAAAAGATTTTAGAGCTCTTTGATCCCCTAATTTAAGGGGCAAGTCCCTTTTTCTTGGATTCAAATGAAAGGACATTTAATTCTGAACACATTTTGTCAGCAAGTGTTTAGAAAATGTTTGTCCCCTAAAATCTCTTAATTACGTAACACATGATTTTGAACAACTTTTCTTTTATACTGCATTACAAAATATTTTTCCTTTCTGAGATATGGGTGATCGAATTTTTTGACTTTTGGCCCCTACAAACCCTTAATTACGTAACACATGTTAAAATCATTACATTGCTTGAATACAGAACTATAAGATAAACACATTTGCTTCTATAATTCTTCACAAAATATCGCTCAGTAAAGGGCTACAGATTAAAGATTTTAGAGCCCTTTGGTCCCCTAATTTGAGGGGCCAGCCCCTTTTTCTTGATATCAAATAAAAGGTCATTTAATTCTACACAAATTTTGTTCAACAAGTGTTTAGAAAGTCGTTACCGTTTTGGAGATATATGAGAAAGAAGGTTTTAGGGGCCGGTCCCTTTTCTCCTTTTAGGGGCCGTTTAACGAAATTTTGACGGTTGCATTTTGTTAGGAACATAATTTTGAACAACTTTTCTTCTGTACTGCATTACAAAATATTTTTGCTTTGTGAGACATGGGTGATCGAAATATTGGACTTTTGGCCCCTAAAAACCCCTAATTACGTAACATATGAGAAAATCCTTATACTGCTTGGCTTCATAACTGTATAATAAACATATTTGCTTCTATGATTTATTACAAAATATCCCTCGGTAAAGAGTTATGGTTATAAGACTTTAGAGCCCTGTAGGTCCCTTATTTGAGGGGCCAGCCCCTTTCTCATGATATCAGCTGAAAGGTCTTGTAAATATAAACTTTTTGTACATTACATGTTTTAACAAAATATTTTCCAGAAAAGAGATAACGAGAGAAAAGCACAAAAATTCACGACGCTTTTTTAATGTCAATTTTCGAGCCGTAGCGAGCTTTGGCGCCAGTAGTGCTAAACATACAAAACAACAATCATGCAAAACTTCAATCTTTCCTTTACCTACCGTAGAAATTTGAGCTTAATATCTCTTATAGTTTAGGAGAACAACAGAAGACAAAATACCCATATAAAAACTAGAAAAATCTCAATATCTCAAAAACGGATGTGACGTCATCAACACAAAAAAAATTTAATCAGGTTCAGACCAATATCTATTACATCTGAAACTTTCATTGAGATCGGCCGAGCCGTTTCTGAGAAATCGCGTGCACAAAAATAGGAAGAAAAAAAATAATAATAATAAGAAGAAGAATAGGGAAAAAGAAACAAAGCAATAACAATAAGGTCTTCCGTTGGAAACGGAAGACCTTAATAATAATAAGAAAAGTGAAAAAGAAACATTACAATAATAGAAGGGTCTTCCGCTGAAGACGGAAGACCCTAATAATAAGAAAAGTGAAAAAGAAACATTACAATAATAGAAGGGTCTTCCGCTGAAGACGGAAGACCCTAATAACTAGATTCGATCTCGTTGCGAGCAACGAGTGGGTCTTCCTTCCGATTTTTGAATAGATTAGATCAAACTTATCAATTCAAAGATAAAAACGTAGATCTTAGCGAAAAATAGTAAAAACAAATTTGCGGCACTCGAGGCTTGAACCCGGGTCGGCTGGGCCATGTCCACGACTCTATCGACTGAGCTACTCGGACTCTCGCTTCAGGACTTTGACGCTTAATTTCTCGAGAATGCCCTGATCGATTTTAAAACAAATTACATATTCTGAATCAGTAAATGGGTCACTATCATCTTATTGGAAAAAATATATAAAAACAAAAAGTTGAAAATTTTCATTTTTTAAATTTGCTTCCGGTGACGACCGGAAGTGACGGCCAACATTCTCTTGACCGAGGTACACGATGATATTACTAGATCTATCATCTCTGAAAATTTCAGATCTCTATCTTTACTCGTTTTTGAGAAACATCGCCGACAAAATTGACTTTTAAAAATCGTAAAATGACGATAACCTCCGACCGGTAGGGAATTTTTAAAAATTGTTCCGGCGGTATAAAATTCATATGACTAGGCATCAGCCCTGAAAATTTAAAGGAAATCGAACGAGTCATCTCCGAGAAATCGCCTGCACAAAATTTGTAAGACAAAAAAAGAATAATAAGAAAAGTGAAAAAGAAACATTACAATAATAGAAGGGTCTTCCGCTGAAGACGGAAGACCCTAATAAGAAAAGTGAAAAAGAAACATTACAATAATAGAAGGGTCTTCCGCTGAAGACGGAAGACCCTAATAATAGAATTGAAAAAGAAACCGAAGAATAATAGAAGGGTCTTCCGCTGAAGACGGAAGACCCTAATTACCATATTTGTAACCCTTGTTGTAAAACAAGTTTTGGCTGACGTCCGATTATCATCAGTGTTCCAATATGTATTTGAAAGCCAACAACAATTATGTTAATAATTGTATTTATGTGTTGAATGCTATAATTTTATTTGCTTATTTATTGTATTTTTCATGTATATGTTTGATAAGATAAGTTGCATTTCTTTCCCAGGCCTTGTAGTGGTCGTTGGCCATATTATGTAATTTCCCTGCAGTAGTCACTGTCCATGTCTATTTTTAGCCCAAATTCTTAGTCTAAAAACCTCCAAGTGACCTATCATGTAATTGATAAAAATCCAATGGTGAAATTCTCCCCAAATTTAATTTAATATTTTTAATAAATGACATATTTCATCATGCACAAGTGTTGAGTTCATTTATCAGACAGCAAAAACCGAGCTGCGGTGGGGTTGTGCAGCATGAGAAAACATAAAACAACAATTATGTTAATAATTGTATTTATGTGTTGAATGCTATAATTTTATTTGCTTATTTATTGTATTTTTAAGGTCTTCCGTTTCCAACGGAAGACCTTTCTATTATTGTGCGGGAAAGATTATTTTTCTTTTTTTTTTTTTCTTCCTAGACGCGAACTTTGAGGCTTCATATCTTGCTTATTTCTGAACGGTTTTTGCTCAAATTTTCAGGGCAAATGTACTTTACAAAACACTATCTTTAGCAATTCATAAAATTTAGAATTCCCTTTCCGTTAAAGAGTTATTCCCCTTTTAAAAATTTTTAGGGCCTTTTGTTTCCAGACAAAGGCTCCGAGACTATGATAGCAGGGAATGGGAATCCAACGAATTTGAATAACAGAGACATTGTAGTTGTGCACATCTGTTTTTGTTTTTAGATTACGTTTTTTATTTAGGAAAAGGTAGGGGGTCAAAAAACAGGATTCAAAAAAGTGCGAAAATTTAGACATATTTTCCTTTATATCTTTTAAACGAAAAATATTTTGTTAAGACATGTAGAATAAAAGTTGTGCAAAATATAGAGGGCTTTCATTTGACACCAATAAGAAAGGGCTGGCCCCTTAAATTAAGGGCCAATGGCCCCTAAAATATTTTGCTTAATAACTCAAAAACGGTTAGGATTTTGATATGGCTGTCGCTGGAAAAGTTGTTTGTTGGGATCTCATAAAGGTCGTTACAATGTTATTTTGTATGTGATTTGTGTAGTATGAGTGTAAAAAGCTTTACATGTTAACATATACCTGTTTTCATTTGACAAGTTAACGAAAGTCTTTGTGCGTACAACTGGCATAAAGTCACCGCAAAAAGTATGCTGGATTATACAAACGGCATTAATTCATAAGAATTTTTTTTTAGAATATACGTGCTTTTTTTAGGAGTTTAAGTCATTGTTGTTAAGTTCTTATAATGCTCAACCCTTAAAAACTGGATTTGGAAAACAAATCATTGTTTTTCTTTTCTAGTAAACCACAAAATATGGAATTAAAAAAAATCTATGCATTACATTTTAGTTATTAACTCCATACATTTAAAATCTACCTTGAATCAGAGCTGGTGTGTACCATTACGTAAGCTCTCCCTCGCCCGCGGCCGAGAAAATCGGTCACCATGGTCGCGGCTGGACTACCTAGCGGTCAGGGGTTATCTAATACACGAGAGTTGCGTCTCTCATATATGAGTTTATTTATCCGCAAACCCAAGAATTGTTTTCGTTTTGATTACACATGTTTTTTATGGATTAAACGATTGAGTGTCAATTAAGAAATCGTTCAGTTAAATAATAAAAGCAATGTCATTCTCAATCTAAAGCAATAATAGATATAGATAAATTGTGGGTTTTAAGTTTAAAAAAAATAACTTCTATATGATAGAGTAAGGTCATTATACTGCAATTTTCAAGGCTTACTGGGTTCTGAGCTGTGTGGGTCTGTGCGTTGTACCTTTACGTAATCTATCGTTCGCCCACGGCCGAGGATCTCAGCCACGGCTGCACTACATAGCGGTTATTTATACACAAGATTCGCACACCGAGACGCACACTTCCATGCATATGAACGTGTTTGAGTTAATATAGTCGTAAATACAAGAACTGTTTTAATTATATGTTATAAAAGTTTGTCCATTTTGTATTTATTTAATTAAATTTGAGTGTAAATGAATATTAATGAACGATATTACTCCAAATCGGAAACATCGTCAGACATAAATTAATGGTTGGTTTGTTTATATAAAATATTTTATAAACTGTACAAATAATGTTTTAAATCAACAACAACCCCCCCCCCCCCTAAATATTAAACATTTAAATGATGATCATCCACCGCCCATGGCTGAGGAGATCCGGCACGATTGGACAAGTGATCCGCGGTTGGTTCGTGATCTTGTACCTTATCACGCGTTCATGTTTCATATTTTGGCATTTTGCACGGACACAACTATATTTCATTATGTTTTCAACTATTATTTTGGTTTAAGATGAAAAGATAAATTTATTTTACTTGTACAGTTGATTAAGCATTGGTGTATACGATAGCGTACAAGGTAGTTTAAAAATCAAATCAAATTATAATCAAAGTTCCATGTTACATGTTTGCGGTAGGTGCTAGCACGATAAAAGAATGTCCTGAGTTGAGGCATTCGATGATTATTTAAAAGAATATTCACAGGAGTTTTAAACAACTTTAGATTAGATTCTGTCGGTCACATATTAATCACTTCTGTAGTTTTTCTACATGTTCGTTTCATTATGGAAGCGAACTCATTGCTGCCCCCCCCCCCCCCCCCCCGCCCCGCTGACAGGAGCTCGCGCTGTATTTTTTTTTTTTTTGAGCGAAACGATATCAAGATCTGTCGAAAATCATTTTTGGTGGCTTCTTCTTATGTGTAACATTTTGTTTCACTTTCCCAACCGTTTGTTTATTCGGTCAGTCTGTGTTAATTCAATCGCCACGTGCGACCGAGAATCTTGTGTCGCTTCAGCGCACACAGCTCAGAACATATATAGCCCCGGGTCATCAATTGTTATGTAATTGAGTAACAGTTGGAATGGTGCTTTTACTACATAAAATATAAATAAAAAAATCATCCAGAAAAAAATGTTACCGTAACTCAATAGTCAATACCAAAAATAAAAATCCGTATGATTACAAACTGAAATCAGTTTTTCAGTATTCGGCGGGATTTGATTTTTCTTCTAACATTAGTATTTTTATTGGTTTCAGAGAATAGGATGTAAAAATACAAACAGGAAATAAATCTGATATTTTTTACATTGATAATGTTGAAAAATATTTAAAATTAAATTAGTCACATTCGTTAGAAAACAGTGTTATACAAACATCCGATAATTTTTTTCCTATGTCGTATTATTCGCGTAAATAAATATGTTCTGTACATATCCATGTACCTCAGAAAAAATTCAAATAATTAAACAAAAAAGAAAGTTGTAATTACTATTTCGGATTTTTTTCAAAGTAATTTAACATTGTATTGAAAAGAACAAGAAATAAAAATGATTTAAATTTTTGACTCAATCTTCGTATATATTACCGGCGCTCCTTACATGTATAACGGCGTACAGTGTATGTATAGATTATCATGATCTATTTGAATTAAGTTCCATTCGTAAAGATTCCCTTAATAATTAATTGCATTCAAGTTCAAGTTCAAGTTCTTTATTCCAAGAGACAAATGTCTCATAGGTTATACATATGAACATATACATATTAAATAAACAGTAAGAAAAACAAAGTGTACATAATCAATTTGGATAATTCACATGGAGAGTTCGTTGCTTGTTTGCATAATATAAATATTTACCTAAATTACACAGTTCTTTAGTATTAGAGGTAGATAATAACTGTATAACTTTATAGACACTTGGTTTTCGGGAGTAGTATTTTTTAATATACTTATCTCTTAAACTACAAAGTGATGGACAAATAAGTAAAAAATGGAACTCATCTTCAATTACATTTAAGTTGCAAGATTCACATTTTCGACAATCACGTGTTAAATTATCATACCTCCCTGTTTCAATCTTTAAGTCATGTGAGGACAACCGTAAGCGTGTAATTAATTTACGATATTTTACATGAATTGGTTTCTTTAGGTAAACTTGTAAACAAAAATGATCAACAACATGTTTATATAATATACATTTTGATGCATTGCTTATATCGTTAACAACTTTTTGTTTAAAGACATCACACATTCTATTAAATATAATATCTAAAATAACAGACTCTTTCATAGTACTTTGATATAAATCGGCTAAGCCTAAGATTGACAATTCTTTCCTAATATTTGAAATCCATATGTCATTATTTTTCACCATGTCTTCGTAGCATGCTTTTAAAATACAGTTTTTACTGTTTCTTAATTTAAACCAGTATTTAAAATTTTTTTGTTTCCTGAAAATGACTGTGTACATTGTAGGCAAATCCCTGTGCGTTAATTACGTCTTGTTTTCCGTTAACAGTGGTTTAAGTAATTAAAATAATTACTTGTAAAAATATCTATAATCGGGATTCCAAAGAACTTACTTCCCGCAATTCATAGAAATGATCAGTATGTTTTCTTTCTATGTTTACATTTAATTTTGTTCAAATAATTAATAAATTTTCTATCATTTAAATTGTGTGCTTCATCAGATACTGATTCCAATTACCTTGAAGTCATTAATTTTTCCATTGGCTATTGACAAAAAAAGAGACGCTTGACCATCCAATGAAAACAAATACACAGAGTTTGATTGACAGGTTCAGCCAGGTGCAGGTCTCACCCGATGTCCGAGGTTATGTGTGCCGCGAGTGGTCTCAATAAGAGTTATCGATGTAAATAAATTACAAAAGATACATGCTTACCAAAACATGCTCGTGTAAGTTAAAGTTGATTAAGGCTTGTTCCAACAGAAATCATGTTTTGCTAACTGTATTTAATATTTTTTATGTATAGCCAATTTTAATATTGTACAGTCATTTTACCGGTAACGAATCAGTATGCGGTTTCTCGTGCATGCAATTATTATTATCAAAATTCCAAATGTTTTTATTTTTTGTTTAAATCGCGTTTCTTTGTCCTTCTAAACTGTATCAAACTTCCGAAAATATAAAGGATGAATTACGGAGACAGTAATTTCAACACCCCCTCCAGTTTCCTAGTTTCGAATTCGTTTCCCAGTATCGAATTAAGCGCCCTTTATCACTTCTGACCGAATATTTTGAGGCGAATTAATTTCAAAAATATACTAGAGGTACATGTTAATGGACTTATAAATGAACAAGGAAAAACGATTGTGGGAATATGTCATTTAAAAAAATTATATGATCGTTATTTTTATCATACCGTTTTCCGGTCAAATTGAAACTGGACTTGAACAGTTTTCATTTCCGTCACTTTATAATATTGAATTTTCATATAAAAACACTTTATAATAGTAATTGATGATAAGTAGTTGCCATTTTCCTTTGTTTTTCTCGTATATCTATCAATTTTTGCAGCCAAATAATACTTCTGTCGCAATGAACCGTAACTAGGAAAACTACATGTGGTTCTATTTGAAGTTTATAAAAAAACAGTCCAGAAGTTTAAGCATAACTACGAACGATATCAGGGAGACAGAATGGAATACCTAAGAAAATGTAACCCAAAGCAGTTTTTTCGTTTATTTAAGAATAATAAAAAAATCAGTTGTGATGTAAGTGCCAAAGAGTTTTTTGAGCATTTTAAGAACCTTTTTGAAAATGTAAAAACTACTACGTATGACAACACTAGTGATGATTATGAAATATTACCATGTTATGAAGAGTTAGATGTGTGTATTTCAGAATTAGAGGTTGAGAAAGCTATTTTGAAACTGAAAAGTAACAAGAGTAATGCTGAAGATGGTGTAATTAATGAATTTTTTTCGAAATGTAAAGAGGTTATGATACCTATTTTGTGTAGACTTTTTAATAATATATTTGACTCTGGTTTTTACCCAGACAATTGGTCAAAAGGTTGTATTGTACCAATTTTTAAAAAAGGTGAAATGCAAGATTTAAACAATTATAGAGGTATCACATTAGTTAGTTGCTTGGCAAAACTATTTACAAGTATTATAAATACTAGATTGTTAGAATGGGACCAGAGATATAATATCATTACTGATGCTCAGTTTGGTTTTAAACCAGGGGTAGGTACAATTGATGCCATATTTGTACTACAGAATCTCATAAGTAGAACTTTAAAAAACAAAACAAGATTGTACTGTTGTTTTGTGGATTATACAAAGGCCTTTGACTTAATTGATAGATCAAAACTATGGTATAAATTGCAAATGGAGGGTTTTGGAGGAAAATTGTTACGTATTATTAAGTCTCTATATAAGAATGTAAGAGCATGTGTTAAACATAAAGGTATATTTACAGAAACATTTAGAATCTCAGCTGGAGTTCTACAAGGTGAAATATTGTCTCCATTATTATTTTCAATGTACCTTAATGATTTTGAAAGATATTTTATAAATAGTAATTGTACATCAATTGAATTACAAATGATTAATGTTTTTAATTATGTATGCTGATGATACTGTCCTTTTGGCAGAATCGCCCGAGGGTTTACAGGATATGCTGAACACAATGCACAGATATACTGATGAATGGAAGTTATCTGTTAATGTACAAAAAACCAAAATTGTAATTTTTAGAAACGGAAAATGTGTTAAAGATAATGAAAAATGGGAATACAATAGCAAATACGTAGAAGTAGTGAATCAATTTAACTATCTTGGTATGTTGTTTAACTACAATGGTAAATTTTTATCTACACAAAAGCACTGTGCAGCACAGGGAAATAAAGCAATGTTCAGCATATCTAGTAAAATGAAAGATTTGAATTTTAATGTTGAAACTCAATTGAATGTTTTTGATACTTATGTAAAAAGTGTACTTAGTTATGGTGCTGAAATTTGGGGATTCCATAAAGGTCAAGATGTAGAAAAAGTTCATATAAATTTTTGTAAGAAGGTTTTGGGTGTCAGAAAAAATACTTGCAACAGTGCAGTTTATTATGAAGTAGGTAGATTTCCATTAGAGATTTTCAGGAAACAAAAAATTTTTAAATACTGGTTTAAATTGAGAAACAGTAAAAACTGTATTTTAAAAGCATGCTACGAAGACATGGTGAAAAGTAATGACATATGGATTTCAAATATCAGGAAAGAATTGTCCATCTTAGGCTTAGCCGATTTATATCAAAGTACTATGAAAGAGTCTGTTATTTTAGATATTATATTTAATAGAATGTGTGATGTCTTTAAACAAAAAGTTGTTAACGATATAAGCAATGCATCAAAATGTATATTATATAAACATTTTGTTGATCATTTTTGTTTACAAGTTTACCTAAAGAAACCAATTCATGTAAAATATCGTAAATTAATTACACGCTTACGGTTGTCCTCACATGACTTAAAGATTGAAACAGGGAGGTATGATAATTTAACACGTGATTGTCGAAAATGTGAATCTTGCAACTTAAATGTAATTGAAGATGAGTTCCATTTTTTACTTATTTGTCCATCACTTTGTAGTTTAAGAGATAAGTATATTAAAAAATACTACTCCCGAAAACCAAGTGTCTATAAAGTTATACAGTTATTATCTACCTCTAATACTAAAGAACTGTGTAATTTAGGTAAATATTTATATTATGCAAACAAGCAACGAACTCTCCATGTGAATTATCCAAATTGATTATGTACACTTTGGGTTTTTTTCTTACTGTTTATTTAATATGTATATGTTCATATGTATAACCTATGAGACATTTGTCTCTTGGAATAAAGAACTTGAACTTGAAGTCGTAATTTCATTCAAAGCTCCATTATTATTTGATATGATGTATTATCTTTTTAAATGAATTATATTTACTAATTATTCACTAAATAGGGATCAATAACAAACTTATTTTCATAGTTAGGCTTAATTGTTTTCACACTTTCGTTTTTTCTGCTTTGAACATCCGGCAGCTCATATCTGGGGCACATTTTTAATTTGTAAACAATTCGGTAAATAATCGTGCAAATGGCAAACAACTTCACACACTGCTATAATATTTATTTCTGTGTTATAATCACCTAGCTAGAATTTTTTTAAAACCTCAACTTTGTCTTCCACCAATAATTTTTCTAAAAATTATTCGATACTGGCAAATATTCGTTACCGGTAAAACTGTACCAGTACTGAAACATCGTATAAAAACGTTATATATACATGTACTCTGTAACTAGTCGTCTTTTAATACATAAGTATATCATTTCTTCTAGATTTTTTTTTTCATGAAAATACCTACAAGAGAGTTTTGCCAATCACAAACAGTTTAAAGTACATGTAATGTAAAACACGGGCTCCATTTTGAAACAAATTGTCAGAGAGTTCCGAATGAAATCTGATAAACGTTTCACATGGTTCTCGCACGCTTTGCTCGAAACGATTTAAACGCATTGTCCGAAATTCTGCACGCTTTGTCCGAAATGCTAAACGGTTTACACGAAACGCTTCACGATTCACACGAAACGCTAAACGGTTAGGCCTAATACAAAACGTTTTTCGCACGTAAGTCGCACGCTTTTTTTTTGTTGTAGTAACTTACGTTTCAGGGTCTGTAAAATTTGTCAGCACGCAACAATTCTAAATTGCACATTGTCTTCAAAAATTTACAAATATTTAAATAAAGAAGTTATCTTAGAGAAAAGGTTACGTGTTTTGTAAACGGGTTCGGTTTTAAAAAAAAACCCACAATTCCTGACATGACACATGAGTACATACTGTTTATTACAATGCTTGCTACCCTCTGAAAAAACTCGCCAATAAATATCTCATTTTTTAAATAATGTTTGTTACGATTACATAAACTGTGTGCGACAAATAGTTTCCCTAAAACATTTTCTTATTTTCTTTTTCAAAACACGTTTTATATGCAGGCTTTCAATCACAACACGTTTTTATAACAAAAGCAGAACTAAAAGTCTAGTAATTATAATCGTTTGACACCATATCACATATATTTTCAACTCGCAGCAACAACGGAAGACCTACTCGTGGCTTTGCCACGAGCTCTGCTCTAGTTCATGTATATGTTTGATTAGATAAGTTGCATTTCTTTCCCAGGCCTTGTAGTGGTCGTTGGCCATATTATGTAATTTCCCTGCAGTGGTCACTGTCCATGTCTATTTTTAGCCCAAATTCTTAGTCTAAAAACCTCCAAGTGGCCTATCATGTAATTGATAAAAATCCAATGGTGAAATTCTCCCCAAATTTAATTTAATAGCCAATCAAATTAAGCGATACGGTAACGTGGTTTGATGCGGTCAGTATCTGACCGGTGAGATTAGGGTCATTCTGTCTTCATCTCTGATAGTGTTAGCACGAGTAATGTTTTGATACAGTTTTTATAGTTTTTTGTTGTATGCGATATCGCATGATTATTTGTGCTGGTTCCGGTTGGGGTACAATATGTAAACAATGAGTATTTTAAATGTGTGCGTGATTGGACATTCTTACATCAGAAGATTAAGAGATTATGGTATGCAGACAGAAACAGACAATCTAAATTTGGACCCTGAAGTGTTTAAAGTATCATTTAGAGGAAAAGGCGGTTTGAGATTAAACAAGCGTGTCTTCAGATCGGAGATTCTGCATTTTGACTCAATTCCCGATGTGGTGTTTTTACAGATTGGTGAAAATGATATCTGTGAAAATACAAACAGTGAGAAATTAGCTAGGGATATTATATCTGTGGGACAGTATTTAAGAGATGGGGTTAGAGTAAAGGTAGTGATAATAGGCCAGTTAATTCGCCGAATGCAGTTTGCATCATGCCAAAATTTTAACGTCTTTGTGGTTCAGACTAATGAACATTTGAAACGTTTTGCTGAGCCACTTGGTGGAATTTATTTCTGGGGACATCGGGGTTTTTGGAAGGATTTTCATTATTTAGGCCCGGATGGTGTCCATCTGCTGTGTACCCCTGCCGAGGACCAGCCCATGAGGAAGTTTCGCCGCAGCATTAGGAATGCGGTGATCCTGCACTCAAAAGTTTTGAGGCCAGTATGATTTTAGATCTTATGTGCTATCACTCTAGAATAATGATATTCAATAATATGTGAATGTATATATCCATATTGATATATATTTACATTTTATTTGTTTGAATTAAGACAGTGTAGGGGCACTTTATGTATTAAGTCCCTGAAATTTAAATGCGTGATTGTTCGTGTTGATGAGCATCAGTTCAAATTCTACCTTTCATTTTAATTAAGCGTTTTGGCTGGAACTGATAAATTTTATGTTTGTTGAGTTTGCATACTAAAGAATGATGAAGGAATATTGGGTCTGTGTAACCCATATGGTCAGTGGGACATGTTCCTTACAATTATGAATTTAATGTTACCTCGTAATTAAAAATCAGGTTGAGAATTTTTAGTTACATGAATGTTTGGATCTACATGTACTGTTAATGATGAAGGAACATTGGGTCTGTGATACCCATATGGTCAGTGGGACATGTTCCTTACAATTATGAATTTAATGTTAATAATGTTATGTAATTAAAGTCATGTTGGGACTATTTATTTACATAATGTTTGAATCTTCATGTACTAATAATGATGTAGGAACATTGGGTCTGTGTTACCCATATGGTCAGTGGGACATGTTCCTTACAATTATGAATTACTAATAATGATGTAGGAACATTGGGTCTGTGTTACCCATATGGTCAGTGGGACATGTTCCTTACAATTATGAATTACTAATAATGATGTAGGAACATTGGGTCTGTGTTACCCATATGGTCAGTGGGACATGTTCCTATTATTATGAATTTTATGTTAACAGGTACATGTAGATCAAAATCTTGTTGGTATGCGCTTAAGTGATCAGGTCAAAATACCAAGTACATGGTTGAAATCATCTGTTAATGCAAAAGTTGATTATGAAAAAAAAATTTTTATGGGTTAGGCTAATCATATATGTGAAAGGATAGGATTCATACCTATTATTCTTATTATATATTTAGCCATTATGCCACCCAAAAAGAGAGCCAGGAGAGATGATGTGGCAACTGGAGGATTACCACCAACAACACCACCAACTGAAGTAAATAAGGGGAAAAAAGGGCCAAAAAGAACCCGAAAACAGTCGGAGAATGACACTGTCAAGGTGCTACCAAATATTGATTATGAACTTCTGGCAAAAGAAATTGTAAACCAACAAGAAGCTGATAGTGAGAAACAAAACATCAGTGAAAGTGTTGGGCAACCTCCGATGGTGAATTCTGTTGAGGATACTGCACCAGTAGTTGGGGAAGCTATACCGGCCGCTGCCACAATTCCTGCCTCTGCGGCTGCCACAATTCCTGCCTCTGCACTTGGAACATTACTGGATAATGTGTTCACAGGTGAGCCCGCAGGCAATTTATCGCGGAGTACTGGTAGTAGTTTTGCATGCTCTAGTAGCCCTCAAATTCACTTATCAGATTGTGTGCCTCTAGGGGCATCAGTTTCCTCAAAACTGAAACTTAAAATTTGGAACAATGAATTTGTTGACTTAAAAAATTTATTGCCGACCTCAGGAGATGAACCCCTTTCAATTGTGGTACAAGCGGGTAAAATTGAGCTACAACAAGCGGCTTCACATAAAACACCTATTACAATCCATCAATGGACAGATGCTTTTCTGGTATTCAGTACAATTTACTTACAGAAATTTCCCCATGAGGCATGCAATCTGTTAAAATACATGTTTACAATTAGGGAGATTCACAAGCTTCATGGGGACCAACCCTGGAGAATGTATGATGAGTCATTTAGGAAAATAAGAGAGACATCCCTCCTGCCGTGGGAGAGAGTAGTAACAGAGTTGCGACTTAAGGTAGCCTCTATGGGTTTAAAGTCTCCTACCCAATTTCAAGCTTATAATGGTAAACGGCAGCCCTTTCGGGCAAAACAGTGCTACAATTATAACAATGGGCAAAAATGTCACTCCCTACCTTGTCGATTCGCCCATACTTGCCAAGCCTGTAGTGGACCCCACCCCCGATTTAAGTGTAGAAACATGTCATCCAAATCTTTCACTTCAAACAGTAATGGCGCTGGTTCTTCCAACTCCAGTAAACCCGTTAAGACTTCACAATGAACTATTAGGTTATGAGGCAGATGAATTGAAATTGTTAGTGAATGGCTTTACATTTGGTTTTAGATTAGGCTGTGTTAAGTCCCCTTCCATTCATCCTCCTCATAATCATAAGTCTACATATGAGCACCCAGAAGTTATTGAAGATTACATTCATACGGGTTTAAGTAAGCAGAGGATAGCTGGCCCATTCACAAGACCCCCTTTACCTCTTTTTAAAACTTCTCCTCTGGGGGTTGTACCAAAATCCGAGAAAAACAAGTTTCGAATCATTCATGATTTATCCTTTCCTGCTCAGGACTCAGTTAATTCTAATATACCTAGGGAATACTCTCAGGTTCATTATGATTCTATTGATACGGTACTCAGTTTGGTTCATCAATATGGGATGGGTTCTCTTATGGCAAAAACAGATATAAAGGATGCCTTCAGAATAATCCCCGTGAACCCAAAGGATTATCATTTTTTGGGTTTTACTTGGAAAGGTCAATTCTACTATGAACGCTGTTTGCCGATGGGGGCAAGTAGCTCCTGTCAAATATTTGAGAAGTTAAGTACAGCTCTTCAATGGGTTATGTTAAACAAGCTAGAAGCAGGGGGTATGTCTCATATGTTGGATGATTTTTTTTTTTTATTGGGCCTCCTCAGTCTGAAAAATGTAAAAATGATTTGATGAATTTCTTGGATTTATGTGGAAGGATTAATATTCCAATTAATGATAAGAAAACTTTCTGGCCAGTAACATGCATCACCATTTATGGTATTGAGGTTGATTCTATTGATATGATGAGTCGGCTGCCACCAGACAAATTAGAAAAATGTAGGACTCTTGTATTTCAGTTTAGTAGGCGTAAAAAAGTTACTTTGCAGGAGCTTCAATCATTAATTGGAGTCTTAAATTTTGCTTGTTTGGTAGTAGTTCCTGGTAGGGCATTTTTACGTCGTCTGATTGACTTGACTATAGGTGTGAAAAAACCTTATTATCGAATAAAATTTAATAATGAGGTAAGAGCTGATTTAGCCATGTGGCTACATTTTCTTCAAAATTTCAATGGAAAATCAGTTCTTCTTCCAGAGGAATGGGAATCTTCAGATGTCACGCGACTATTTACAGATGCTTCTGGTTTGTTAGGTTTTGCTGCTGTTTTTGGTTCAAAATGGTTTGCTGATGCGTGGACACAAACTCTTCTACCTTTGCAAATTGCCGTAAAAGAATTGTTTCCAATTGTTTTGGCTGTGGAAATTTGGGGTTCAGCGATGGCAAATAGAAAAATCTTATTTATGTCAGATAATATGGCAGTGGTAGAAGTAATCAATTAACAGTCCAGTAAGGAAAAGTGCCTCATGCATCTACTTCGGCGTTTAGTATTGGTGTGTTTATCAAAAAACATATTCTTTAAGGCAAAGCATATTCCTGGAAAATATAATGTGGTAGCTGACTCCCTGTCACGTTTGCAATTTCAGAGAGCCAGGGAGGCAGCACCATATCTAGACCAACAACCAACTGCCATTCCCGAGCATCTATTGCAGATTTGTCCTCAACCACCCAAACAATCTTAGTAGCAGTTAGAAACCAACCCTGTTTCCAATTTCTGTCCAGTACAGTATCTCTATAGATATAGATCACATTTTCAACATGTTTCAGGCCCCTTTTTTCAATTGATCAATGGCTCTCCAGTCACATATTCTTATGTTAGCAGTGAGCTTTCGAAAGCCATAGCATTTGCGGGTCTTGACCCCAATAGATATAAAGGGTACAGTTTTTCGGATAGGGGCAGCAACACATGCTGCACAGTTAGGCTATTCTGAGAGTTTTATTCAGCATTTAGGCCGCTGGAACTCCAATGCATTACACAGATATATTAGAATACAATCGTTTCAACTGTAATTATTTGTATATACAATCTTTCTTACCCCTGCAGTTTATTTATAGCAGGCCAGTGAGTAACTGCTGCTATTGATCTGTACCAAAAAATGTCCTTATGTTTGTTACTTTTTCCATAAGAGAATCTTGTGCGTAAAATACGGAGGGTGTCTCAATTAATTTTGTTAGTTATAGTATGTTTACAGGTGTAGTAATGTGTAATGATAGGTCAGTGTTTAACTGCTATTTTGTAGTTGCACATTGTGTCTTTAGATATTGTTAGTACAACTTTTAAGTTAGTTTATTAGAGTGCCTGCGGGTTTCACCTTGGAATTGCCATTCATGTTACGTTTGTATGGGTTATAGTATAATGAATTATATGCACTTATTGTCAGGTCAGTGTGTAACTGCTGGTAACACTATGCCAAGTCAGTGTTTAACTGTTGGTACATTTGACTTTAAACTGTGATTTGTGTATGTGTTCACATCAGCATCAACAAGTGCACAACTCACCTTGGATGGCACAATGGAATTGCCAATTGTCATTATGCAATTCACATTTGGGGGCATATTTTATTTTTGAGGTGCCATCTTTTTGCTGGTTTTGTATATATTGTATATAATTTTGAACAAAATATTGTTTTTCTGTATTTTAAGGGGATCAGCATATTGATAAGTTATTTAACATTTTGTGTGAACAGCTTTGGGTCTGATCCCCTACTATGTTGTTTATATTTTTCTTTACTTTCGTCATTTTTAATAAATGACATATTTCATCATGCACAAGTGTTGAGTTCATTTATCAGACAGCAAAAACCGAGCTGCGGTGGGGTTGTGCAGCATGAGAAAACATAAAACAACAATTATGTTAATAATTGTATTTATGTGTTGAATGCTATAATTTTATTTGCTTATTTATTGTATTTTTCATGTATATGTTTGATTAGATAAGTTGCATTTCTTTCCCAGGCCTTGTAGTGGTCGTTGGCCATATTATGTAATTTCCCTGCAGTGGTCACTGTCCATGTCTATTTTTAGCCCAAATTCTTAGTCTAAAAACCTCCAAGTGACCTATCATGTAATTGATAAAAATCCAATGGTGAAATTCTCCCCAAATTTAATTTAATAGCCAATCAAATTAAGCGATACGGTAACGTGGTTTGATGCGGTCAGTATCTGACTGGTGAGATTAGGGTCATTCTGTCTTCATCTCTGATAGTGTTAGCACGAGTAATGTTTTGATACACCCACCACCATCCCCGTTTCACCACTCCAATATTCGAAAGTTGCATACATGTACAAAATATTGTTCTTTTGCATATGGCATATTTTATTTTTGAGGTGCCATCTTTTTGCTGGTTTTGTATATATTGTATATAATTTTGAACAAAATATTGTTTTTCTGTATTTTAAGGGGATCAGCATATTGATAAGTTATTTAACATTTTGTGTGAACAGCTTTGGGTCTGATCCCCTACTATGTTGTTTATATTTTTCTTTACTTTCGTCATTTTTAATAAATGACATATTTCATCATGCACAAGTGTTGAGTTCATTTATCAGACAGCAAAAACCGAGCTGCGGTGGGGTTGTGCAGCATGAGAAAACATAAATAAATTTCAACACTTTCATCTTTTACACATGCCATAAAAATATGCTTTAACGATGGTGTTCGAAAGAAAATAATAATCCATTGTCGTAACTCAGCTAGTAATTTAAATGTTGATGTATATAATCATTTTCTGAGTGACAACCCAAGTTGCGACATGTTTGGACAATTATTAAACATGGTCTCACTTTTTATTGAATGTCCAAAATACTGTGTTCAAAAACATTCACTAATCCACAATGTAGATTCCTTAAGACTGCCAATACCTTTTTAAGTTCAACTAATTCTTAATGGTGACAAAAGTCTTACTTATAAACAAAATATTGCAATATTTAAATATGTACATTAATTTATTAAATCTACCAATAGATTTAAATAATCCATCTAGTCCTTCTTATTGTCTGATACAATAGAACGTGAACCTGTGTATAAAACGCTTTGTTTGTATATTTTTTCTTTTTTTTTCCTAATTAATATCATATTATAATATTACAAAAGGTATTATTATACCTATTGTAATTTGTGGCTATTTATTTAAAATATACATAGATGCATATATTCATCAATATAATATTAATTGTAATATTATTGTCAATATTTATGGTGGCTCTATACACCACTTTTTGATGACGGAGTACGCAAAAAAGTAAACCTGGAAGCATGCATTTCCGGTACTGGCTGATTTAAACTGAGGCTAATTGTATTAGACCGCTCTTTTGATAATTTGTTAAATGAATAGATTTAATGTGATAATTGGTAAATTCATTACTTACAAGTAATATGGTTTGTGACACCTTCACGTTGTGTGGTATTCTTTATCGAAATAAACAATAAAATCAAGTTTAATTTTTTAAATAGTTTCTTTCCCATCATCAATGTCTTACACCGTAGCGCAGTGGATTAGTGGGTTCACTACAAACCTGTAGGTCATGAGTTCGATACCTGTTGAGAACAATAAATTTTTTAACTTTCCAAAATTCTCCAAAACGTATTTTTGGTTGAAAATATTTCAGTTATAATATACTTTAATGTACATTAATATCGACACCTTAAGGGGATGGGGAGGTTGCTTTGAATTTCTTTCAGGTTGAGATACATAAATCCTATTAGCCTAGTAAATTTTTCCCTGTATTTATTTGACTTAGTTTTGCATTAAAGCGAATATATTCACTTATACAGGCCAATAATGAAATATGTATGTATTTATCATTCCAGCATTATATTTAGGAAATTTTCTTCAACTCAAAAATGAAAAGTTCCCAAAGTGTTTGGGCCTTGGGACTTAGGAACGATAACCCTTACCTGAGGAACTTTCATACCAAATGAAATTTAAAATATTTTTTGAGTTTATTTGCAATGATTTTCATTCAATTTTTTATGTCACATTTATTAAAATACATTTTCTCATAACATCAAGCAACTTTTTCAGATGATTTGTCAACAGAGTAAGAAAATATGAAAAATTATGTTTTGGGGAAATACTAAAAAAATTGCAATTATAACATTTTTGAGTGTTAAGAAGTGTTATATATCTTTTAATGTGTCCGAAGGAAATGTCCATCATATGACAAAAAAATTCTCTCAATTTGTTAATAGCTGTCTTTTTAAAAAATATTTTACAAAAACACGAAAAAACATTAAAAAATTCTTTAAAAATACCTATAGTATCCCTATCATCATTTCAATATTTGATAAGTATATGTTTTGTGGTCTTCCATTCAACATTGGAATAAACTGTGGGTGTATAGAGCCACCTTATGGCACTAAATCTTGTTCAGTATATAAATGACATTGACCTTGTATGTCGGAGAGAATTTATATAGACAATGCCTTATATTCCATCCGTTTATGTGATATATTGCATAATGAAATATTGTTTAGATAAAAAGCCATAAATAATCTAAATTATGTATGTTACTCGTTTCACCTCACTGATTATGGTGATCCTACTCGGTATTGATTAAGCTTAAGGTTTGAAAATAAACAATGAATCACACAAATACAATCGCGTCTAAAAACTAGTATTTAACTTGAGCAGGCTGAATATCTCTTCAAATGTTACTGTGTACGTAATTTATTTTCATTAATACTATGTAAACAGCGGAAACCATTCAGAAATCTTTAGATTAAGAAAACTTTTTCCACCAGAATTTATTAAAATACATAAACAGGATTTACGCTGACACGCAACAAGGAAATATAATCTAAATCAAAAGGATAGCTTAATAAATTCTTAAACGTTCATCAAATTAGTCATAAACGTAAACTACACTATACAAAAAGGACATAATATAGGTTAAGCTGCATACTCTGTATGCGTCATTACCGCATATATGTTGAAAGAGAATAATCTGTACAACGAAAGGAGGAAAGCTTTTTATTTTTTACCTATTCTAGCTGAATTTGTATTGTATTTGTATCTTATACGGTTTTAGCATCTTATACATTTTACATGTATACATCCGCTCAAACACAATTTCATTTTGTTTAAAGAGAGCCTAGAGGTTAAAATTATACATTTTGCTGAAAAGAATTTTTAAAAAGCCGATGATAGTGTAAAATATCAGATTGATATTATGGGATGAAAATTTAATAGTTTTTTTCTTTACATTTTGTGTATATGTATCTATTAATCTGCAGAGTAGTTCAGAAGGGACTCAATAACCTTATTTAGAAACGCTATTACGGAAATAAACCGAAACAACCTCCTTTAAATGTTATGACAAAAACGCATCGGAACCGATCATTGTCCGAAAGCACAACTCTCACTTAGCTAAAGAAAGTTTCTGAGTGATTTGGAATCAAAGCTAAAAATGGCTTTGTCGAAGACTGACTGGGCTAGAGTACATGTAAGTGCAAAAAGAGTATTTATGTTTTATATTATAAAGATAATTTAGTAAAGAAAATTTTTAAAATTTTACGCTTTTAAATAACAGTAATAAAATACCTGCAAATTATGATGAAAATTAAAGTTAAAGTAATCAACTACATGTATCGCATTGAAAGAACATAACGCCAGTTATCTACAGGGCGCCAATGTAAATAAAACATTCAAAACACTGCCTCCGTGTGCCTACACTGTCAGCAGAGGCATAGAACGATTGGCGACATTCTCCGCAATGGCGAATAATGTTATCATAGAGAAGATATCTGCCGTCCACCTCGCGTCATCTGGATGTATATTCAACGTTGAGGAAGATTTCGAATGTTGCACATTGATTCAACGGATGTATTTGGCGTCAGTTACTCAGATCAGTAATGCCCTGTTTTATCGGGCCAGCAGTTCTCTGTAAATATGGTTTCCCATTTCCCACTCTCACGAGAACAAGATTAAAATAATTAAAGACTATGTACATGCATTGTAAATATACTGCTGACACAACGTAATGTCCATTACATAAGACTAGCGGAGTTATCGTCGTTTTGAGTGATGTCACAATTGATTTCTTACACATTGATCCGACAGAATTTTTCGGCGTCAGTAAATTTCGACCCACAATGCAATTCCAAATATGCATGGCGTTCTCACCTTATCACAAAAATCAAAGTAAAACTTTTGAGAAACAGATAAAATGTGTAATTTCAAAAAAATCATGCTTTTTAAGTAAACCAAACAGTATATTTTGCGTAGTTTTTTTCAGGGTAGTTTTTAAAGAGACAGACAACACCTGACCGACGTGTACTTTGACGTCACAATAAGGGGAAATTACTTTAACTAGTTATTGTAAATTTGCTGAAACATAAACACCAAAATCTTCTCAAAATCTTTCAGAGCTAACAAATGGGGACATTTCTTTAGAGATAGGAAACAGTTGTTTATTTCTCTCATTTGGATAAAGGTTCACATTTATTTTATTCACAATATTCATGATCATTTCCAGGAAGTTTTTTTAAAAGAGGGCGTGACAGCCTCATTCAAAAAATCTTCACAAACAAAAAGAAAAAAAACCCTGTAAGAATCAGGAAAATTCTTACCCGGGGTGAGGAATGGGGAGTGTATAGTATGTATTTGGCTCTTTAGCTGCTCAGTGGTATCTTTATTTTTACTTATGGGGAACTTCATTTTCCTTATATAATCGCAATTTATTTTTAAACGTAAATTAAACAAATATATATTTTTTTTTTAAAAGGGGGGGGGGGCAACTCTTTGATAAGTCAATTTTTTATATGTAAGTTTAAGAAAAATGTCTGCTGCAGAAAAGATGAAATAAACTGCAATGAACATTATGTTAAAATCTTTATTATTCAGAAAATATTGTATCTGAGATATATTTTACTTATGAATAAATAAAAGTTTACTGGAAAATTAAGTAAGTTTTATTTTATTTTGCATTCATATTTATTTACGTTACGTTAAGAGTCCGTTTTCAAGTTAAACAGGTCAGTAACGGTTTCTAAAGTGCATGTATATGTAATACATCTGTTATTATTTACATCAGTTTGGAAATAGAAGTAGAAATAGTTCATACAGAAAAAAAATATTTTTCACAAAAAGTAAATACAAAATATTACTGCTTACTCATAAACATAACGGCATTAAATGTTATATGCTATTTTACATATGTAATTAGAAGGTCGTGGATGCAGAACACTTATTTGGTAATTGCAAATGTTTTACTTTAATCATGAAATTAATTCCATAACCCAAACTGAGGCAAAAGAGATTGTTAAAGTTTTCAGAGACAGACCACAAACCAACCCTAAACAGCAGCTTGATTAGGATTAACAGATATATAAATTCCATATATGAATAAATGCCTTTTTGTTTTTTAGAATGAATGACTTTTCGAATCTGGTCGTCTGAGAACAACAACCAACTGTAATCAGGTTTACCCAGGAGTGCATTGACGACTTTGAGCAGCAAACGAGTCCTTATTCAACGCCCTCTTTGGTGTCTATGATACACTCGATTAAATGTAGTTCAACTGCAACTTCGGCGGACAACCAATTCTATCTCAAAAGTTAGTTTGTTGTGTTTTGAAGTAAAGAAAAACTGAAACTGAAACTGAATCATATTTATCTAAAAATAATTTTATTGTATGATGTTTCAACTAAATCTGAGCGGAAAATTCTCCTGCTTACGATTAAAACGTAAAATTGGTATGATTTTGATAAATTTTGTAGCAGGAACTAAATACAAATTGACAAATGTATGTCATACCTGTGATATTGTTGTACATACACACGTATCTATGAATAGTACAGAAATGAAGACTGCATTTTACGAGAAAAACAACTTTTACAAAGGCATAGAATAGGAATGTAAAATAAAATTGTGACAGAAACCATTGAAATTTTAAGAAAATGAATAGTTTCGTTTATAAAGGTAAAGTTTATTTAAAAAATAAAGTTGTATGCATAAAGAAGCTAGGCTAATACAAAACATGCCAACAAAACAAAAAGGTTCAAATATCTGTTTATTTGAATTTTCAAATAATGTAGATTTGGTCAACTTTTTTTACGTACATATGTACCTTTTTTCTAAAACATTAATCTACAGATGATTTTTTGCTGCATTTATCTGCTTTGTTATTGTGTTATTGCATATATAGTGTTATTGTCGGAACATTGTTCTTGAATTTTATTGTTAATAAAACATAAATGACGGTATATTTGATGCGCCTTGTGTTGCAAGATATTTCCGGGATATGTCTTAAAGAGTAGTGGGTGTTTATAAACAAACAGTATGTAAAATCCTTATTAATCTGTTTGATGTCTAGCTTACTGATTTATTGGGAAAATGTACCAGTGTTGTAAAGTAAGACTATTCCCGTATATCTTGCAATAGAGTTGTAAGATACTAGCATCTTGGGCTTTCCTTAATGTATTGGAATGTTTTCAGAGCCACACCCCCTCCCCCGAAATAATTTGATTTTTATCTGACGCATTCTTGGTTATAGATTTATTGAATATTTTATTCCGAATTCAACACCTGTAAGATTAACAAACTGCTATTTTTGTGAAAAGAAAACTGTTCAGTTTGGAAAAGTACTTTAAAATATTGTTACTTCTAACATCTTTTTAGAAACAAAACACTGGTTATCATATTTCTCGGTCTTCAAAAGTTTTTAAAATAATATCATTTACTGAAAATATCGTTTTCATCAGGATAGTTGAACCATATTCAAAAATTACTCATTGATAGAAATACTCCATTGTTAATCAGGATCTAATTGCACACAGTTTGCTGACAACGTAACACATTTTGCTTTAACCTGACGAGACAATAACGAAGAGCTTAGTTTAGCTTTTATATTTCCCCGAAAACATTCGTTAGATAGAAAAATTTGAAACCGAAACTAAATGACTGTTTCTAAAAATAACTCGTGCCAGCCATTACTGGTGTAGATTGCGCGAAACGAAACGAAAAGGTCCTTTACATGTATGGATGTTTAGCAAATGTCTTTTAAGAATGATTTTAATATACTTTGTAGCTTGGACAAAATCCAAATTGACGAAAGAAGGTGATATATGTACATGTAATTGTGATATTTATTGATGTACATACATATATGTCAATAAATAATACAGAAATCGAAAAAGCTTTTACACCGACCAAACAAAAATGTCACCAAGCATAAATGTAATGCATCATTTATATCTGTTTAAGATTTGGAATATTGATAAGAAAGGATCAAAGGCATAGCGATACATTCAACATACTTGTTGAATAAGTGTTAAAACCCATATCCGTTTAAAACAGGGACTTGTATTAAAGAAATACGTATAACAAATTTTAAACCATTTATGGCGTAATTGCTGCGTTGCTTATACCCATCCCACCTGCATATAAAGAAAGACAAATCATAATTAGGCTTAGATGAAAATAAAACATATGCAAGCTTGTACCAACCTTTATATTTGAATAAACCGGGAATTTTAATTGAGAATATTTTGAAACGAAGCTAACGGTAACCTGGTTTTCAAGAACCAGCACTCTTTTGCGAGTATCTCATTAGTTCTTTCTAGCTATACTGTGTATACGGAAAATGAACAGTATAACTGTTAGTTTCTTAAATGAATATTATGTATGTTTGATATTATTCCATTTATGGATCGGTATCACAGCCAAACATTCTGATTAGATTATATGAAACAGGAAATATTATTTTAGGCATTAAAGACATGATATGACTACCCATTTCAATCAACTAAAGATTGATATTTCAAATATAATACCACAAGGTATAGTGAGGCTGATGTTTATTAACGACATTTAACAAGAATCATGCAACATTTACAAAAGAATGTCAGGTATTTAAAGCATAGATGAAAAAAAATTCTGATAGACTTTAAACAAATTTTACATAAAAATATTCTATCCATAAGGAAAGTTGTATTGATGTTTGAAATGTTAAAAGATAGACTCACTGAGACCTCCCATAGAAAAAATGATAAAAAGGCATATAAAAGGAAATCATGTGTACACTGAATCACGAGTATGTCAGTAGGCTTGTAGGTTACTAGGTCATTGTAATCCAGGATGTAATTCTGTTAAATATAGCAAATATTATGACTCAAGCACCATAAAATAACTTTCCTACTAATGTCACGTGGTCCTGGTAGTTCTATTTTGAACCTAGTTGTCAAATTACATAAGAAGTCGTTATATTAGTTGTTGATGGTTTCGTAGCTTATCTTCCTAAATTAAAGGTGCACACTGCAAATCGTTTAAAGATCGCTTACAAAAATTTCCTTGTGGTTCAAAAGATTTTGAAATCTAATTTATCCTTAAAGATCAAGGGATGGAGCTAGTAATGCAAACAAATAAATAAACATGGGCGTAACTCATTTTATCATTTAGCAAAAGGCAAATGGTCCACAATAATCATTAGAGTATAACGCCTTGTCAAATGATCCTAAAATTGCAGATCAATACTCGGATAGTCGTTTGTTTTGAGGATAAATCATAAATCGGTTATAGAACACTGTCCGGAGCATTTTTAAAATTCATCATGATGCAACAATTGATAGGTATCTTATAAGAAAGGTAGATCTAAACGATAATTCATGTTGAACAATTTAAAAACATAATTTTTCTCACACTACAAATATATTTACTCAGATTTATCTGATTTTAAATCTACATAATCAATAATGGAAAGAGGTTCATTTAGCTTCTAAAATGTTGTCTTGCAATTTTTATACCCCCTTCCAAAAAAAATCATTGTAAGCATGAATTCAATATCCTAGATAAATCCCGTAAAATGAGAAACAATTTTGGAAGTGGGAGACAAAACAAAAACTTATTAGAAAGTTTCATAATGTTTCTATAACGTCAACAGAGTTTCGCCCTAACACTATATATCATGGATCATGATCAATACAAATTTGCACCATTGTTCATCATATCAATGTAATTAGTTCAGATGCTAGACGCCAATAAGCTGAACAAAATATTTTCAAGATGAAACTGAAACTGATTTTTTTAATTAAACGCCTATTTATTTTTTACACGAACATGTTCATTGGCGTTGTACAAATAGAAACAAGAGAGAAAGATTTCATATATATATATATATATATATATATATATATATATATATATATATATATATATATATATATATATATATATATAAAGATTAAGGATTGAAATAAAGCGTAAAAGTCTCTAAAGAAGTAATTTTTAAACTTTTTTAAAAATCGTCAATTGTTTTAAATGCTTAATGGTCTTGTTTACTCAGGGTTTGAGTTCTCAAAATTCGGATTGTTATAAAATTTCAATGTGATGAAATATTCTCAGTTTTTGTTGAATGTCTAAACTACTGTGTTCAAAGACATTTACTAATCCAAAATGTAAATTCCTTAAGACTGCCAATACCTTTTTCAGTTCAACTCATTCTTAATGGTGACATTAGTCTTGCTTATAAACAAAATATTGCAATATTTAAATATGTACATGAATTTATTAAATCTACTTATAGATTTAGATAATCCATCTAGTCCTTCTTATTGTTTAATACCACAGAACGTGAAAGTGTGTATAAAACCTTCTGTTTGTATTTTTTCTTTTTCTTTTTCTAATTATTATCATTACTAGTTAGTACAAATTATAATATTATAATTGGTAGTATTATACCTATTGTAATTCTGGTCATATAATTCAAATATACATATATGCATTTATTGTTAATATTGCATGGCACTAATTATAAATCTTGTGCAGTATATATATGACCTTGACCTTGTATGTCGGAGAGGATTTATTTAGGAAATGCCTGATATCCCATCCGTTTATGTGATATATTGCATAATGAAATATTGTTTAAATAAAAAGCCATAAATAATCTAAATAATTTATGATACTCGTTTCACCTCACTGATTATGGTGATCCTACTCGGTATTGATTAAGCTTAACGTTTGAAAATAAACAATGAATCATGCAAATACAATCGCGTCTAAAAATAGTTTTTAACTTGAGCAGGCTGAACATCTCTTCTAATGTTATGTAATTTATTTTCATTAATTCTATGTAAAGGCAGAAATCATTTAGAAATCTTTAGATTAAGAAAACTTTTTTCTATCAGAATTCATTAAAATACATAATAGGATTTACGGTGACATGAAACAAGGAAATATAATCTGAATCAAAAGGATAGCTTTAGAAAATCCTTAAACGTTCATCAAATTAGTCATGAACTACACTACACAAAAAGGACAAAATATAGGTTAAGCTACATACTATGTACTGTGTCATTACGGAATATGTGTTGGGTGAGAATAATCTGTACAACGGAAGGAGGAAGAGATTTTTTTTTATCTTTAACAAAGTTTAGCTCAATTTGTATTGTGTTTGTATCTTATACGGTTTAAGCACGTTATACATCCGCTCACACACTGATGAATGAAGTGAATTCAACTGACTTTTAATTTTGTTTAAAGAAAGCTTAGAGGTTATAATTATACTATTTGCTGAATAGAATATTTAAAAAGCCAAGGTGTGAAATATCAGACTGATTTTAAGGGATGATTATTTGATAGATTTATTCTTTACATTTTATGGATATGTATCCAGTAATCTGCAGGGTATTTCAGAAGGGACTCAATGGCCTCATTTAGAAACGCTATTACGGAAATAAACCGAAACAACCTCCTTCAAATGTTATGACAGAAACGCATCGGAACCGATCATTCTGCGGAAGCACAACTCTCACTTAGCTAAAGGAAAGTTTCTGGGTGATTTGGAATCAAAGCTAAAAATGGCTTTGTCAAAGACTGACTGGGCTATAGTAAGTGCAGTAAGAGTATTTATGTTTTATATTATTAAGATAATTTAGTAAAGAAAATGTTAAAAAATTAACGCTTTTAAATAACAGTATTAAAATACCTGCAAATTATGATGAAAATTGAAGTTATAGTAATTAACTACATGTATCACATGGAAAGAACATAACGCAAGTTATTTACAGGGCGCCAAGGTAAATAAAACATTCAAAACACTCCCTCCGTGTGCCTACACTGTCAGCAGAGGCATAGAACGATTGGCGACATTCTCCGCACTGGCGAATAATGTTATCATAGAGAAGATATCTGCCGTCCGCCTCGCGTCATCTGGATGTATATTCAACGTTGAGGAGGATTTCGTAGAATGTACAGACTGTCGAAAAATTACTCTGTTATCCAACCGTAAGAGTATTTCTTAAGAATTAAATTTTTAAGAATTATTATTGGAAGAATTTTTCTTTCGTCAACATAGCTTGAGTGTTTTTGTAAGAAGAACTAGAAATATTAAATTTTATGAACCTTACTGATTTTTCCTATCAGATTGTATTGTTTAGAATAAAAACAACGTGAAATCAATTGTTTACTATTTTTAGTTTCAGCGATCACGACCCTCTCCGACGTAAGGGCCTTTCATACATGCAGGCCAATGTGTTTTGGCTTATATACCTACATCTTGAAACAGGGAAATGAAGAACGGGACGGAACATGCAACGGTATTATTAACAATAAAATGTTTGTAAAGCTTTAGAAAAAATAAAACTCTGTGATTAACATGGGAACATGTGTGAATAGTTTACATTGAAATTGAATGTTTCGACACAATATTGCACATTTTTTCTTATTGTGAACCACCAAATCTAAGTATAAGCTAAATAATGTAATTGTTTTATTAGTTGAAAGAATATGATGAAAATATGTATGTCGAAAATTTGATTTATTTTATATGTTGCATATTAAAACCGACCAGGAACAGTTCCCATAGAATGTTTTAATTCCGCTGCAAAGACAGAAGTCTAATTTCATACAGATATTAAATTTAAAACTAACAATCACCTTTTTGTTAAAATGCACTTTTTTCCAGAACGGCCGATCTATGCTGAACTTGTTCAAATATATGGAATTGTACCTCGACAGTAACCGAGTGGCATACTCAAAAGAGAACGCACACACACAGACATATATATATATATATATATATATATATATAGAGAGAGAGAGAGAGAGAGAGAGAGAGAGAGAGAGAGAGAAAAAGAGAGAGAGAGAGAGACTTATTTTGTTTGACAGTGTAAGGCATAACTGTATGATGTAATACTTGTTGTAAGTTTGAATTTAAAGTGTTATTTGTATTGTTGATGTACTTGAAATTAAAACAGATGTACAACTCTCTTGTTGGGTCAGTTTTTACTTACTTACGCACGCACTCACATGAACGTTTTAAATTTATCCGAGCTGAAAGCTCAAGTTTGCTTTTCTGAATACCTTTTGGAAAGCGTCTGTTTGTCTTTCTGTGCTCTATGTGTCCGTCTATCTTCAAGCAGAAAATAATGGCGAGCGCGGCTCGCGGGCGCACAACGCCGGCGTGAAGCGAGCTCTACCAAGGCGGAGGTGAAAAGAAAAATCAGACTTGTTGCACATTGATTCAACGGATGTTTTTGGCGTCAGTTACTCAGACCAGTAATGCCCTATTTTATCGGACCAGCAGTTCTCTGTAAATATGGTTTCCCATTTCACACTCTCAAGAGAACAAGATAAAAATTATTAAATACATGTATACTGCTGACACAATGTAATGTACATTACATAAGACTAACGGAGTTATTGTCCTTTTGAGTGATGTCACAATTGATTTCTTACACATTGATCCGACAGAATTTTTCGGCATCAGTAAATTTCGACCCACAATACAATTCCAAAAATGCATGGCGTTCTAACCTTATCAAGAAAATCAAAGTAAAACTTTTGAAAAACAGATAAAATGTGTAATTTCAAAAAAATCATGGTTTTTAAGTAAATCAAACAGTAACTTTTGCGTATTTTTTTTCAGGGTACTTTTTAAAGAGACAGACGACACTTGACCGACGTGTACTTTGACGTCACAATAAGGGGAAATTACTTTAACTAGTTATTGTAAATTTGCTGAAACATAAACACCAAACTCTCATTTGGATAAATGCTCACATTTATTTTATTCACAATATTCACGGTAATTTCCAGGAAGGTTTTTTAAATGGGGGCGTGACAGCCTCATTCAAAAAATCTTCACAAACAAAAAGAAATAAAAATGTCAGAATCAGGAAAATTCTTACCCAGGGTGAGGAATAGGGGGTGTATAGTATGTATTTGGCTCATTAGCTGCTCAATGGTATCTTTATTTTTACTTAGGGGTGCTCATTTTCCATATATAAACGCAAATTGTTTTATACGTAAATAAAAAAAAATATTTGTTTTTTAAACGGGGGGGGGGGCAACTCTTTGATAAGTCAATTTTTTATATGTAAGTTTAAGAAAAATGTCTTCTGCAGAAAAGAGGAAGTAAACTGCATCGAACATTATGTTTAAATTTTTATTATTCAGGAAATATTGTATCTGAGATATATTCTACTTATGAATAAATAAACAATCTTATAAATTATGAATAATTAAAATTTGCTGAAAAAATAAGCAAGTTTTAATTTATTTTGCATACAAATTCATTTACGTTACGTTGCTACTCTTTTTTTTATTGATTTATCTTAATTCATTATTTGATCACATGCTGCGCTCGGCCCAACGGTCGCACCGTAAAATATATTATAAAGGAAAAAATGAAATTAGAGTAGGGTGTTTATGAAATCTTCTTAAGAACAAAATAGCTTGCTTTTAAAAGCTAAACGTTAACATTAGTGTCCTGATATATGATAAAACTAACTTTGTTGGTCATGCTCTAACACACAGTTCATAATAGAAAACAAAATCTAGTTCAACCATGTCTTAACCACTATTATGCATATGGTTTTTATTGTATAGAAATATGGTATAGAAGCAATCTTATGAAGGAAAAAATAAGTAGCTTTTTAATGTTTTTATAGTGTTTTTATTAATTTTATAAGTGGTAGGAAATTTAATGATCCTTCAAATTTTCTCGATTTTAGGGATGTTTGCTGTAAGAAGAAATGAAATTGATACCACAAGGTATATTTTAGCTGATGTATATTAACGAAATTTAACAAGAATCATGCAACATATACAAAAAAATGTCAGGTATTTGAAGCATAGATTAAAGATATTTTCTGATTGACTTTAACCAAATTTTACATAAAAATATTCTTCTCCATAAGGAAAGTTGTATTGATGTTTGAAATGTTAAAAGATAGCCCACTGAGGCCTCCTACGGAAAAAAATCCAATCATGATAAAAAGGCATATTAAAGGAAAGCATGTGTACACTGAATCACGAGTATGTAAGTAGGCTTGTAGTTTACTAGATAATTCTAAACCAGGATATAATTCAGTTAAATAAAGTAAATATTATGTCACAAGCACCATAAACTAACCTTCCTCCTAATGTCACGTAGTCCTGGTAGTTCTATGTTGAACCTAGTTGTCAAATTACGTAAGAAGTCGTTATATTAGTTGTTGATGGTTTCGTAGCATATCTTAATAAATTAAAGGTACACACTGCAACATAGCTTTTTTTATGTTTTTATAGTGTTTTTATTAATTTGATCAGTGGGAGGAAGTTTAATGATCCTTCAAATTTTCACGATTTTAGGGCTGTTTGCTATAAAGAAGAAATGAAATTGATGAATCATACACATACCACTATTGAAGGAACTTTATGAATGACATGTGGTGATAACAAACACTGTTGAAATTCAAAAGTTCAAAAAAAAATTGCAAAACAGGAGCAGAGCGAACACGGACCTCTTAAAAAAATAGAGGTAGGATCAGGTGCCATGGAGAAGTAAGCATCCTCTTCTGACCGGTTACACATGTGGTGTGCTCTTTGTCGTAATCGGGAAAAATTGAAAAGTCCGTACACATTAGGTGATTAATTATGGTCTTACAAATAGTATGAAAAACGTCAGTCAGCATGCGACCAAGTGGACGATTGTATTTGCTGACAAGGTCGTTGTATTGACCATAGAACTTACAAAAAGATGACTTCAAACGAGACTGTTGGTAGTCCTGTTTTATCAACTTGTTTGGCAATAGCTTGCCTCGCCTTAAAAATTGTTCATGCGAAGAAAATGCCCTTGCGTATCGAATAAACTGAGAGACTAAAACACCATATGCAGGTGATAAAGGTATATTGCTACATAAGTAAGGAAAGTTGACAATAGAAAAATTGAAGTCATCACGTTTAACAAAGTTTTGTTGTTAGGTTATACACAGAACTCTATAATTGACGTCACATTTATATAGAGCGTATTCATCGAGAAATTTCGATGACAATAACACAAGATGGAATGATTGACTTAAGAGCATGTCTACGAGAAAACCATGCAAAAGGTGGTGGGAGCAAGGTTCTCTGATCGACTTCATATTTTGTGTGTAACAGTGTGCATCTATATGAATTAATTTGCTATAAAAAAAATGTTGATGTGGTCAGTCTAAACTTGGTTCTGCAGCACTGTTACTAAAAATAGCATTTTGACCTTTTAAGAATAAAATTTTGTATAATTCACCAAATTATTGTTAAGAATTCTGAGTTTAGTTGAAATATGAATTCAAAAAGTCATTTAGAGTTAACACTAACAAGGTACACTTGTGTAATTCATTTTGTGAGAATTCCCATATATTCTTTCTGTTAAGTGCAGATAGGTCACAAATCTGGCATGTTTTCAACTTTTTGTAAAATTGTGAAAATATACATTTTTTAAATGCTTAAAAGTCAGAAAATGGCACTTTAAATTCACTAAATCTGTTTTTAGTTATATAAGGATATTTATCTTTACAAAATATCAAAAATCTGTCTTTGGACTCTCAATAATATTGCAAATTTATTGTCTTTAAGTTGGACATTTTTCTACTTTTAAAACTCTCCAGAATCTGTAGTTTGGCATTAGCTTTACATTGTAACATGTATATTATGGGGGAAAAAACAGACATATTCGCGAGCCAAACAATATTTTACTGAACTGAAGGATTGCTTCAACACGTTTCAGGTTTTTTTTTTTAAATCAATGTCATTAAAACACGAGAAATCATGGGAAAATGGGAATTTGAATATACATGTAAGCTGAAGTGGACTTATTTGCCAGTGCTACACATTAAGACAAGCAGAGTGCCCATTAGATACACAAATGAATAATTACAGGGGCAAAACTACAAAATTCAAAGTACTGAAATACTTAAAGCCGGGCTCTTTTGGTGTGTAATTTTACATATTGTTTACCACAGATTGACAGTCTCTCTCTCTCTCTCTCTCTCTCTCTCTCCCTCTCTCTCTCTCTCTCTCTCTCTCTCTGCGTGTATTATGTATTGATCTTTTCATTTTTTATACTTGAACTAGTGATTTTTTAATTCAGGACGTAGGACCAAATTTCAAAGCCCCCCCCCCCCAAAAAAAAAATATCTTTGTTGAATTTAACAGAATATTTTTAAAAATGTGGAAGTGGTGTGGTATCAATTACCAATGAATGTCCATCACATTAAATGATCATAGAATAAGGTAGATTTGGTAATTATTTTTGTCCGACAGTAAAAAGGATTAAACTTTTTTTGTTTGAGGGGTAGAGGGAGCCGATATCAAGCCTGAAAAAATGTTAATAAAAAATATGATACATCATAAATTACGCTTAAAATTAGTAAATATCAGCAGAATATCAGCGTAATATAATATAGAGACACATTTTATTAGCATTTCATTTTTTCAATTTTTTTAATCACAAGACAATAAGAGAGTGTAAAAAATTTGGCTTTTTTATTAGACTGCTTCATAACTCTGGGACCAGGTCTTCTTATGATGGGTTATAATTAAATAACATCCCAAATAACAATCCCACAAAAACAAGTTATGATGTCTATTTGAATATTTGGGATAACTTTTTTATACCGGTAGTTTATGTTCATATTCATATGTGGTTTTCGCAGGTTGAGATCCCCGGGGGAAAGGGTAACCTAACACCTCATTTTTTCCTTTACAACTATATTTTAATTTTAAGAAAAGGTACAGTCGTTTTACCGGTAACGAATCAGTATGCGGTTTCGTCGTGCATGCGACTATTATTATCGGAATTCCAAATGTTTTTATTTTTGTTTAATTCACATTTCTTTGTCCTTCTAAAATGTAGTATCAAACTTCTGAAAATATAAAGGATGAATTACGGAGATAGTAATTTCAACACCCCCTCCATTTTCCTTGTTTCGAATTCGTTTTCCAGTATCGAATCAAGTGCCGTCTATTACTTCTGACCTAATATTTTGAGGCGAATTAATTTCAAAAATGTACTAGAGGTACATGTTAATAGACTTATAAATGAAGAAAGAAAAATAATTGTGGGAATATGTCATTTAAACAATTAATATGATCGTTATTTTTATCATACCGTTTTCCTGTCAAATTGAAACTGGACTTAATTAAACAGTTTTCATTTGCGTTACTTTATGAAATTGAAATTTCATGAAAACACTCTATAATAGTAATTGATGATAAGTAATTGTCATTTGCCTTTGTTTTGCCCGTATATCTATCAATATATCCGGCGAAATAATGCCTCTATTGCAGTGAACCGAAACTAGGAAAACTACACGTGGTTCTATTTGAGGTCGTAATTTCATTCAAAGCTCCATTATTATTTAATATGATGCATTATCTTATTAAATGGATTATAATTACTAATTATCCACCAAATAGGGGTCAATAACAAACTTATTTTCATAGTTAGGTTTATTTGTTTTCACACTTTCGTTTTTTCTGCCTTGCATTTCCGGCAGCTCATACCTGGGTCACCTTTTTAATTTGTAAACAATTCGGTAAATAATTGTGCAAATGTCAAACAACTTCACACACTGATAGAATATTTATTTCTGTATTATAATTACCTAGCTAGGATTTTTTAAAAGCTAACCTTCGTCTTTTAGCAATATTTTTTTTTCTAAAAATTATTCGATACTGGCAAATATTCGTTACCGGTAAAACGACTGTACAAACTTTAATTTTTTCCAAGAGGAGATCAACTGCTAATAGAGAGGTAGGGAGTAGACCTCTCTATTAATTTCAGATGTACTTACTGTGTTACATTCTCAAGAACTTAATAAACCCTGGCCCCCTCCCCGTCATTTCATGATTCCATGAAGTCTAACCTTAACATCTCAAGGGTAGTTTTTAGATGGCCAGTGAAATGTACACGTATAGAAATGTGATGTCTATTGCAACAGACCCCGATGATAACGATGAAAAATTGCACGAGGCATTCCTAGTGAATTCCAAATTATTTCAACATAGAAAGAATAATCTTAGTGTGACCAGGCTACGCTCAGGTCATACCCCATTATATATTAAATCTTTGTAAGAAATCAGTTCTCGTTTTTGTGGATTTTTTCGAGTAAAATATGATAATCTGTGAATGAGATTATCTTGGAAAATTTCCCCTTCATCTATTTTAATTGTACTTCTATAACAAGTTTGTATATTTTGATTAAAATTTCGTCCAAATGTGCTGCTTAATTATATCGGGACAGAAAATAGCAGTTTATAGACTAGATACAAGTCTCCATCAAACTTCAATATGTGATATAGTGAATAACACTAACAAGATGGGGCAATTTTTGTGCAATTAAAATCATTCAATATCATAACATATATTAACAACACTCACAGCATTTCTCTTACACATGTAGCCTGCATGAACTTGAACTTGTATAGCTTTGTCAACATTCTGACTAGTTTACCTTCTCTACAGAAGAGCGCAACAGGGGAGACAATTCTAACAGTAGTAATGAAATGCAAATGTAATGAATAAGATTTCTATGAGAAACAATGATATCCACTAATTTTTTTTTAATTAGAAGCAAAATAGGGTGGGTTTGTTCATGTGTAATTACAAATATTGACTTCAGTGGATTAAGATCGCTTGTAAAATAAAATTTCAAAAACCAACAATTTTTTATTTTATTTGAAAATGGGATGTTTTTGTTAATTTATTACTTTTTAGTCCTTGAGAGTCCAAAGATGGATTTTACATATTTGTAACAATACATCAAACAGTTTCGTATCAACACAAAATTTCAAAAAATGATGTGCCATTTTCTGAGAAATTCTTTCTGAAAAATTGACAAAAATGTATAATTATCATTTCTTGGCATCCTGCCAACATTTACACCCTTGGGACTTCATGGTGTAAATATATATATGAAAACAAGTATGCAACGATTAAAGGTTTGAACTTCCTCTTTAAGAATATAGTCTTATTTTTTTCAAACATTGTTTATACATTTTGTAATTAATTACTGAATTTGACAATTTTTCTCTTAACTTTTCTGGATTTTAGAGGCTAATTAACCAGAATGCAATACTGGCCGTTACTATAAATAGAAACATCCAGTGCAAAAACAAACATCATATATCTGATTCTAGATGGGTATCCTTTAAATTTATGATAAAATTCTGTTCATTCTTAAGACTTGCTGCCGCAGCTTTTTTCCATATTTGCATGTTTTTCTCGTAAACATGCTCTTAAACTGAAACTAATGTAAACAGTATCAGACTTTATCTTCTGTAAAATTTGCCGAAAGGGCTTTTCGTACGTATGTTATATTCAAATGAAGGATTTCGATATAGAACATTTTAGCAGGTACCTACAATTAAATAATATTTCTTGTTAAAGCAAATACTTTCCTCTTTACAAAATGTAAAATTTTTCATATGCGAGAAGCTTTATAATGAATTGTATCTAAATTTTATACATGTATAATTTGACTACAGTCATCTAACGTAAATGTACGAGTTGGTAAGTTTATCAGAGGAAGGTTTCTACCCCAAGAAGGCAAGTAGGTTATCGTGATATTCGAATTGATTAAAACTCTAAAATTTATCAAGGTTATAAGCTAATATTATCAAAGGAACTGTTTGGCGACTATTATGATTTTTTTTCGGCTGTGGAAACAAGTTATTGCTTGGTTTAACTGGGGATATTTGCTCATCAACAGAACGTATTTTTGATGTTATTCCACTTATGGATCGGTAACACAGCCACACATTCTGAATAAAATTTTTAGAAGCATGGCCACGATTTGGGCTAAAACGATTTCATTTTTTTCATATAGGCATGGCTTTAACATTGAAGAGTTGAATAAAGATACAGGGGTCACAATTCTTTTTAATATATTCTGAGTCCAGCATATGTGTTTGAGTGCTGAGTTTCCATTTGAGGTGTGTTATGTCGGTGCAGCTTACAAGTGTTATATACTAGCTGTTTCTTCTGTGAAAGAGGATTACGAAAATGGGAGCCTGGAGACAATCCATGGACAAAACATGTCCGATAGTTCAAAGTGAGACAAAAGGCCGTTTTTAAAGCGCGGTGATATGATGGTCGATATTAACATGTTAAAATACAAAGCTAGTAGGTCATTTCCCAACCAATGTTTTTTTTTAAACAAATCACGCTTGAATGGCGTCAGCGTGAATAATGCGCGATGAGGGAATTGCTATAGTGCAGTGTATGTTAAGCAAACATTATACTGTGGAATCTTTAGATTCCGTGGTGGCTCAATTTTCGTTGAATCGTGGGTACCTCTCATCGACGAATTTACATCCTCAACGAATTAATAAATTAGGGTTTCATATATTTACGATTCCACGAAAATTGGCCCCCACGAGTTTTAATGATTCCACAGTAATTGACATTTAGAAGATAACATACTTTTAAGTCAGTTTTGATCATTTAATGATGACATTCTAACAACAAAGTGATGTCACATATTACGTTAAATGACGCTCGCACTATATTAATTATTACATGTAGTTTATCGTGCTGTCACTTACCTTAAAGGATTATATGAAACAGGAAATATTATAAAGACTATAAAGACATAATATGGCTACTTATTCCAACCAACTTAAGATTGATATTACAAGGTATACTGTAGCTGATGTTTATTAACGACATGAACAAGAATCATGCAACATATACAAAAGAATGGCAGGTATTTGAAGCATAGATTCAAGAAATTTTCTGATTGACTTAAAAAAAAAATTCATGAAAATTATTTTTCTTCATCAGGAATGCAACGGAAAGTTGTATTGATGCTTGAAATGTGAATAAGATAGACCCATAAAAGCCTCCCTCGTAAATAAAAATCCCATATGATAAAAAGGCGTATTAAAGGAAATCATGGGTACACTGAATCATGAGTGTGTCAGTAGGTTTGTATGTTACTAGGTCATTGTAAATCAGGATGTAATTCTGTTAAATATAACAAATATTATGTCACAAGCACCATAAAATAACCTTCCTACAAACGCACGTGGTCCTGGTAATTCTATTTTGAACCTAGTTGTCAAATTACGTAAGAAGTCGTTATATTAGTTGTTGATAGGTCAAGGGATTGTGCTAGTAATACTAACGTATAAATAAACAGGGGCGTAACTCGGTTTTTTTCAATTAGCAAAAGGCAAATGGTCCACAATAATCATTAGAGTATAACTCCTTGTCAAATGATCCTAAAATTGCGGATCGATACTCGGATAGTCGTTTATTTTGAGGATAAATCCTAAATCGGTTATGGAACACACCTGAGCATTTTTTTAAATTCATCATGATGCAACAATTGATAGATATCTTATAAGAATGGTAGATCTAAACGATAATTCATGTTGAACAATTTAGAAACATAATTTTTCTCACACTAAAAAAATATTTACTCAGATTTATCTGATTTTAAATCTATATAATCAATAATGGAAAGAGGTTCATTTAGCTTGTAAAATGTTGTCTTGCAATTTTTATACCCCCCTCCAAAACAAAAAAATCATTGCAAGCATGCATTCAATATCCTAGATAAATCCCGTAAAAAGAGAAACAATTTTGGAAGTGGGAGACAAAAAAAACAGAGTTTCGCCCTAAAACTATATATCATGGATCATGATCAATACAAATTTGCACCATAGTTCATCACATCAATGTACTTAGTTCGGATGCTAGACGCCAATAAGCTGAGCAATATATTTTCAAGATGAAACTGAAACTGATTTTTTTAAAAATTAAACGCCTATTTTGTTTTACATAAAGTGTTTATTGGCGTTGTACACATAGGAACAAGAGAGAAAGATATTATATATATTATATATATAATATTATTATATATATATTATATTACATGTATATGTAATCCAAAACGAGTGAAAGGTGATATCCCACAGTATAAATAATCAAAAAAGAACATGATCATTTCACAGTTTTGATTTAATTTTCTTTAATGTTTATTGCCTTTGTAGTACATTTTTTAAATTGCCTTTTACCACCAAAAAGAATGAATTCTGTTTTTGGTGAATTCACCATTATTTAGTTTTTACCTCATGCTGATCTTCCTGCCCTTCTTGTTGGTATCATAAACTTAACACATCTCTGTTTCCTGTACCCATCATATTTAACACACGAAATTAAATCAAAGTCTTCCACTATCATTAGGAGAACTCTACATAAACACAACGTTTACTGAGGATGTGGAAGGAGATTCAGTTGATCTCACTTTTTTTCATTGTTGCAGTGTTTCTCTATATATTAATACACAGATATTCTATATATTTAAAGGACCATCTATGCATTCCTTAAATATTTTAAGGATGTTTGCATACTGATGTAACAAATAACGCGATTTAAGATATACAGTTTGCAAGTTTAAATTGTTTTTACCTTGCATGTATATACAACAATTCGCAAATCCGAGTTTGTTTACGTGTTAATGTCTGTCTAAATGTAATGTTAAAACATGCAGATTAAAAAAAATAAGTTCACCTATGTTAAGAAAGGTATAGAGTTTCCGCCTGCAAAATGTATTAAACCTTTCTAACTACTGTGCAAATGGGTAAGACTTTCATTTTTTGTATTCCCGGAAAAAGCTCTCTATTCTTATAATCAGCTTATGTCATGTTTATAAATAATTGTACAAATATGGCGTGATTTAATCTGACTAAAAAACGATCGCCATTTAAAACCCACAACATTTGTAAACAAAGCTCTTTGGATACATGCCAAACGGAAAGTGTCAAAAATAGTGTGAATATACTTCTAAAAGACAAATTTGGCTTCAGATTAAGTAAGTTATTCAAAACTTTGAACAATTTGTAAGTTTATAACACCTCTTTTTCCATAGAGAATAAAAATGACTTGCGTGTTCTGTTATTCATGTACGCAATAATCGTTGTATATTGTCTGCAATACAATGATGCATTTTCAACAATATTAAAAAAGATTCTAAATTTTGACTATTAATATTGATTTATATTCATAATCTTTGTGTCTATTAAAACTTCAAATATTTACATCTATTAAATAGATACACATACATGTATGCTTGATCCTTGTGGGATCCTTGTGAGATCCACTTCTCGTCTGACAACTCATTCGCCAAACATTTTTAAACATAAACAATTAGTCAACGTGTTAGAATCATTTCTTTACAAGACATACTCTCTACGTTAGTATTGTTCTGAAATTAGAAAGGCATAAACTTGTAAACCTCATGAAAGAAACTTATTACAAAATTAAAAGTGAAATGTGCTCAGAGTAAATAAAAAGATTAATCTATGGATAATCTATTTAAATTTGCTGTCTTCTTAATAACTTTTAGTATGTCTGTCTCGCAATCTCAATTACTCAGTTACGAACCAGTCAATTTCAGTTAATATATACTTTTTTAAAGAGAGAATAAAAGGGTATTATCCTGTTCTTGTATGCATAATGTGAAAACAAAACAACATGCAGAACCTCATGTTTATTGATTTTTTTATCTGTTGGCATCAATTTTAGTCAGTTTTGAACAAAAACAAACCTGTTTAAGAAATATTCTGAAATGTACAAGATTGCTGCACATTCCATATAGCTGGTAAAAGTTGTCCAAGAATATGATAATAGTAAACCCATAAAATCCCTTCATTGAAACCGAACTGTTTCCAGTACACATGCATCTCCAAAACTTTTAAAATTTAGTGATACATATCTTATCATTCCGTTGAAGCCCTTAATGGCTATAAGTTTTCTTTAGATTATTCATTATAGTTTTTATCGTTTTAACCGCATGACTGAGATTTCATGTGAAACCTTTACTGGCGAGTGTGATCGTATAATGTTTTTACATAAAATGAAAAAACACAATTATTGGATTCATCGTTATGATAAAACAAACCATTGCATTTATTAAACAACATAAAACATATGTGCTAGATTATCAAAATGGCTTTTGTTCTAAACACTAAAGTGAAATACCTCTGATATGTTTTATGGTCATGCATCACAATAGTGACTCGTACATTTTCCATCAACCAATCAAATACCCAATAAAGCCATATCATTTAATTGGCTGACATACAACAGATAAGGTCCCCGCTAATGGTATATACATTTTTATCCCTGCTAATAGTAGTGCAGCAGAATTTCTTGTGAAAAGGATTGAAACATTCCTTATAAGTAATTTTGAATTAGAACAATATTGTACGTTATCGATCCATTCCAAAATCGTAAAACAGAGGACTTTCATGATTATTACTAATTAGGTTTGTTACTGACTGTTTAAAGAAATTTGTGGGGTCAGTAAAGTCCATAGAAGGCGAGGCGAAGCCGAGCCTTCTATGGAATTTACTGACCCCACAAATTTCTTTAAACAGTCAGTTACAAACCTAATAAGTGTTTTGTTTTGTCGAGGACCTACAGTTTGTTATGTAAACAAACGTTGTGTAAAAAATCAGTTCAAATAACGTTACGTCCGCCATGTTGCCCTATAAATTCTGACGCTTGCCTTTTAAAGAATTTGTAAGGCAGCCACGTGACGCGTTTCATCCAATGACGTCGTGACATTCAAGCCCGAGGCAAAACAAAATAATATAGTATTACATCAATTTTTTCTTCGAACAGAACGAATGAATCAAATTCGTATCTTTAAAAAATTGCAACTAACACAACTAATGATCTTTATTATCAGAAACAAATTCCTTAATGCCATTTCAATAAATAGATCTGCTTATGTAGAAGTATGATAAAGAAAAAGAACAAATGAAGTGTATCCGGTATTTACGAAAGCCGAGAAGGATCATTCGAGATTCGAGATTCGAAATACGAGATTCGAAATACGAGATTCGAGATTCGAAATTCGAGATTCAATATCTAAATTAACCAATCAAATCATGGATCTGAAACCTGTATCCTAGCAACATCAAACTGTTCTAAATAAAAATCATACGTACATGCTCTTATATACAAATAAATGCTATGTTCACTTCTCCCTACCTAACTAAATAATTATTTGTATTTACTTTTACACAGAATATCTAAGTAGACTAGTAATAATGCAGTGTGCTTCGCGGATCTAAATGATTTTGTTTGCCCTGGTGCATTTCCACCTGATGCGTTTGAACCCTAAGGTATTTCACCACCAGTAATAGCTAGTTTAAAACCCGGGTTTATTCACCCTTTTTGTAAAAATGCGGTTATGGTAGAGAACTTCATAAGCGTAGCTAATTTTTCTGTAGGGGGTCCTAGGCCAATTTTAAAAATTTTTACTATGTAAATTTAATAAGCTCCAATTTTCCCGAGGAGGGGGTCCAGATCCCCTGACCCCCTCCTTTCTAGATCCCCGCATGAAGATTAGTACATGTATCTAAATAATCTAAATATAAATAATCTGTCCTGTTTCACTTATAAATATAAGCATTACTTATCGATCGTTTTTATGTATGCATACAGTGATACACTAGTACTATGATTATAAACAAATCATTGAGATATTATCACATCATACGGAATTATTAATAAATACAATTTTTTTTCCTTTTCCTCAGTAAACACTTATTATGAGTCTTACTTTTGGAATTGTTTTCAATATAGAAGGATACCTACTCTCTACAATTAAAGGTAGGGATGAAAGGGTGCCAATTTGTTCACATTGCCGATTTCTTTTGCAGAGAACAGTAAAACCTTTTATTTGATTGTGCATGAATATTTCAAAATTAATTGTTGTACATATATTTTGTTATAATTCATTTATTGATATATCAACAAGAAAGAATAAAAGCATATGTTTCACAGCCAAGTTAAGTTTCTCTGTAGTTTCCTACCCCCCTACCCCCCACCGCACCAAAATTGACAATAATTACATATAAGTTATACAAATGTTTACTTTTTTTGTAAGTAAATCTCTAAAGATGTAAATAAGCACTGCAAACAAAGATGTGTGTATTTAATATACTACTACATTACACTTAGCCAGATAAAATGTAATCAGGATGAAGCTACAAGGGGTGAGTGGTGCAAATTTACCAATTTGTCGCCATACACACAGAACACCAAATAAAGAAACTGTGAGTGGTGTGTGGAATGCATAAAAGATGGCGGCAAATTATCTCAAATGATCAGTGCAAAAACCCACAAATAGGCTGTTATTTGTTATATATCCTGCAAAAACAGTGATAAAAAATGTTAGCGTCCCATAACATAGCCGATTAAGTTAATGTGTACATATGGTCAACGTACATGTAATTCTAATATACAAGAAGGCGGACGTATCAGGCGGGGATCCAGAAAATTAAATTTCAAAAATGATCGGTTGAATTACATTAAATGCTTTGAAACTTGTTTTAAACTATCGCACGGGTCAAAATGCGTGATAGAAGCTATGTACAGTGTAATTGGAAACTTTCATTTTATATCAATATGTAGTATTACCTATTATAACAAATGAGAATATAGCACAACTGCCACAAGCAATACATGTCCTTTACCGGCACCACCTCCCTCCCCATAAAAAAATGAAACAATTGTCGTTTTATTTGCTAAAATGTGTGTGGTTCAAAATTTTTCTAAAGGACATACCCGATTAGAATTGAAAAAAAGTCGTACGTTTAAAACTAATTTTGTCAAAATTTTTAGATTCATTTGGTTATATTTTGGTCCATTTGGGTAAATATATGCACCAGCGCAGCTCTAATTTATATACATAATCAGGCCATAAATTCAAAATATTTTCAAAAATTAATAGCTTTAAATCCAGTGGATGAAAGAAAAGGAAAGCAAGTCGAACTCGATGAGTGCTAATACCTGTGTTGAATGAATGGTACAGTAGGATTTGCGCAAAAAAGTCCCGTCTACTCTTTCCTACCCTATAATTATTGGAATATTAAATCCGATCATAAGAGTCAAATTAAAAATCAAGTACGGATATGTACCTGTTTATCAAAAGTAAAACTACTCATTATTTATCTACAGTGCATCGTTATGGAGCTACACAGAAAGTTTTATATTAATTTGCCGAGCCAAATAAAAAAACCCCTGGAAAACGAAGAGAAAACAAAGTGGGGACAGAATAACTGACAAATTAATTAGGACTATAGAGCCCCCCCCCCCTCTTGAAATGTACATGTATATACTGAAAACAGATTATTGGCGTACAACATCCGCACACAATTTAAAGAAAATATCATGCTTTTTTTTATCATTTTCGCTAGCTAATGTAAGACATCACAAATACCCCAAACCCCCTCATGGAAAAGGAACTGCTAGGTGATGAATGAGAGAGAGAGAGAGAGAGAGAGAGAGAGAGAGAGAGAGAGAGTCGATGTAAATTAAAGCTTGCTAGTTGGTCTGCCCTACCCTACCCTAGCTACCTCCTCTCTTTTCTCGTTTTAGAGGCTTAATTATTGTCTATATATGCTTGTAACAAATCAAATCAATTTCAAATTCTAAATCAAACTGAATTTGACACTACAAAACTCTTTCTGTCTGTCTGTCTGTCTGTCTGTCTCTCTCTCTCTCTCTCTCTCTCTCTCTCTCTCTCTCTCTCATATCGACAATGGCATTGCCATACCCTACAATACACTATTCTTATCTGGATTTTTGTCTTTGAGGTTGTAAATCATTATATCTTCTATGGTTTAAAACTTTATCATAACCTATATTTTGACATGTCGATTATTTCAATGAGTTTCGTTTCATAGCTAAAACATTTAGATTAAACAGATCTTTCTTCGCGAGCCGATTTTTACACAGTTGGGGCGAATACACTTCGGGTTAAAATTGTTCGGGGGGAAATACATACAGGGCAAACAAAACCACTTAGATTCGCAAAGCCAACAGTGTTATTTCTAATTTAATTGTTTATACTGTGTGGGGTTAATTCATCAATGTTAATTTAACCATTTTATAACCACTATATAAGAGCTATTAAGACATTTATTTGTAGGAAAGAGCATGTACAAATGATTTTTATTTAGAACAGTTTGATGTTGCTAGGATACAGGTTACAGATCCATGATTTGATTGGTTAATTTAGATATTGAATCTCGAATTTCGAATCTCGAATCTCGTATTTCGAATGTCGTATTTCGAATCTCGAATCTCGAATGATCCTTCTCGGCTTTCGTAGGTATTTCCCATTTGTCAAGATAAAAGAAAATGTGTTAGGCATCATGGTAGTGCAGTATATCGGTGTGAGACATGCTTAGTCATTGTGATTAAATTATTGATGGAGGATAGATTATGATATAAAAACACATCCAAAGAACATAGCAATAATAAAAGTTATATCCGTTTTAGGGGAAGTCATTTGAGGAAGTTCTAGTAAAACAAGGAAGTGTAAATGCTATGGCACGGTCCCTCTAAGTCATTGTCCGGAAGTTTGTAAAGATACATGAAGTAGGACGCGGTCATTATATAAACCTGTTTTTAACTTAGCTATAACACATGTTAATATAAACGAGTATGACATTCAAACCGATTCACAATTAAACCAACATTGTAAGAACTACGCGAGCATGTTTATCCCGATTGCTTTTACAGCGATGTATAGAAAGTCACTTGTTTGTACTTCATACGATATGACGTCATAATTATGTTTGAAGTCACGATCTGCATTCCTGTCGATAGTTCTCAGGGAGTGTATCTTACGGTTAAAAGTGATTTATATCAAACCAGTATAAAACTGCATGTTTCCTTTCCATATATGCTTCTGTGAATGCTCGACGTACAGAATTCATCCATATCAAAAATCGGTATCAAATAATCGACAGTTTTAAAGCTTCGTTTTAAGTAAAAGACTATTTATAAACTAGTGGTTTGGAGACTCTCCCTGTTACGTGTAAACAACCTAATGAAGAAATTTTAATGCATGCTAAAACCAGCTTGGCGCAGGTGAAAGATCAACACCATTTTAGAATATTTTATGTAAAATTGGTAGAGAATATTATCACGTGATTACAAAGTACACATGATGTCACAAAAATATATCAAATATAATGTTTACAACATCGTTGTCAATAAATGTAACAGATTTTAAGAAATACTCCTGGTCGAAGCATTTTTGCATTGATTCAAATAATATTGTTTTCCAGCGGCATTTTACCACCAGGACGCCTTAACATTGCTGCGTATAATAGGAGTAAGTAATATTCTTTCAGAAAATTGGACAACATATATAAAATGTATTATTTGATTTTTAGTCTTTATAAGTGAATTTTATGTGAGAAAAAATACATTGTGTGTTGCTCCCATTTAATTTTTAACATATGTTCTATTACACACAAATATGATCACCAAGAATGTCACAGTGTACACCAATAAAAAGTGTTCTTTAATATTTGCTCAAGTTTCCAACATGCTGACCTCTGAAGCTCTCTTTATATCCTTTTTTTAAACTCTAGAAACAATGGACAGACTGTAGAATTTAAAAAACCTTATTAACTAAAATTAATTAAATTACAGTTGAGCCTCAGTTATCCGGACGCTTTCTTTCCCAAGTTCAATCGTCCGGATAGGTGAAGCGTCCGGATATCTGAAATGTGTCTATGGTTGTCATGAATGATAATATATTTGTATACAATTGTCCCCAGTGTTGATACTAGTTATTTTTGCCTTTCATACCATATAGCAACACATGCTAGAGTTGTCTGTTGATATGAACGTTTTTATGAGATAAAGAACTCTGATTTATTTTATTATTTTGTCATGAATATTAACCGGACAATAATGATAACCGAATCTAGCTAAATTCTTTGTGTCCACGTGTGATATGTGTGTGATACACTGTTGTACGCAATTTTCCAATTTTTGAAAGTGATTTGGGAAGTCAATGTATTTATACAAGCTACTCATGAGGGTCTAGCACGTAAAAAAGGTGTGAAACTTAATCGACAGGGGTAATATGTTGTACTGAGTAGGGTATCATCAAATTTTACCGTCCGGTTAAATGAAGCAAGATTAGTAGTAAATCAGTGTTTTGTGGTAAAAACAGACTGTCCGGATCCGGAACACGAAATTCCGGATAAATGAGACAAAATAACGTATAAAAAATCTGTTCCCAAATAAAATCGTCCGTAAACTTAAGCGTCCGGTTATCTGGCGTCCGATATCTGAGGCCCCACTGTATTTAATTTATTTATTTAATTAACTAAAGGGGTTAAAATTAACAAGGTTTCGATTAAACAGTAATTTTTTTTTTTACAAAATCAACCCTTTAATGATTTGAAAAACAACGACCGAATTAATATAGTTGTTCAAGAATAAATGTCTTCAAAAATTGTAATTTATCCTATAAAAAAACCCATAGATGTATTTTTTGCCGTTAACAAATGCATCTAAATGCTGAAATTTTAAAAATACAAGTGTGGCAACATTTAAATGCACGAGTGACAAAACCTAGAATACCAGTAAATAGTAGACCACGTCATTCTTTAATGTGTGTTATGTTTGCATTTTAAATATCCTGATAACAACTGGGAACACGGACGTAATGATTTTTTTTGCGAATCAATTCAACACACCTTATTAATGTCTTCATACATGTTCTACCCACAACTTCAGACAACTACGTCTATTTTTTGTAAGAAAGTTTTCAACATCAAACAATAGGAGAGGAACACGTAGGAGAAGAACATGTAGGTTGTAAGAAGAACTTGTTTCCAATCCTCTTGTGTAATTACACAATAAAAAATCCTCAAATCAAACCACATGTTCTATCCACAACTTCAGACAACTACATATAATTTTCGTAAGAAGTGTTCAAAATCAAATAATGTACTTTGGTGTAAGTGTTAATCCCATCACCACTCTTCTAACATCTAGAACATCGATATTTGAAACATTACAATATAACATGCATTTAAATGAAGTAAGTCAACCTTATTAAGATTATATACTCATTTGTTCAGTCCTTTTTATTCAGTAACGATGAAGACACACAGGCTGCATTTTGTCAAAGTGAATCATAATTTATCAAAATACAAAATATTTTGAAAATTTTCACTAGGCGCATTGAAAATTAACACATTAACTGTCATGTGATTTAAATGTCTGCATTTATATCCACACGTCTTGATAAACGTAGTCTATTTCAGTTGTTGAAATAGAGTCAACACAGGAGGAGTGATTTTAAATTTTCATTTGCTGTGAAATTTATTTTGTTCAAAGGATCTTTTTGGAGAAGGTTTATTCAATTAATGAAGTAAGTTTAAATGATTATCTCTGAAAACTTACCTTTTACTTTTTATTAGAAAAGAAGCACGCTGTTTTTGTTTACTTTTGTTTAGAGCGATGTTATGGTGGTATCTAGTGTTTGTCGACTAAGTACGCGATATGAGGTAACTAAATATAGAAATAAAGGTCAATCAGTAAAAAAGAATTCCAGTTATTCTTTAAAATGCTTTGATTTGTTCTAAAAGGGAATTTACCTTGAATAAGACTTAGACAATATTTGCATTAAGATTTGGCTTTTATTTGCTTCTTTTCTGAAAATCATAGTTTTAAAAATATAATTCCAATGGTCTTCTTCAAATTGAGATACAAGAATACTAGATTTGTAGAGCACATTAAAAACTGGGAAACACATTAACTATACATACTTTGTCCTGTAGCACATATTTACACCAATCAATGAGATACCCTACATTGATAAATGTTTCACCCACAACTTTTCTCTGTTTGTGAATGATTGAGTAAGGGATAACTCGATTCGATGTAACTCAGCTTGTTTTTGTAATTATGGTTTTGAATTTAAAAACCTTAATGTAACAAGTGTGCTAACCATGAAAGTACATGTACACTTTTTTTAAACAACACACAACTCAATTTCAATTTTTAATAACATTCATTTTCACGTTGTTACCCTATAGAAAATCCGTTATAACACACAGAGAAAGATTTTAATTATTGAAAAGTTTGTCTGTTGCTTTTAAAAAACCAATAACTTTGAATCATTGATTCACGATATCATCGGTAATCATGTGTACACTGAATCACGAGTATGTCAGTAGGCTTGTAGGTTACTAGGTCATTCTAAACCAGGATATAATTCTGTTAAATAGAGCAAATATTATGTCACAAACACCATAACATAACCTTCCTACTAATGTCACGTGGTCCTGGTAATTCTATATTTTGAACCTTACTTTGCAAATTACGTCAGAAGTCGTTATATTAGTTGTTTATGGTTACGTAGCTTATCTTCCTAAATCAAAGGTACACACTGCAAATCGTTTAAAAGATCATTTACAAAACATTTCCTTGTGGTTCAAAAGATTTGAAATCTAATAACTCCTTAAAGGTCAAGGAATGGTGCTAGTAATACTACTATATGAATAAACAAGGACGTAACTCGTTTTATCATTAAGCAAAAGGCAAATGGTCCACAATAATCATCAGAGTATGACGCCTTGTCAAATGATCCTAAAATTGCGGATCGATACTCGGATAGTGGTTTGTTTAGAGAATAGATCGAAACCGGTTATAGAACACTGTCCTGGGCATTTTTTAAATCCATGATGATGCAACAATTGATAGGTATCTAATAAGAATGGTAGATCTAAACGATGTTGAACAATTCAGAAACAATTTTTTCTCACACTAAAAATATATTTACTCAGATTTATCTGATTTAAATTCTACATATTCAATAATGGAAAGAGGTTCATTTGGCTTGTAAAATGTTGTCTTGTAATTTTTATACCCCCATCCTCCAAAAAATTCATTGTAAGCATGCATTCAATATCATTGATAAATCCCGTAAAAAAGAGAAACAATTTTGAAAGTGGGAGACCAAAAAAAATTTGCACTATAGTGCATCACATCAACGTACTTAGTAAGGATACAAGACGCCAATAAACTTAACAAAATATTTTCAAGAAGAAATTGAAACTGATGTTTTAATCAAACGCCTATTTTTTAACATAAACGTGTTCCTACACATAGAAACAAGACAGAAAGAATATATATACACAGTATATATATATATATATATATATATATATATATATATATATATATATATATATATATATATATATATATATATATATATATATATATATATATATATATAAATGAATATTAAGGATTGAAATAAAACGTAAAAGTCTCTAAAGAAGTAATTTTCAAATTTGTTTTTGAAATCTTCAATTGATTTTGAATGCTTCATATGAAAAGGTAGTTCATTCCATAGTTTTAGTCCAATAGTAGAATAAACTGTCACTAAAGGTGTTTCTTTTGAAAAGTAACATTGTAACAGCTTTAAGAACTTGGAGGAAAACGTAATTTATGATTTATTGTTTGTTTCGACAAAAGTTCTTTTAAATACTACAGTGGTTGACCCAATGACCGATTGTACATATATGTTAAGAATTTAAATGATATTCTGCATTTGATCGGTAGCCAACAAAGTTCGACAGGGGCTTCATTAGAACTGTCTTAATTTCTCTGAATTAAGGAGGCCGACTTTAGTTTGCATTGCGCATGTTTTTGCGCATTCTAATATAATACAGTTGATTTATACTTCGTATGAATTTTTTTCGATATCATTTATAAAATTGAACACAATAAACAAAATACAGATAAAAAAATATAGATTGTTAAAGGAAATTTTTATTTTTAACACGATTTTTACGTTGTGCGGTAGGGGAGCATTGCCATTGCGCTTTTATGACGTTATGATAAAATGAAGCTTTGTAGGAGTACGTTATAAGAAATAACATAAAAGAAAAAGTAAAAATTGTACACTGTTGAAATTTTATCTACAGAATGATCCTATCCTCGAGGACATTTTCCCCATTTTTGGAATAAATCCATTATACCAATCATCATTCGTGATGATCCAAATATATAGCAAAATTTGTTGCATTTTAATATTTTTAGATGGCCCCCACTAAAAACGAGACGGTAGAATTTTGTGTTTTTTACATATAAGGTAGGAAAAGCTATTACTAATCATATATAACAATTTGAGATAAAAAGCTATTGTAGTTTTTTTTTGTGATCGGCTTCGGCCGATCACTATTGTGTCCATATGAGGCATCCGGCAAATGCTTCCACGTGCGCACACATTCCGCTTGAATAAGTAGTTCTGATAAGAAACTTGAAGTCTGGTTTAGTAGTTATATAACATTTTACTCAGTTTTATTTTAATTCATTTAACTTACGAGATGCAAACATACAAAAAATACAGTTCGACCTGTTAATTCAAGAATGCACATTTTGTCTCACGCGTAAGAATTTCGACCGAAAGATTCATTCAGCAATGCAGTTGACCTCGATGAATTGACCTCAATCATAAGAAGATGCTCCATGAACTGACCTAGATCTATTGATGTTGCATAATAGAAGATAGGAAGACGGCTTGATTTATAAACAAGGTTACGTTATAATGCGACCTCAATAGCAAGTTATGATGGCATTCAATGTTTTAACATTTAATAATTACGTTAAACATATAAAACTAGACAAGGAGTTTACGAGCGGATTTTTCCAAATGTATTTCGAAATTAAATTTGTTGACGATTTATAATGATGAAATTATGGTTTACAGATTTAAAATATTCTATATTTTGTAAAAATACAGTACTTTTTGAATTATTTTACATCAAACTGATCATGTTGATTGCTTTTAGCTATCAATATATCATTATTGCCGATCATTCCTTCAAAAGGAATACTTGTTTTTAAACTGCTTTGATGTGCGGAAAATGCAGTTTCCTATATATTCCTATAGTAAATGTACCGCTATTTTGAGATGGTCCCTAAAGAGAACCAGACGGCCGATTTTCATGAACCTTTGCAAATAAACTATAGTTGATTTAAATTACATATGGTTAAAAAATAAGTAGTAATGCTATCGGAGTTTTTCCGCAAAAACCCAAATCGGCCTCCTTAAAACCAAATTTGCACACATATTTTGAATTCTTTCTAGTTTATTTATTTATAAGTTTATTTATTTACATGTATTTAATTCTCCTAATGCCGTTCAAGATAAAATGACGTTGCATTAATCTAAATGAGAGTAATGACTACGGTTAAGACTAAAATTTCAGTTGCTTTCTTCTTTAAAATACAGTTGATCGTTTGATAACAATGCTGTACGGCATTTTTTTTGTTTGCATAATCTTTAAAATTAAGAGTTTCATCTAAAAAGGCACCAAAGTATCGTATGCATTTTACATGTTTGATTTTATTTTCTCTAATGTTTATTGCCTTCGTAGTACATTTTTTAAATTGCCTTTTACCACCAAAAAAGAATGAATTATTCTGTTTTTGATGAATTCACCATTATTTAGTTTTACCTCATTCTGATCTGCCTGCCCTTCTTGTTGGTATCATAAACTTAACACATCTCATTTTCCTTTACCCATCATATTTAACACACAAAATTCAATCAAAGCCTTCAACTATCATTAGGAGAAGTCTACATAAAACCATCATTACTTAAGGACGTGAAATGCGGGATTCAGTTGATCTCACATTTTTTCCATTGTTGCAGTGTTCTGCTATATATTAATTTACAGATATTCTATTTATTTTAAGGACCATCTATGCATTCCTTAAATTTGTTAAATTGAAAAAAAAAGTTCACGCATGTTAAGAAAGGTATAGAGTTTCAGCCTTCAAAATGTATCAAACCATTCCAACTACTGTACAAATGAGTAAGATTTTCATTTTTTGTATTCCAGGAAAAACTCTCTATTCTTAAAATCAGCTTATGTCATGTTTATAAATAGTTATACATATATGGCGTGATTCAATGATCGCCATTTAAAACCCACAACATTTGTGAACAAAGCTCTTTAGATATATACCAAACGGAAATTGTCAAAAGTAGTGTGGATAAAGTTTTAAAAGACAAACTTACCTTCAAATTAAGTAAGTTATTCAAAACTTTGAACAATTTGTAACTTTCGCTTTATAACACCCCCTTTTCCACATAGCATGAAAAAATGACTTCCGTGTTTTGTTATTTATGCACGCAATAATCGTTGTGTATTGTCTGCAATACAATGATGCATTTTCAACAATATAACAGAAAATCAAAATTTTGACTATAATTATTGTTTAAGATTTATGATCTATGTGTCTATTAGAACTTCAAATGTTTACATTTAAAAATAAATGACATACATGTATGCTGGATCCTTGTGGGATCCACTTCTCGTCTGATGACTCATTCGCCAAACATTTTTAAAACATAAACAATTAGTCAACGTGGTAGAATCATTTCTTTACAAGACATACTCTCTACGTTAGTATTGTTCTGAAATTAGAAAGGCATAAACTTGTAAACCTCATGAAAGAAACTTATTACAAAATTAAAAGTGAAATGTGCTCAAAGTAAATAAAAAGATTAATCTATGGATAATCTATTTAAATTTGCTGTCTTCTTAATAACTTTTAGTATGTCTGTCTCGCAATCTCAATTACTCAGTTACGAACCAGTCAATTTCAGTTAATATATACTTTTTTTTAAGAGAGAATAAAAGGGTATTATCCTGTACTTGTATGCATTATGTGCAAACATAAACAACATGCAGAACCTCATGTTTATTGGTTTTTTTTTAATTTGTTGGCAACAGTTTTAGTCAGTTTTGAACAAAAACAAACCTGTTTGAGAAATATTATCAAATGTACAAGATTGCCGCACATTCCATATAGCTGGTAGAAGTTGTCCAAGAATATGATAATAGTAAACCTATAAAATCCTTTCACTGAAACTGCACTGTTTCCAGTACACATGCATCTCCAAAACTTTTAAAATTTAGTGATACATATCTATCATTCCGTTGAAGCCCTTAATGGCTATAAGTTTTCTTTAGATTATTGATTATAGTTTTTTATCGTTTTAACCGCATGACTGAGATTTCATGTGAAACCTTTCCTGGCGAGTGTGATCGTTTTTACATAAAATGAAAAACAAAACAATTATTAGACTCATCGTTATAATAAAACAAACCATTGCATTTATTAAACAACATAAAACATGTGTGCTAGATTATCAAAATGGCTTTTGTCCTAAACACTAAAGTGAAATACCTCTGATATGTTTTATGGCCATGCATCACAATAGTGACTCGTGCATTTTCCTTCAACCAATAAAATACCCAATACAGCCAGATCATTTAATTGGCTGACATACAACAGATAAGGTCCCCGCTAATGGTATATACATTTATATCCCTGCTGATACTAGTGCAGCAGAATTTCTTGTGAAAAGGATTGAATTATTCCTTGTAAGTAAGTTTGAATTAGAACAATATTTTCAATACGTATCTTTAAAAAATTGCAACTAACACAACTAATGATCTTTATCATCAGAAACGATTTCCATAAGGCCATTTCAATAAATAGATCTGCTTACGTAGAAGTATGATAAAGAAAAAGAATAATTAATGTGTATCCGGTATTTCCCTTTCGCAAGATAAAATAAAATTGTGTTAGGCATCATGTTACCAAAGTGACTGTTATACATCGAAAGTATTGTAGTATATCGGTGTGAGACATGATTAGTCATTGTGATTGAATTATTGATGGAGGATAGATATAAAAACACATCCAAATAACAAAGCAATGATTAAAGTTTTATCCGTTTTAGGGGAAGTCATTTAGGGAAGTTCTAACAATACAAGAAAGTACAAATGCTATGGCATGGTTCCTCTAAGTTATTGTCCGGAAGTTTACATGTAGTAGGAAGCGATCATTATATAAACCGGTTTTTTTTAACTGAGATATAACACATGTTAATGTAAACGAGTATAACATTCACACCGATTGACAATTATACCAACATTGTAAGAACTATAATAGGAGGAAGTAATGTACATTCAGACTATTGGACAACATAAAATGTATTGTTTGATTTTTAGCCTTTATAAGTGAAAATTATGTGAGAAAAAATGCATTATGTTTGTTGCTCCAGTCTGATTTTTCAACATGTGTTCCATTACACGCACACATGATCACCGAGAATGTCACAAGGTGTACATCAATAAAAAGTGTTCTTTAATACTTGCTCAAGTTTCCGATTTACTGACCTCTGAAGCTCTTTTTATCCTGTTTTTTTTACTCTAGAAATAATGAACAGACTGTAGAATTTTTAAAACCTAATTAAATTGAATACAGATAATATTAAAATGATGTACGTCAAAAAAGGGTTGAAATTAACAAGGTTTCGATTAAACAGTAATTACACCTTTTTACGAAATCGCCCCTTTAATGATTTAAAAAAAAACAACGATCCAATTAATATAATTGTTTAAGAATAAATGTCTTCAAAAATTGTTTTTCCTAGATAAAACCCATAGATGTATTTTTTGCCGTTAACAAATGCATCCAAATTTTGAAATTTAAAAATACAAGTGTTGAAACATTTAAAAGCACGAGTGACAAAACCTACAATACCAACAAACAGTAGACCACGTCATTCTTTAATGTGTGTTATGTTTGCATTTTAAATATCCTGATAACAACTGGGAACAAGGAATCAATGATTGTTTTTTGCATATCAATTCAACACATCTTATTAATGTCTGAATACATGTTCTACCCACAACTTCAGACAACTACCTCTAACTTTCGTAAAAAAAGATTTCATCATCTAGCAATAGCTAGGAGAGGAACACTAGGAGAGGAACGTGTATGTTGTGAGAAGAACTTGTTTCTAATCCTCTTGTCTAATTACACAATAAAATATGCTCAAATCAAATCACATGTTCTATCCACAACTTCAGACAACAGCATCTAATTTTTGTAAAAAGTGTTCAACATCAAATATGGTATTTGGTGTAAGTGTTAATTCCACCACCACCACCCCTCTAACATCTAGAACATCGATATTTGAAACATTACAACATAACATGCATTAAAATGAAGTAGTATATTGCGACCTCATATAATCATTTGTTTGGTCCTTTTGATTCATTATGGTGAAGACATACAGGATGTTTTGTTGTTAAAGTGAATCATAATTCATCTGGATAAGAGACGAACAAATCTTTTCATTTTGAAAATTTTCACAAGGCGCATTGAAAATAAACAAATTTCACGTGATTTAAATGTCTCCATTTATATCCAGACACTCTGGTAAACGTAGTCTATTTCAGTTGTTGAAATAGAGTCAACACAGGAGGAGTGTTTTTTTAAATTTTCGTCTGCTGTGAGAGTAATTTTATTCAAAGGATGTTTTAGGAGAAGGGTTATTCAATTTATGAAGTAAGTTTAAATGATTATCTCTGGAAACGTCACCTTTTACTTTAAATTAGATACGAAACATGCTGTTTTTGTTTACTTTTGTTTTGGTGTATGTTATGGTGGTATCTAGTGTTTATCGACTAAGTACGCGATATTAGGTAACTGAATATATAAATCCAGGTCAAATAGTAAAAAGGAATGCCGGTTATTCTTAAAACGCTTTGATTTGTTCGAGAGGGAAAATACCTTGAATAAGACTTTAACAAGATTTGCATCAAGATTTGGCTTTTATTTGCTTTTTTCTGAAAATCATAGTTTTAAAAATATAATTCTAATTACCTTTTTAAAATAAAATACAAGAATACTTGTATTGTAGAGCATATTAACAACTGTGAAACACATCAACGATATATACTTTGATCCTAGCCAACACTCATAGCTACTTGTTTCCTGTAATATAACACGTTTCCTGTAGTACATATTTAAACCAATGAATGAGATACCCTACATCGATAAATGTTTTACACATAACTTTTCTCTGTTTGTGAATGATTGTGAAAGGGATATCTTGATTGGGTGCCACTCGGCTTGTTTTGTAATTATTGTATTGAATTTGAAAACCTTAATGTAACAAGTGTGCTTACCTTGAAAGTACATTTTTTAAAACTACACACAGCTCAATTTTATTTTTAATAACATCACTTTCATTACACATTACCCTTTAGGAATTCCGTTCAATTTCAAATACACAAAGAGTAAGATTTAAATTATTGAAGGGTTTGTATTTTGCTTGTAAAAAATCAATAACTTTAAATCACTGATTCACGCTATATTGGTAAGGTTTGGTAGTGATAGATAAAGGTGCTTTTTGAAATATTTTTACTAATCAATTATTTTTATGAAGAAAGGTTTATTTGATGCGAAAAGATAACATTTTTTCTTCATCATTAGTTTATTTTGGAAACAAAATCTTATTTTCATTTTCTGCATGAAGAAAATAAAAATTTAGGAAAAATCTTCTCTTCTAAGGTCACTTGCAGTGATACTATGAATACAGCTGAACCAATGCAACGTTGATTAGTACTTTTGATGTCACTCATATATGAAATTTAATTGGGTGTAAATGTCATTATGATCGTCACGAGTTTAATTCTTTAATTAAGGTCTTCCGTTTCCAACATTTTGATTGTTTCCCGTCTCCAGACGAAAACTTTTGTTTCAAAGAGATTTCAGACTTGGCAGAAACGTTAACAACCAAACTTTAAGGAAAGATTGACTTATGATTGTACAAATGTTTAACCTGTTTTGTTTAGTTCGGCATTACTTCCGGTCGTCCCAGAGAGTACTTCAAAAATTTATTTCTTTTTCAATCTCGTTGTTTTACATGGAAGTAACGTCTGGATATATCATTTACAATAATTATCATATCAACTATTTTCTCTATGTAAGAGAAGCAATGTCTACGGTTAAATTGATTCATGTATATCAAAATGGAAGACCTTTTTGTTGCTTTTGCAACAAGAGTCTTGTTCATCTTTATTGCTCTAAGATAAAAGTAGTAGTTCTTACAAATATTTGATGAAGCTTACCCATTTGGGCAGTTGTTTATACTATGCATGCAGACCTAATAAAATGACGAGATCTTTGTTTGTACGAAAAACTTTAATCAATAGAGCAGTTTATTCAAAAACATTTTCAGATTAAAGTTTAGAAAATTCACATTCTTAGTTGTAAAAATGTATTTTTAAAAAATATGATTTGTTTAGTTTATGAAATATGATAAGTGTATACATTTTAAGGACATAATATTTCTTTATACAAGAAAGTTTTATCTAGGTAAAAAAAAGCTCCTGAAAATGGTTAACCATTCAGTATAGAAGAACTCCCTCAAAATAACAGTTTTTTATTTGTTTTGCAGGGATTTAATTTTTCTAAAGCTCAGGGCTACCTTACCAGGTTCTTTAATAACAGTGTTGATTTCAATCAAAACCTGGCGAGAGAGTTGTTCAGAACCCATCACCAAGTTCGTGGTTTAACGAAATCAGTAAGTGTTATCACTCTTTGACAAAAAAAAAGACTTTCAACTTCTGTATTGTCCACTGTATTTCTCATTAGTCTCTGTCACTAACGTTTTAGTAAACAAGCTTTATTTTGCTAGTTTTATTATATCATAGAATGTGAACGATGTAGAAGATTTATATTTTCTTTTCGTATTTCTTGAATATATCTTGACATCAAAACCAAGCATGACGGCTGGTGTACTGGTTCCTGTATTTCAATAATTATATGCAACAAATATTCACAAAATTTATATAAAACTCATTCTGAAATTTCTTTTTGCAAAATAGATTGTGTATTCTGTGATATTTACATAACAGGATATGCTAGTCCTATATATTATATTCTCCTTATTGCTTAAAAAACTTTCAAATATAAACTGACAGTGTAACATTTAACGCGAAGAAAATTTAATAGACTTTTGTGTTTGCTACACAAAAATTTGTGCATCAAATACAGAATTGTGTGCAGAAATTAGTAGTTTTCTGATCTTCATTTACAGTTTTGTGTATCATTTTGTTGTATGAATGCATGGTACCTTGACTTTACATTACTTTATCGGTAACCCAATTACTTAAAGTTCTACTTCAATGACAAAAAAGGAATTTTCTAATTTATAAGTGTAAGAATATGAAATGATAGTGTGCGTATATGTAATACATGTACACTGTTATTATGATCATATTAATTTGTTATGTTAACTAATGAAATATCGATGACAAGTATATGACTGAGATTGTTGAAGTTTTTTTTTTTTTTTATATATTTTGGAATTAAGATTAAAGCTACATTTTAGATTGCATTAGAATAAGTTTGATTGTAAAGGCATAGACATACAATTTGTGAATATCATACTTATGGCTATAAACTCTAATTAAAATGATATGTCATTTTGTAAATTAAGAAATTGTATGATACTCTTATTGCAGAGCAATGGTATTATCCTGTTTGATATAAATGGCCTGGATACATATATCATCAAATAAGTCCTCAGTTGTTAAATTTCATCGAGACGATTTTCGTTCAACACCTGTGCACCTTCTCCTGGATATTATAAGTAAAACACCATCCATTTCCTACGTGTCTGAATTGAGTACGGTAGGGAAACATCACTGCCACCTAGCTAACGGAAGTTTCTGGGGGATTTGGGCGAGTGCAGATCATGGCCTCGTACACGACAGACTCGATTAGAGAGATTTCTGGAGAACATATGCTTGTAAGCTTGTATATTTTTTAATCAAAATTTGGATTAAGATATAATTATTTTGATACATTCGGTATATGTAATAGATTACTAAGAAAAAAATTCAAATTCTATGAGAAGACAAACACAAAATACCAAAAGGTATAATGTGCTTATTGTTAATTTTACAGGGAGGCAATACAAACAGAAGGAACAGAATACTGCCTCTATGTGAATACACCGTTAGCACTGATCTACAAAGGTTGTCGACGTTCTCCAAGTTGACAGACCAGGACGTCATGCATAAAATATCAGCCGTTCGCCTCGCAGCATGTGGATGTGTGTACAATGCCGAGGAGGGTTATATTGAATGCACTGGTTGTGCAAAAGTATCCATGTTGAACAACGGTATATAATAATTTCAATGAATTTATTAGAAACAAAATGTATGGCAAACGTTTTATGAAACTATGTTCTCATATTAGATTATTTGATTTATCTTTTTGTATTCCCGATATACATTTTCAACTTTTAGTTCCTCAAATCAACTCCGTATATGACATTAAAACATACCATCAGCAGCCATGTCCTCTTATATTGGAATACATCGACAAGCAGGAGAAAGAAATACGTGAAGGAATGATAAACCTTCATGAGCTCAAAAGATTCCACAGACGTTCTCATCAAAATGGTTGGTATACTTCATTTTATGAGTTGTTTCAATGTAGGATGATAATAAATTGCGAGACCTTGAGAGATATTAATTTACATTGTAAATGATACGTAGAAGACATTTATGCGATGTAAAGAGATATAATATTTTTAAATAATTACAATTATCAAATTACCAATTTAGAAAATACTTACACTTTATTGTTATATCTAATTGAAGTAACTTGTTACATATATCACCTGGAAAAGATATTAGGCTATGATTTCGCATTATTTCTACTTTTTGACTGAATAGAATATTTGTAAATCCAGAAAATGAGAAGGTTATCAGAGAATACTGTATACATGAATGTTTTCGCTCCGTGTAATGTTCGCCCTTCTTCTCTTCCAAACATTTTGGCTTATCTTGAATTCGCCCAGACACAGATGTGTTTAAGATAGATAAATAAGATATTAGAATTTGCCAAGACTAATATACTCTTGCTGACAAGGAGGGCGAAGAAGACGAAAATAAACGAGGGCAGATACTAACCTTTATACAGTATATTAAGACATGTAACAGTTTGCATACTATAAATCAAAAGTTGGAAAATATTCATAAATGTTTAAAAGGTATTGTATTTTTATTCCAGCAATGCCCACTTACGATGAGCTTGTTCAGATGTATGGCATTGATCAACGTTTAATACCAAGTGACTAAAGGTACTTGAAACAAAGTGAACATACTCTGGATAATATTGATGGGTATTCCTTTGATGTGTTTGACGTTGAAAACATTAGATTTCAAAAAATGTTTTATGTATATTGATAATTTTGTGTTTTGTTTGCGAGAGTTATCTTTCTTGCGATATTGTGACGTTGATTTTATTATTTTTGTCTTTATATCAATAGCATAGCTTTTGTGACTTATTCTATGCCATAGTAAATAGAAAGATAGCATTGATTTTATATGACAGTAGCTAAAACAATGAATGATTTTTGTGATTTATTCAATTGTATAACCAATTTAAAATTTAATGTCTGCATATTGTAATGTGTCTTACATAAGTTTTAATGTACTAACATATATATATGTACTGCTGTTCAAAATTAACTGACCGTGTAAATTCTACAGTTTTAAGTAAGAGTGACAGCTAAAATCTTTTAAAATTTGTTTTAATACTTTGAAAATTTATAATAAGGTCCCAGTAATGAGGGAACAAGAGTCGGATCAGCCTGGTTTCAAACTGTTTAGTTCTTAACGACTTTGTCAACTGCGGATAGTTTAGAAAAACAATTTGTTAATTATATAACTTAAACGTGTTTTAAAAACATACCATGCAGATATATCTGCGCAAAAAAGTCCATTAAACAGAAAACATCAGTGTTTTACTAAAATGTCTAACACCTTACTTCTATCTATTATTAGATCTTCTTTTTATTTTATTGATTGTTTATTAATCTTCTACTAAATGTAACCATATCTTATTTTTTGCTAAAAGAGCTACATTTTCTTTGCTTTTGACAACAAAATACCAAAATATAGGGAATTTTGATTTATTAACGTTTATCAATATTTTCTTTTTCAAAGACATTTAAGTAATCATGCTAATAAGACATAGTGAACATTTTTATGTCCATTGTGTGTCATGGAAAAATAAAATAATTGGTTTTTACCATAAAGTTCATAGGCCTCGGAACCGGGGGCGACGGGGGCGGGGGGGGGGACTAGGGGCTAGGAAGGGGGGGGGGGGGCTTAGCCCCCCCCCCCCCACTTTTTTTGGCAAGGTTAGACCTAACCATTAGGCACATAGCAGCATAGAGGGTTCAGCCCCCCTACACTTCTTCTTGCAGCAAAGACAATTGATACTAAATTTACCTTGAAAAGATGGAAATATTGAGAACTTGGAGTCATAGGTATACTACGCTATACCTATACTGACCCCCCCCCCCCCCCCCCCCCCCCGATTAGGAATTTCATGATTTTGGGATTTAGGGGGGGGGTTGTTTTTGTTTTTTTAGTTGTCAAAATGTCTAAGGATTAGTCTTGCCCCCCCCCCCCACCCCCCCCCCTTCTTTCAATTTGCTTCCGATGCCTTTGAAGTTTAAGACCAGAATATCAGTTAACTGGTATTTATCTGTTTATTAAGTTGGCGCAGGATTTGTGTTGGTTTACTTTGAATGTAATATGATGTGTGTATAATTATAATGTACTGTTTATGTAAAATAAATTTTAGTTCAAAAAGTGTGGTTACGTTTTATATTGATCAATGTGAACAAAAGTTTGCTATGAGAAAGATATTTTCAAAACATTAAAGCAAACACAGGGATGAAGTGAGACCATTAAGGCCATAAAAAATGTATTTTTGAAGATATTCCTCTCTACCTCAATGGCGGGGAGATTAACCGAATGCATGATATCATGTCTTTGAAACTTTTTTTTGCACTGGGAAGATCATGACACATGGATAAATGATTCTTACCCTTGGGTATGGCTAATTTGGAATTCTTGTGAAAATACACAAACTGTCCTCTTCTTAAACTGCAAAAGTTACTGCCAGTGGGTCAGGGGTAAAAGTAATAAAAGCCGGAGCAACAGTCAGAGGAGTCATGGATTAGGTTAAATACAGCTTAAATGCAAACATGATACTTCCCGACAGGTCCAGGCATCTACGGACTATGATACTCAGATGATTGCCAAGATCTAGGTTTTTTTACCTCATTAAAATAGTTAATGGAAAAAGATTTCATAGTGCTTAAATAAATTATCGATACAGTATTTTCATATCCACAGTTTTGAACAGTATCTAAACAATAAAATATATCTTCACTATTCGGAAAACATGGCACATTATTCACAAGTCCTAAAATAACATGGAAGTCTTAGATGTCCTTTTTTAATTAAAAATCCATTACAATCTAGAACACTGATATCGATAAGTTATGTCTATTTCACATTAGTACGGACTATACGTTTTACTTGGTCCACAAAGTGAAAAGTCTGCCATCCACTGAATTCACAACAACAATTCATTATTCTGAGAATCTAAACTATTCCTTTTACACAGAATCGATTAATTTGATAAAAAGTATTATACGCACTAATTTTGCCTCCAGCCAATTGCAAGGACTTGAAATTTCTTGTATATTTAAACTTTATAAGTGTATATTGTATTAACCATATATTTCCCTTTTTAGTCCGAAAGTAAAAGACATAATAATCAAGATGAAGAGAAATGTAGAACAAAAACGGGCACTTCTCTATAGGTTATCATTAATTATGTTTTGAACGTTTCAGAAAACTCTATATTTACAAATTTAAATAATTTTGGGAAACATTCTTTATAATATATATCAGTTTTAAACAAAATATATATTAACTATATCCTAATATCTTCATATTTTATGACTTGATTTTTTTTATAATGAGTCCATTATATTGTCTTCTTTAGTTGAGTCAATGTTTCAAGGTTTATATCAATCCTATAAAGCTTTGAATATAGATATCTATAGATTTGATAATTTTGAGTATTTCTGTTTCTTTGTTTAAATCGCCAACACAACAAAGCACCTAAAGTTAATACGGCATAAGTCCGCATCCAAATGAAACGAAAAAGTCAATAGTTATGTTGAACATTATTTAGTTAGTCTGTGATAAAAAGATAACGTTAAGTCCCACCAACAATTATTTGCGTTTTTAAATTCCTTACAGCATTTTTTTTTTTAGAAATGGCAGATAAATTGTTATTCCACGAGAAATATGACACTGATACATCTAGTTCTCTCTCCGTTTAAAGTGCGGAACATCTAGTCAAAAACCCCAGCTGTCTTCGCGTTTTCTCGTTCTGACTTGGGGTTTCCCTACCGGAATGTCCCATTTATATCGAAACAAGTTTCAGATGTGTATATTTCCCTCTGTTGATTTAAATCCAATGATATGACGTATTTACAGAGCATACAAATAGAGAGATTTACGTGAAGTGTTTTTCAACGGATACTGACTATTACGAAATACATTTTGTCTATTTATTTCTTTTGTTTCATTATTTAAAGATTTTATAATGTTGCGAAGTAATTGTAATAAGATTATTATTGAAAAAACAAAAAAGACACAACCAAATATATTAAAAAATGAATCCGTTATAATAGAATATACTTTCAACATTTTGAATGCCATATCAGAAAAAAGTATTTAAAACATATTTTAAATAAGATAAAAACTATATGATATTCAACTTGAGTAAGAGCAAAACTAAAGAACAGAATAACTGGATAGATTGTTTACAGAGACACGTAATTAGTTTTAGTTTGGATTGTTTGGATTCAAAAATTCAAATCAAAACTGAAACTAATTACGTGTATTATATATAAAAAGCTTCCCAACTATACATGTTGCCTAACTTTTCCAGAAATACATCATACATCAGAGAAACGACTTTTCCAAACAGCAAGCAATGTTCTGGGCTGTTTATGCAAAAAGGAGATATAAATCGCAGATATGCCATATATGATTCTGTAGATAATTTGTTGAAGGCAAAAATTAGTCTTCAAATGAATGCGTTAATCGTTAGGAAATGTTTATCGAAGTTTAGAATGAATAAGAAGATAGACAAATCAGCTTGAAAAAGTTTTTTACTGGTATATTAAACCTATGTAAACATAAACAGGGCACGAGCCTTGTTTACATGACGAAGAATTGTGAGCCCTGTATCTTGCTAAAAACTCATCGAATGGCTCCCAAATTTCATTTGATCATTAAAAATACCTTCCTAAAGCATTGTAAATAATAAAAACCGAAAAATAAAATTTGATCAAAATCGTGACCATGCCCCTTTAAATCTAAATATATATAAAAAACATACATGTATATCACACATTTGCAAGAATTATACATTGTTAAGCACTACTATGACTTGTGCATACATGTATTTTATAAAGGAGATGATGTTGTTTTGTTCAAAAGCGAGATGTCAAAATTTTGATAAATAATTATAACTAAGGAGAAGATAATGGCTAGTTATTGAACATTTGATATGTTCAAGATGTATAGTTTTTTTGGTATGAGTGAAACAAGGCGAGGCTAAAGGCGTAAGAGAAAGCTTGGGTCAAAACCCGCCCTATAACTCATATTCAAATAAAATGATTAAGTGATGTTAGTTACGTAACCTTCCTATGATATAACTTTTGACATAATTTTCTATGATCTCACTTACATGTATACACATGTGCATTAGTGCATTACCACTTTATCAAAGAGATGATTCTACGTAAAGTAAAATTTTTGTCATTTTTTGAAACAGCTAATTTTGAGTTTTAAATTTTAAATACACTATCTGTATCATTAGCTAATTGGAATACATTTTAAGTAAATTTACCATTTAAAGCACATGTTATCAAATTGTTGAATGAAAAAAATAATAATACCAGGTTTAATCGTCTAAGTGAACACATATTCATGCTTACAATTGTCATCATGCACAACACACATTAACTATTGTTATATGATGCATATTTTTATCATTCTTAATATAAATCTATAAAATCAGGGCGTTGTATTTACATCACGGCATATGATGATTTATAAAATTTCAACTTCCCAAAACATGGAACAACTGTCCTTTAGATCAGTGATTGACATTTAAAATATCCAATCAATTTTCAAAAAATTCGTACACAAGTTGGCCTTGAATATGCTTTGATTCTTCCCGCCATTGATTATCAATGGGAAATTAATCTATCAACAATTTCACATCACCATTACATTGGTTAGAGTAGTTGTCAAAATTTGTATTTTTTGTTATACAATATATAATTAAGCGAACGAAACTTGAGTATCAAAGATTATATATAATTGCAATAAATACATTTTGTAATGTATGAATCACAGTGGTATATCGTACAGTCAGCTCATTTTAACATCATGGATGGGCTTCTGTCATTTTCCTTTGTTTCCACGTCGATTTCATCTCATTCATATGTGATTAAGGGAGCTCTTCATAATCTAATGAATGTTCTAAGACAAAACAAAAATACTTTTAAAACCTTCCTGATTTAATTTCAAATAACCTTGTTTAAAATGAGTCTAATATAACTTTGCATCACTCTAAACTGGCCCGAATCCAGTTTGAGTATTCGTTTAATATGAGCTCCAAAACTCATTTGTTTATTATATCATGTAACAAATTTTTCTCATCAAAACTATGCATAACAAATCAAGGAAAACTTTAAAATATATTTTAATAAACACTTAATATAATAACGTGTAACTAGAATATGAAACTTAAATTTTGCATAAAAAAATTTGAAATTTAAAATACAAAGAATGCGATCAGTCTAACTTGTTTTATAACCTAAAAAGTAAGTGACATAAAATCTAAACACAGACCTTGTTGTTCAGTTGTAGAAATATCATTACTTGTAGGTATATTTCGTTTTAGATATTCATGGAGACAGGAGTAAACCAGTCCATAAGCTTTCTGTGGAAATGAAAAGTCATTCAAACGTTTATCTTAATTGAATCTCTAGAAACAGTTCTTAAAACAGAAATTACGGATACATTTTTAAGTGTTCAACTTAAAGGCGATATATGACTCAATTATATGCTGTTTTAATATCAACCCCCCACCACCACCAATATCATGTATATTTACCTTTGAGATAATTGACATTCGTTCATCAAGAAGGTTTAAGGTAGCCGCCGGTACATCGATGACCTCAGAACCAATTTCAATTTTCTGTATCAAGTAGTCCACTAGTACAAATATTCCACTCCATTCTACCCCAGATCTACAGAAACATTAGAATCGTTACACTTTTTTAATCGAAATGGCTTGATTTTATAATATTTACTATTATTATAAAAAGAAAGCATGGCTTCATATTGAAAATGTGTAAGACTTGTGATAGGAAATAAATTTCTCACTATGTATTCACTGTTTTTTATATTAACGGGTTATCTTGAGAGGAAGATTATGTTTTTAAAAAAATTCTTTTTTAACAGAAGAACTATCTGAGAAAATGCTTGTCAAACATGTCTTAATTACCTAATTCCAATTTCTAGGGACCCTACAGAAATTCTTCCCCCATGAAATTTAAATGAATAAAGAAACTGGTAGAATGTCTTATTTTCTCACTTAATTATCTTATGACGACAAATTAAAAAAACGAACAGAGTTTCTTAGCTCTTGTTCAGCATATTTAAAAAAGAAATATATACAATTGTATTAAATCAAATTAGTTAAAAACTGATGAAAAAACAAAATTTTCCACCAGTTTTGTATCCTTTTGCTTAAAAATCAAAACATTGAATAGTTCACGACATGACGTACCCACTATGGACCACAATAGGACTGATGTGTCTGCTGGAATGGACATTTAACTTCACACTTTTAATGCAGTCAACAATATCTTGAGCAATAGAAAGATGGTTCCAAGCATAAACATGAAACTGGGTTATTCTTCTGTTTTCCTTTTTCTATAAAAAAAAAAAGCCCAATAAAAACACTTTGATTCCTTTATTAAATCAAAACATTACTTAAAAATGAATCTGAAATCAACAAAAATGCTTTCAGTTTTGAGGAAATGTCAGGGATCTATAGGGAATATACAATAATATTCGTTTGTCATTAAATAATTTAGAAAGTACGTTTGTTCCGTTGCGAAAACATTATGCATATCAGCTTGTCGACATATAAACTTACCCTACTCACAACAAAGTGACGGATTTTCATATTTTGACCATCTATAAAGGTGGCAATCACTGTGATCTTGATGTCACCGTACACACACTCCCTCCCTGGTTGGCGACTGTAATACCGAGAACACTACAAAGAAAAACAATGCAATGGACATATAGGTCATCTGAGTAAGACTTGTTTACTTTAACCACAGCAAAAAAAAAAGAATCAGTTCGACTATTTAGAAATTCATATGAATGTTGAAATTCACACTAAAAAAACTTAAATCAAGGTTTTGTATACCTTTTTGAAATCTTCACAAACTCTTTGTTGTGATACAATAATACTGTATCTTATTTTTGGAGTTTCATCTAATTGTAGAGAGGACTGGATAGTCGTGGCCATTTGTAGACTATATTAATTTCATTTAGATAAAGAGTTCTATTACAAGATAAAGAAAATGTTCAACTAACTAATGGTCTTGACCAAAATATTTTATTAAAACTTTTAAGTTAGTTCTAATTGATAATTTGGTGACCATCCAGTCTCTTTAGTGATAAAACTTAGTTAGATATCATAACAAAACCCTAGTAGAACATGTACCATTTTCATTTCATTTAATGGAGCCAACATAATTATGGTTGTGACGTTTTGCTCCCACACCATTCTCCAAAAATCCACCATCGTTCGACGTTGAGGAAACTGAGTTATTATGTATCTATTTTGCTGCAAATTTATTAAATACAATTTTATAGAAATCGCATCAATTACACATATTTAAGTGCTATGGAACTGTGTTCATATCATTGAAGCTTACTAGAAAAAAAGATAGTGTAATTTAACTTACAAGAACATGGCTTGCATTAATATAACTCCCTTCAAGTATTCCAGTTTCATCCAAAAGTTTTACTCTGTTAAAGTCATCTGTATTATAAACATTTTTCTTTAAGTTATAGATATACATGCATAAACAAAACACATTGTACTACAAAGGTGTCCTATGTTTCTGCTTTTTTTTAAATTAAATTCTGAAAATATCCCAATTACAATGTCATTTACATGGAATTGTTGAAGTCCTGTTCTTCTCTACATTTTGAGGATAGTTTCCGACAGTTGCTATACAACTTGACACTAGCGCAGCTAACTCCTACAATGAATTGATAATCGAATTTTTAAAAAAAAATCTGTTACGAAGGCAGAAATACCTAATTACCTGAAGAATCAATATATAGGATACGCACTGTATATTCTTTGAATAGTTCAATTCCATCGTCTCTTAGAAGTTCGTGGACATGATTTTGGAACATATCAATTTTAACTGGTCTAAAAAAAAATAGTTATAAGCGTATATCAGTGAGCTATTTTTAGATTATATCATTAGTCCTGATCTCAATCGTAAATTTGCAATAAGCAGAAGTTACGATAGGAATGATATATAAGTATTGAAGAAAAATGAGACTAACTTTATTTTAGATACTGTTGTAATGGGAGTATATCCAATGGCACTGAAAAATAAACATGTAGTCTAATTCAGGAAAGACATATCAGAGAAAAACTAATTTTGTTTTCATCTTATGGAATGTTGAAATGGCTATAGTAACTATACAAGAAACATTTAAATCTCTTTCGATTAATGTGTTTAATTCTTTTATGTTCTCATGAATTCTGGTTTGTTTTTGTTTGTTTTTGTGTGTTTGTGGTGTTGGAGGGGGATTGGGTGGGAAAGTATTTTTTTAATTCTATGAATAATTTAATAACTGATCTTACCTTGCAGTGATATCAGAAAAAATCAAATCGTCATAACTTTTGACATTGAATCCTCCTCGTCTGTAAAAACAATTATTGTTTGTTTAGTGTAGAGTACACTTATTGTTTTTAATTCATTTTTTTTTTACCTTACATATGTCTCAAGATATGTGTTATAATGATAAATAATGTTAAGGTATATTTCTACTCCAGAAAATTTATGTTATTTTTCATCAAAGATAAGCGTCTTAAATGTGAAAAAAATAGAAACTACCTCTTTGTATTCTTAATTTTATTTAATAAACGCATGTGCAAACATGTTTGAACGTGTATTGCTCAAAACTGATTTTCAGTACACACTCTGGTAACAATTTCGTATCATCTGGAAAAACTCAAGAAATATCTTAAATATAATACATTGATAATTGTAATCAACACTTTATCGTAATAGAGAGTTAGATATTTTATCTTAAGAAACAGATTGAAATATTGATTTGTATTACCCACGAAGGCTCAAAAACTTTAACAAATTTGTTATTTTCCAAACTTTGAATTTGACTACAATAATCAAGATGGATTTTGAGCAAAAGACATTAAACGCTTGTAGTATTTGCCTGTACACATTTTATTTGTGGATTGATTATACATGATAGGGAAAATAGGTTTCATATTTTCTTTTATGTCTTTCTTGTAACGATTGCTCTGTCTATCCGTCTGGCAGATTTTATAATATTATAATTACATCATATTTACATGAATCTATGTTAAAATGTAATGTAATGCTTATAGTGCTTTGGTAAGACATTTTTAATACATGTAGGCAACCAAAATTGAGTGTAATTTGCTAAGTTATAAGGGAGTTACACGGCTTACAATTCTTTGCTATGTAAACAAAGCTTTAGTTTACATTTTTATGTTAAAGAGAAAATTCCTGTTTTTAGACTTTAAATGAATGTGTTAAAAAAGGAACTGTTTATTTATGCTTTAAATGAAGCAGATAGTCAAATCAGTTTGAAAAAGAATTTTATGGGTATATTGATCCTATGTAAACAGAAACAGGGAACGAGCCTTGTTTACATGACAAAGAATTGTGAGGCCTGTATCTTGTTTATTACTCTATGACTAACTCTTAAATTTCATTTAATAATTAAAAATGCATTTCGAAAGCATTTTAAAGGATAAAAAAAGAATTTGACCAAAAACGTGACCACGCCCCTTTTAGGTCATGCAATCTTAAACTTTGCTTCTATACCACATGGTCGACAGGTGAAATTTTTTTTACAAACACACTTGGTTTTCTAAAATATGTTTTCTTCATTTATTTTTACTTATAGAAACTGCATATGCGTGTATCTAGAATGTCTTACCGACATTTTCTGTAAACCAAGATGGCAACAACTAACAATAGACATTGAAGAAATACAACACCCATCGTTACAGCGATTATTATGTTTTCCTTTGGCGATGTTTCATCTAAACAGCAAAGTATATATTTTTTTTAAATCATGTACAAGAAAAGTCATTGGAAAATACCGACATGCATGATGTTTGTCGAATAATTTAGCAAAAATATTGACTGTAAAGGTTATATTTCTATTTGTTAAAAAAATGTACTTTTAAAAACCACTATAATGCTTATTGCCTAGAATACGAGTATATATACATACCCAATTTACATTGGTTTTCCGCGTTAATGGTCCCAACACAATGACAAGAGCCATTTGAACATACCGCACCTGTGTATCCGCCACATTCACCCAGGGTCAAGCAACGATCTCCTAGTTCTGCCTCAGCAAACTTGAACAATAAGAGGCTTACCTGCTTTTAAAATCATATTTATCAAAGCAATAATTGCTACAACGTAGTATACGTATTTGTATCAAATGTTGGTATTTTAAATATGGTTTTCACAAAAGAAGATGTAATTTTCTTGGTGATTCCGGGTTTAAGGTTTGTTTTGGAACTATTTGCTTTGTTTTTCTTTTAAAACAAATTCAATGTAACTGAGCGAAACACGATGAACGCAATTAGACTGTCAAAATTGAAATGTCACAAGTGTTATGCAATTAAAAAGATTAGCAATGGTATTTAACACTGTGCCGGATAATTATGCCAGTGCCAAGGTGGCATTTTTGCACCCGTTTAAGCTAAGCTTTTATCGAAAAATTCAATTATGCCATATGATAGACCATTGCTTAATTAGTTAACAACCACCTTTGTTATCATTGTATCTCACCTGTCAGATGATATATTTACCTTTCAAAGATAAATTCCTATAGGAAAATAATTTTTACAATATTCCTATGGGTTATTTGAAATTTCCTATAGGAATACAAAAAATTCCTATAGAAATTTCAATTCCGAAAGGATTTGATAAAATCCGATAGAAAAACTAAATGTCTGAATCAAATTCCTACAGGAAATACCATGCTCCTATAGGAACTATAATTCCTATGGACTTTTTAAAAAATCCTATAGGATTGTCAATATTTCCTGTAGGAGAATCAATTCTCCAATGGGAATTATCATTTTCCGATGGGATATTAATTTTTAAAGGTAAAAATCTCACCTGTCAGGTGAAATACACTAAAAACAAAAGTGGTTATATACTCTCTAGACAATGGTCTACCATTTGATATATATGGATTTTTCCTAAACTGCATCTTCAGCGGGTGCAAAAATGCCACCTTGGCACTGGCATAATTATCCGGCACAGCGTTATTTTCTATTGCACTGAAAATTTGAATTTTAATCCGTCAGTTGAACATGCTTCCGTTAAAATGGAATTTTGTGGAACTATACAGATACAAATGTAAATTATTCCATTACGTATCAATTACTAATTAAAGTCTTTAAAGTTACTGATTTTAAATTAACATGTACGATGAAAGTTTTCAAAGAACAGTGGGTTATCTAATTCTAAATTCGTAACGTGAATATTTGAAAGATTTTTCTTTTTAAATATCACAAAAAATACGCATCCTAAAATGTCATTCCAAACTTTTTTATTATATCATACATTGTTGATTAAGGATTCGGATTTTAAAAGTTCTGATTTTAGAAAAAAAAGAAAAGTTGACGTGAACAAATCCAAATATTTAAAACTAAATCAGTCTTTTGTTCTTACCTGTAAAACTCTTTGTTGTATTCTCCGCATGTTTTAATTTCAGACAAGGAAGCATATGAAATCACGTTCTCAGTGGTGAGACTGTACTTTTTCAAGGACGAATTGAGTTCTTAAGTTCTCATGTACGCAGAATGTAGGGTTGTGCAATGGATTAAACCATAAAGAGATTTGGTTTACGTCTCAGTTATATCAGTTCTATATTAGCATCATATCATATGCAAAACATTTAAGAGACAGCAACATCATTATTAGATTCCTATGGAATTGGTTAATGACAAAAATCTTATCAAAGTTTAAATCACACATTTATATAAAAACACATTTGTTTGTAATTGTCTTCTTCTTAGTAATTAATTATTATCAAACGGAGCAGCATTTTAATGTTATGAGAATTATATACATATATGAACAAGTGTTATCAATTATAAGTAGTTTCTCAAAATCTTGAGAAACACTAAAAAGTTATCATTATACATGTATCTATTCGATACTCTAAGGATACAATTATATAAGTGAAATAATTCAGTGATTTCAGATACTTATAACGAACGCCACGGGATTTTAAGTCTTTATATAAAAAGATTATCAATACATTAATTTATTTGCTCTAAGCAACATGCATCCGCATAGCCACTCATATAAGCAATGAATAAACCAAAATTCATTGATGGAGATTGAAGTTTCAGAACTTGTGCCCAATTCCAATTGTAAATTAATATAAAAGAATATACATGTATGTACAAATCAAATAAACAAATGGGTGACCGGTTACTTCTCGTGTCATCGAATTTTAACAGTCATGTAAATTATACCTATCGTCTGCCTGTTCCAAACAAAGAAGATCGCGCAGACAACCTAGTATTAATTTCACGATGTTTTTTTTTTTTTACAATAAAATGTATATTTTTGAATAGACCTGATAAAGATATAAACACTTGAATTTATCTTCCTCGTTGAGTTAGGTTTACCCATTTTTCTTGTTTTGTACTACATGTATATGCTTATCAATATGCGTATCATTTACTTTAACTAGACTGAGAAGCCTTCACAATTATGGAAGGGAATTACCGCCAAAATTCTATGTATCTTGCTTTTATTCTTATTATGCTTACTTCTTTATTCTTCAGTACATTTACACTTGCATGTCACTTTATTGTTTTCATATTCATGCTTATCCAATTTCACTTTGATTCTCTTTGATCCATCATTGTTTGCTCGATTCTATGTTGCAACATTCTCTTCTTATTCATGTAAATTCTGTCTTCTATCTCTGTTACAAACGTGAATTCAAACACGCAAACCATAAGGCACTTTGAATAAAGACGAATACAAGTTGCATGAATTTAATGCTGCATTATGACGCCAGGCGGCAGTGTGCGCGCTACAATTCCTGCTCCTCGAAAAAAAAAACAACGTAGCTAGCTGAATAAAAATGTGGGATGTTTCGCACCATGACATTTCGCTCCAATTTTTATATGTTCAGATCAAGAAATGGAGGGGAGGTTTATGTACTAAGGGATATTTTATAATTTTGTTTCCGGGGAGGGGGTGGCAGGGTTGTCTCTAAGACCCGGGAGGCGAGGAATTCCCCCGCCTATAATGCCTTAATTACCCAGCTATTTTTGCATTTCAAACTTAATGTAACTATAAGGAAGACCCCCAGACCTTCTTCTACTTTTTCATTTCCTCCTTCTACTTCAATTTTTAGAGACAACCCTGGGGTGGGGGGTGGGGTAGGTCGAATTCTATTTTCAGTAGGTTTACTATGTGAATTTTAAAAAGTTTGAATTTTCAAGGATGGTGGGGTGACTGGACCTCCCCCCCCCCCCCGGCCTAAAATAAAATAAAATTCTAAGTCTGCGCATCAGTGTTATATATATGAGACGATACAGTTCTAAAAATTAGCATCTGTATCATAATTATCATCATCGCAAGCTTGATATGGAAGTCGGTCGACAGGTAGACATGTATGAGGTTCATGTCTCTAGTTACATGTATCATAGCTTAAACACCTTCAAATCTATACATGGACATTCAGTTACATGTAAATGATTTATATTAAAATAAACAAACCTACAATAAGCATGGCTGTGAATGATACATACACATTTTTATCACTTTGAAAATTTGTGTAAATAAGAAGCATACATCATTTATGTTTAGTATTTTGGAAGAAAAAAAAATTCTAATTAGAACTTTATGTAATTTTTTTATATTAAGATTTGATTTAGATTTTAAACCAAAACGTACAAACAGTCATATCACATACCGTATACTTCTGCGATTCTGTGCCGAATCGCAAGAATATAAAATCGCATACAGTGCCATGCACCAAACATTTTTTTCATATCACAATTTCAAAACTTTTAGAAAAAAAAAGTGAGATTTTAAAACCTGTAGTTTTAAGTTTTTAACCCAGAATTTCACGCGGATATTAATTCATCGCAATTAATCAGGGATACACAGTAGTGTAGCCTAACGAGAGATACAAAGTGATTCATGCAAGTGATAATTTTCACACGTACTAGATTACAGGAAAAGCTACTTCTAAGCATTTCGTACCCCAGTCCTTTTATTGTTTTTCAAAAACATCTCTAAATTTGGTTTATTTTATTTCTATTTCATCAACATGTTCCACGGGTACCTCTGGACAGAACCGTGCACCACCCCACCTCTTTTTAATTCAAATGAAAATAAAGACATGTCGACAAGTACTTACAATGTATGACATGTTCCTCTTCTAAAAATTAACCGTTCATGCAAATAATTTGCAAATAATTTGTAACTGCATATATACACGATACATTGCATTGCGGATCTTGAATGAGATCAGATCCACCCCCAATGGAAAATTCACACATATTGAATTAACAAATAATTAATACAAAATTATCTCTCAGAACCCCCCCCCCCCCCCTTCTATGATTTCTTTAGAACCGCGCGGAGGGATGTACATGTATAAAAAAAAAAACCAGTATCTTTTTGAGTTTGTGTATATCATGGCTTGTTAAAAGTTGACTATATTTACATGTATTTCATACATTATTTCTATACTAAGCCCTTAATTTGAGATGTTTTCACGAGTTTATTAGATTTATGCCATTTGTTAGTTTCGTTTTAATAAATCTTTGGGAGCAGCAATTATAGCGCACACACTGCCGCCTTGCGTCATAATGCAGCATTAAATTCATGCAACTTGTATTCGTTTTTATTGAAAGTGCTTTATGGTTTGCGTGTTAGAGAATATTGCAACATAGAAATAAGCAAACAATAAAGAATCAAAGAGAATCAAAGTGAAATTAGATAAGCATGAATATGAAAACAATAAAGTGGCATGCAAGAGTAAATGTACTGAAGAAGAAAGAAGTAAGCATAATGAGAATAAAAGCAAGATACATAGAATTTTGGCGGTAATTCCCTTCCATACACAATTAGTTATTTGGTGTGGGGGGTTTTTTACACTAAAAGATTTGAATTTAATATTGTCGTATCGAATTTTCCGACATTAGGAGGACTGGGTATTAATGGCCATTTTTTAGACTACATGAATATCTCTTGAAAAAGAAGAATACTGTGTAAAGTGTGTAAAGATATGGAAAACAATCATGCAAATTCAAAGCTTAAAATATATCAGAAATTTCTTTGATACATCAGGGACGTATACGTCCCTGGATACATGTACGCTGAAATTTTATAGCTATACAAACTATTATTTAAAAAAATATGTTTCATGGTTAGTTTGTTAACACTTAGTTAAATGATTTTAGCTGGGGTTTTTTCCTTGTAATTTTTGTTTTTTAAAATACCGTATCTTACCATCTCCGCAACATAATCGTAAAAAAGCAACACAAAATCTTTAAAGCAGCGCAAGTTTTAATATCTCGCACATTCTATCTGTCAATCCATCAAGCTTTTCTGATTTTGAGCCACGAATTTCATAAATCGTTGAAAATGTTTTATTTAATTTAATCATGTTGACTTTCTGGATAAGAAACATACATCCTACACTTGATCATTGATCATTTACAAACAAAATTTAATAAATTAAAAAAAAACAAGAAATTATTTATACCTACAGTATTGCCATAGGTCATTAAAGTGGTAATTCCAGATCGTAAACTGTGATTCATATTACAAAGGACCCATTATCGTAAAATGCACTAGGGTGTGTAACAGAAGTGATTAGATATTGATGAAGCAGAATTTGCCGTCAATTTTGCGTCAAGGTCCCTTTATGTCCGATTTCCAGATTCAAAGACACAGGATAAATAATCCACTTAACTATAATGACCTTCTGGTTGACAATAATCAACACACTCGCTACGCCCGGTCCCCGAGCCATGGCAGTCAGATTTTCCTTTGCTGGCCCGAATTCTGCTACAATTAAAGCATCATGCAATCGATGAATGTTGTCATTATTAAGGATTCTAAATGATAGTCAAGTGGCGTCCAATAAAAGTTGTCACTTACCTGATGAGATTGACGAGTGACGACAGTCGCCATTACAAAACCACAACTGATGGACAGAGGCAAAGTTCTCGCAAGATTTTCAGTGCGATGGATTGGTTTTATAAGCAGCATATAGACACCACAGAAACTCAGACATTGGAGTTATAATGAGTTCGTGTTTATCTTAATGCTTTGAAAAGAAATTAATAGGTGAATTTCGAGAGATGCGAATTATTATCATGGTCACTTATATAGTTGGACCTGTAAGTGGGATAATAAATATTACAGATCTAAACAAGACAGTGCCAGGAAATGAAACCAATTCACGTATAGCAGGCACTGACAATGAACTTTATTTTTCAACCGGTGAACTCGTGGCAGAGGGACTAGTTCTGACTGCCATATGCATTCTAGCTATTACTGGAAATACTTGTATGTGGATTATAGTCATTCGGAACAAAGATCTAAGAACTGTCACAAATTCTTTTCTGCTGACTCTAGCAGCGGCGGACTTAATGGTGTCCATTATAAACATGCCGGTGACAATTTTAACCATTTTCAGGGGTCAGTGGATATTTTCGGAGACTGCATGTACAGCGCTGGGCTTCATAAATATGCTGACCCTTGTGACCAGCGTATTATCTCTATGTAACATAAGCATTAATAGGTACATCATGGTCTGTAAACCTACCAAGTTTAAGGATGTTTACACCAAGAGAAACGCCATCATAATGATTGCAGGTCAGGGTTTATTTTTATAATGCCAATTATAGTCTGTCGTCTGTCCCAGATTATTGCTTCCATCACTTTTTGATGATTTTTAATAAAAATACACATACCTGTGAAAGACATACAGTTGAAATCGATAAAATGGAATAAATCCAAGATATCTTCATTGAACAATTATCATTTTTCACTCATAAAAGTTCATAGGAACGAAAACAAATTTCTTATGTAGATTTATAATGGGAAATTTTACATCTTTTCTCCATTCGGAAGTACTCGGGACACTTCGCACAATTTTTCAACGTTATCATCCGGGCATATTAATGGCTGATGCAATGCAAAATCCCCGTAGACTTTCTATTTTTGGATGTGTATTGAAACCCGAAGAGGTAGAGGGGGCGTTTGAAAACAGATGATCTGGACATTTTTCATAGTAGTGGATGAACGTAGTTTGAGCACAAAGGTATTTATGACTATCGAAATATCAAGCAAAAAGTGGTGGAAGCAAAAACTCGGGACGGAGTATAATAAAATATTTGGTTATCATCATATATTGTCTCAAAATATATATTTTAATATAATAAACAGTTACCGTTACTGGCATAGGACCAATCACATGTTTCAGCTAAAATTTACCTGATGCATGATCAATTGAGATAAAACATGATACAGTTTTATTTTTTTTTTATTTCTCAATATTATTTTGTAAAACTTTACAATTTAAAACCTAACTCTCATTAGTAGAGCATTTCTAAGAACATCCTTTTTTGATTAGTTTGTTAACAAATCACTTCGTAAGTCACAGCCTAGGTAATAACAGCGTACATGTAACATGATAAGCTACTAGTGATTCATTCATGAATTCACATGAACTATTCCATCAAAACATATTGTAAAATGATATCACTAGTAAGTTATAAGATAATTAATTAAATAAGTGCTGCTATTGTATCGATCAATAACTCGATCGGGAATCGTAATGTATTAATGTTTTACACATGATTGCGCGAAAGTCCGTTTCAATCGAAAATTGTAAATTTCAAAAAAATTCACTTTAAGTTTATTGTCATTATATATATATGTCGAAGTAAATTATCATAGTTCTTCTAGGTACTTTTGATTCATATCATATCTATAACTTATTACGGTATGATCTTGATCGTCGAAGAATATTAAAACATGTAAACTAACGGGTAACATATTAATTGATATTCATATGTGTAAAATAGCATTGAAAATCATTTAGCAAAGTTGAGATTGTTTTATTCACAACATTTGACAGCAAAAACCAAATCTCAAAAAATCAAGCTTTGAAAAACCGAACTCTCAGTTAAGAACTTAGTCCTAGCCGAACATTATCCAGAACCATTACATGTCTATTGTCAGTTAATAGCTTAGCAATATGAAATTTCCGATGTAAAATTTACAAATCGATATCCCATCACATATTACTAAAAAAAGGACACCACTGGGGTCTAGGCTATTTAAATTTGGTATATTGTTAGATTATGTGGATGCTTTCGAATTCAAGCATATGTTATCTGTGCCACTGGGCAATTCAGAGCGTTCATTGAACTGAGATAACAAATACCAGTTTTCGCCCCTTAGCAGCAATTTCTGTTCGAACGGGAAATCCATTTGATCACACTAGATTAGTAAATAACTGCAAAATTATTAATTTATAATAGTGACCACCCCAAAAGGTGTTGTGTTGACGTTTAATTTTGCGTTTTAACATCAAAGTTCGACACCTGTTTTAAAATGCTTAATCATGCTTAATATAATAGACTGATCATTGTATTACGTTACAAAAACAGTTTTCCAATTTTGGATCGAATGACAAAATGGAATTGTGCCTCCCATAGCTCACCCTCTCCGTTTTCGGCATTTCTGAATCATATGTCATATGACATTTATTTCACCCAAATAAATGCCATATCACATACTCAAGTATCATATTTGTGTAGAATATACTAGCATTGCATATTCATTCATTTCATTATTAATTCTAGTCCCTTATTTTTTTTATATATTTTTCAGTGTCCACCTCTCTTGCCTTTGTACTTTCTCTTCCCCCGATTTTCGGCTGGACCAATTACAGCTATGCCCCTATCCAATCCATCTGCTTTAGTGATTGGGCCAAAGCACCATCCTACGCCATTTTCATGATCTCGTGCTGCTTCGGTTGTCCACTCTTCGTGATGCTGATTTGTAATCTGATGATTCTGCGCGAGGTCAGGAGAAGGAACAGAAGGGTCATGAACCGTAAAAAGATTCACTTTAAGGCGGTAGTCAACGTGATAACGGGAGGTAATAATCTGAACAGAAAACTAACTCCGGCAACATTCACAAACATTGGGGAAACGTCTTCCGGCGGAAGTGACACAATAACAATCTGTAGTGAAAGCGAGGTTATTGAAAAACAAGTCGTGTGTTCTATTCCATTGGATGATCTTTTATCAACAAAAGAAGCAACAAACCAGGCATTTCAAATTCAGATAAAATCAACACCAACTGTTAATGAAAGTCATTGTAAAAAAGAGAAAGCTAAAAAGACAGATAAAAGTCGAATTAGTCAACCGCCAACTGTTTCTGCAAGTCGAAGCGAGATTCATCTAGCCCGGATGTTGTGTATCGTCGTCGTTGTTTTTGCAATCTGTTGGTCACCGTATTGCGTCAGCATGTTGTTTACAATATACTGGCAAGAAATATTTCTACCTCGATCATTTCATATGACGACTTTATTAATAGGATATTTTAATAGTTCTTGCAATCCAATAATTTACGGAGTATTAAACAAACGATTCGGAAAAGAATTTAGACGGATTTTCAATACGTTCCGACAATGTTCAAACTAACACTGTTGTTCTAGACATTTATTTATAATAATGACAAACTTAGTGGGTATAAAATCTAAACTTACTTGTATATGATTTTATCTAAATTGTTCAGTTTTTCTGCCTAGCGGGGTTAAATTATCGTGCATTGTAAGATTTGGAAGTTTTTCTTCAGTTAACACCTGAAGGTGGCATCGACACACTAGTGCATTTTTTGGGGGGGGGGGGGGGGGGGGGGTGGGGGGGGGTCATAAAAAATAATTTTTGAAAATGATTGTACAAACACCTGCAAACAGGATAATATAGAGCAAAAAAGCTGGTAGCAATTTATGCACAATCCAGTTATTTATAAACACATATCAAAGCGGACAAATAAACTTTACATTATTTATATAAATAATATTTTTGAAAAAAATATGAATATGAAAATCAACAATTATAGATATTTTTCAACCCTATGAAAAAAAACTACAAATCAACGGTCACTCGCATAAATGCTTAAAATGATTTTTTTTTTATTTTTGGGATTTTATTCATACTGTTATAGATTTAGAAGATAAAAATAATACCAATTTATCTTTCAAAAATATATTTTTAATTCAACTGTTAAGAAAAAATTGACCAAAACATCTTCGGCATGTGTTCATTCATCAGTATATTACACATCAATTAAGATCAAGTTTTAAGCTCTAACATATTTTTTTTACCGTCATAACAATTTTCCCCATTTCACTGAAAAATTACAGAAAAATTTATATTAATAAATATTATAAAGCCGATTTCGGTCTCTATTTGTAAAATCATATTTTTTTCAAAAACGTTTCTTTATCGATCCATCAAATAAAATGTTTGTGTGTGTCGAGAAACCTTAACCACGAGATAAAAGGTAATACGATGACAAATTTTAATTTTTAAGTAATATGAGTCCCTCTGGTGACCTTTCCATCTGTTTTTATTTCGTCGTAGTTCGTCGTAGGTCGTTAGTCGATCGTAAACTTTTGAACATTTTTAGCTTCCTCTTTGGAACCACTAAATCAATTTCATCCAAATTAGAAATAGAGTATTTATGGGTAAAGGGGGGGGGGGGGGTAAAAACTGTCAATTTGAAATTCATGACCCCCCCCCCCCCCCCCCTCCTGGGCCCGAGGACCTCAATCGCAACTTCTCGGTCCTTTCCGGCAAGCTCGGAAAAACACCTCGAATGTATTTTAACATCACCGGATGTTGGAATTTTATACAAAATGGAGTCGCTTCCCATTGAAATATATAAGTATCGGATAGATAGTCTTGTATGTCGCCTCTGTGTTATATTTTAGTGTATATCGTTTACTTTAATGAAGTATAGCTCACATCTCAACAGATCGTAAAATGTGTTCTATTTATATCAAGTTTTACAAAATGGGGGGTTGTCATGGACGCCTAGGTAATACATTCGAGGTGTTTTTCCGAGCTTGCCGGAAAGGCCCGAGAAGTTGCGATTGAGGTCCTCGGGCCCAGGAGGGGGGGGGGGGGGAGACCTTAAACCAAAACCATTTGATTTTATGCAATCTTTAAAAATATTCTTTACTCTGGACATCAAGCAGTTAAACTGCTGACATGATTGTAATAAGCATTGATCTTTCTGCCAAAATTGTAAAATTTATTGTCCCAGGGTCAGGGGTTCTGATGCTATGGCAGGACTTTAATTATTATATTTAGTAAAAATCTTCTGCTCTGCTCCTAGGTATAAAGCCCATAAACTAAGTACAAAGTTATGATGCGGAAGAATGCCTCTTCCAAAATTATGAATTTCATGGCCTCTTGGTCAGGGCTTCTGGTGTTAGGGTGAGCTCTAATGATTATCTAATGAAAATGCATTACTTCTTTAAAAATATTCTGCTCTGCTCTTGGGTATTAAGCCGATAAAATTGTTGCATAGTTATGAAGAGGAAGAGTGCCTTTTCCAAAATTGTGAAGTTCATGGCCCCTGGGTCGGGGGTTCCTGTGTTGGGGCGGTGGTCAATTGATATATAAAGAAAATGCATTAATCCTTCAAAAATCTTCTCTGCTCCCGATTATTGAAAGAGTGTCTCTTCCAAAACTATGAATTTCATGGCCCTGGGTCAGGGGTTCTGGTGTTAGGACAGGTTTCTAATGATCATATGGGGTAGGGTAGTGTAATTTCGACCGATTTTTTTTTTGGTACTTTAGAATTGTTTAACTCTTGTCACTGACTATTTTGCCACAGTTCTTTTAATATATGGGTTTTTTTTTCAAATAGAGAAAGTTTATTGGATTAAACAATCCCAGATATTACAAATGATTTCATTAGCCTCGTAATTATGTTGCACATGAATATGCATTGCAAAGGCCACACTGCAGTTAATCAGGTGACCGATAAGGCCCATGGGCCTCTTGTTACTATATGCATTGAGTTTGAGATCGCTTTACCTTTTCATTTTTTTAGTCATAACCCCACTATGCAGCTGAAACTGTTTATCTGTCTATCTATCTACGTGTAGTTCGTTCTACTAATCTAACTTCCTTATTTTTTAAGTAAAGTTTTGTCCTACAAAAAAGTGATAATAAAAAGTGCATATTGAATGGCAATCGTACGTTTTGGGGCTTTACTGACAAACGAATAAACAATCGGGAGGGGTTGTTAGTGCTTTACTGGAAAATCCAGGGAGTCTAATGATTGATTGAGCTGTCGTTTCTATCTGCTTTTGTTCTATTATAACTAGTTTTTTTTTTTAATTTTTTTCAGGGGGGGGGGGTGTCATTTTTTTCGTCTCGTTATAATTAAAAGGACAGGATGGTTGTGCCTATTTAAGACTATATTCATCTTCTTGAAAAAATGAACTTTGTATCAAGATAAAGAAAAATGTTCAAATCTAAATTTAAAATTTGAGTTATATGGATTTTGTTTTATTTTATTTTTTTCATCTTGACGTTCCACACCGCCTTACTAATATGTCCGAATATTTTTTTTTCGTCTTGCCTTTCCACGCCGTCGTATAAAAACCATTTAAAACTCTTTTCAAACTTGACAGTTTGCCATCCTTTCTCTTTGTTTCAACCATCCTGCATCGCAGTGACAACAATTTAGTTCTAGATTTTCATTGGGATTGTTTTTTATTTGTTCTTAAAATTGGGCAATAACAAGATTCAGCTATATATATATTCATCATTATCATAGGATACGATCAATCAAATACGCAGCTAGGTTAAGGCCTCCCATAGATTTCACCTCATGAATATCACGTGACATTTCATGACGTTAGCTCCGCCCATTATTCATGTTTTCATCTTTTTCCTACTTTCGATATAGTAAAGCGATCGCTGTTAAAAATTTATCGATTGACTGCTTTAAATAATCATTTTGAATTTTATTTTAAAGAATATTGTATCGAAAATATGTGACTAAAGGTGTTTATTTCTTAAAATTACATTGTCGTTTGCTTACCATCCGCGTCAACACAGCGCTTTCACTCGCCTTGTTTTGGTTGCGAACAGCTGACAGCGGCGTGTCAACATTTTCATAAGATGCATGGCCTGCAAGACGCCGAGGGTGGAAAATGCAGCTCAACCATCGTTTGAGAGATAATAAAGGTATGTTTTAATACAGGATATGTAGTGTTGACCTTTTCTTTTCAAATCATTTGCTCTTTTCAGTCCATGCAGTGTACGTGCCTACACACGTGTTGTTTTGCACATCATCGCTGATTTGAATTATTATTTCTTATTAGGCTATTCTTTTGTGTATTGAACTACACACCAGACACTGTAAACATTGCACTTGAAATAGGTGGGGTTCCCAGGGTACACAATTGTAGAATTTATTAGGGCCTACAAAGTGCATATGCATGTTTGCATGGTGATTATACACATGTTTTGCACTTCAGTAAATTTTTGGATCTTAGATGATATAATTTTGCTGGTATAGTTTACAGTAGATATCTATAACACTGTTTTGAATTCTTATTTGTTACATGTATTATGCTATATATACATACTGTATGTACATGTGTGTCTTAGTTCGGGTTTGTATTGAACTATTGTATATACACACCATAATACATGTAGCATACACTGTATATAAACATGTTGGGTCCCATGGTACACAAGTGTAGAATGATGTAATCATCAAGTGCATGTATGCATCATGATTTCTTTACTTTATTTTAATAATTTTGTATCATATTGCCATCCATGCACAGCTTCATTTATGAATTCAAAAATTCAGAAAGATTTGTACTGCATATTCAATTTGTATGTGCTGCATTAAAATTATATGATTAATATATTTGATGTGTTAAATGTGTGCAGTTATGCTTCATAATAATCTGATAATAAACCCCAACCAGTAAAATCTAACATATGTGGTGGTCAGACTCGGCCGCTTGAGACCAGATTGCATAGTGGCTAAATAGTATTCGAGGGGCACAAGCTTTAAACTGACCTGGTTTGTTATTATTATTCACTACCTTATCCACATGTACATGCATACAAGAACATATACATTTCTTCAGACTCTTTTTTAAATTAACCAATGTAAATTAAACTTATTTGCTATTCTACAATTCAGTTAATTATGTATTTTCTTAAAAGAAGATTTTAATTTTAAAATTGAAAAGAACTTAATATATATATTACCCTAAGGTCAGAATTTTAGGGTATTTATATTCCCTGATATTCATAATACAGTCTTTTCTGGATTTTTTTTTTACAGATTCATTGTTATTTGTTTTGAGTTATGGTTTATCTTTATGTAAATACATATTGAATCACTTCTCGTTAAAGTGTTCATGCATAGCACATGTACATGTACATTGTATACAAACAATTTTGAGATAACAAATACATGTGTATGTTGGATTTATTGTTACTGTGCTCAGATACATCAGCTTATGTGTGACATTATGGACAATTCATTGATAGAAAAAAAATGAAACTAATGGAATTATAATGTCAAAAATTATTTCGAGAAGAGATATATAGTATATCAAAAGAAATTAAATATTTACTACATGTATCACACTTTGAGTAAAGCACTCTCTCTCTCTCTCTCTCTCAATTTGATATGTGTTAATAGTTTAGACCTAAGCTATTTGGTTTGGTTTTTGTACTGCCATCTTGTCATATGCACAGATCCAGAAATTTTTTCCAGGAGGGGGGGGGGGGGGGGTCCGAAGGGTAATTGTTTTTTTCATGTGGTCTGAGGCATATTTGCGTTAATTTTACAATGTAAAATCTTCCTCCCTTCTAGATCTGCGCATGTTTTCATACATATGACACTGCATGGTCAGTGTATTATATTCATGTATTTGCTATGCATATGTTCCCACAGCTAATTGATTTTTTAAAATTTTTATTTCAGCCCAACATGGACTTCTGCTACCACCTGGCGACATGGGTTTTGCGGGTCGATTCTTGTGGTTTCAACTCTTGAGGTTACCCTGTCTTCCCTACCCACATATTCCCTGTGTTCTACAGACTATTTAATAAAAAAAATAATCTGATAATGCATAAACATGATGGATAAAAAGGTGCTCATCATCATGCTTTGGTGTATTTTGAATGTGTGAAGACATTATTAAAAACAAAATTAAAGCTGTTTAAAAAAATTACAATTGTGAGTTTTGAAATTTTGCTTTTCAATAAAAGTATATATTGATACCTTTATTTTGTATTCATTTGATATCATATGCACTATTTTTCATGACAATTTTATACCATTATTTATGAAAATCTTGACAAATATGAGGTTCAGTGTGTCTTTTAAAGAATTCTGTATCTTAATATGATGAAATTATAATATGGTAGAGATACTCTTATAGTTATAAGCAAGATAAGCAAGATAAATTTATATTGTGGCAGAGACACCATGCGCGGATCCAAAAATTTCCAGGGGGGGGGGGGGGGGCGTCTGAAGGATGATTGTGATTACTGTGGGGGGGGGGGGGGGTCGTGTCCGAGGCATATTTGCAATGATTTTACTATGTAAATTTAATAAATTTTCATTTTCCAGGGGGGTTGGGACCCCTCTTGCCCCTCCTCTAGATCCGCGCATGGACACACTTGATAACAATATCAAATTACATATTGAAGCAGGCATGTAGCATACATCATACCCCCCCCCCCCCCGCTATTTCTTGCCGAAAATTTTTTTCTTAAATTTACATATAAGAAATTAATATGCATGGAGTTTGCCCCCAACTGTTTTGAGAGTATGTAAAGAAATATTGATTTTTTTCTTTGCTTGTCAAGGTTTTTTGGATGAATCTGCCCCCCCCCCCTTTCAAAAACGATTCTACGTACGCGTGGATCTGGCTTCTTATTTTCTTTTCTTTAGCCTGTTATATATACACTTTAATTAGTCTAAAATTATAAGGAAGACATTTATAGAAAACCAGCACCCACCCCAGACCTTAGATCCGCGCATGGGGTTATCTGATTCTGTTCTGGTGCATTGACGAATCAATCACTCTATTCTGTTTAAACTGAACAAAAAATAATAAATTGGTAATATTCCTGTGTATTTTACGAATTGAACGGTTTAAAACACTAATGAAATGTGCAGGTAAGGAATAACCAACGATTAACAATGTAAATCTTTAAATTTTCCGCGCTTCACAACACCAGATTATCTGCCCTTGATCCTGATCATCAGTGCGTTTGAAAATCGGCTAATTTGCATAAAATCATATACATCTGTCTAAAATTGCAAAAGTTCGACGATATCTCGTCAATTTTAAGGATTGTGTTTAACTTGTTTATTTTCATCAAATACCAGTGATTGTAAAAATTGCTGGGAGCAAGTTGTTGCTTGAAAGGAAACATTTTTTTAACACGTGAATTAACTCGGTTATCGAAAAAAATTATTAAACTTGAACGATCAATGCTAAAGTTAAGCATGTTGCTGGTACTGCTATAGTTGCTCCCAGCACTTTTTAGATTAAGCAATTAATTTTCTTTTAAGTGATATAAACAACAATTTAATATTTTATTCGTATATCGTTGAACTTTTGCAATAAATGAAGTCATATGTAGCTGCTCTATTTTTAGCGTATCACGTGATAAACAGCTGATGCAGTGACTGTGTTCCGGTGAAAAATGTAGGGGAGATCGGTAGTAACAAAATGATGTATAAACTTTATCATTGCCATATTTGGATGAGTTTGTATACTTTGTCTGGAATAAAGTCCGTTTTTAGTGTATTTATTTCATACGGTAATCCATGGGCGTCCTTAACCTAGCTGCGCGCAGCTAGGTTAAGGCCTCCCATAGATTTCACCTCATGAATATCACGTGACATTTCATGACGTTAGCTCCGCCCATTATTCATGTTTTCATCTTTTTCCTACTTTCGATATAGTAAAGCGATCGCTGTTAAAAATTTATCGATTGACTGCTTTAAATAATCATTTTGAATTTTATTTTAAAGAATATTGTATCGAAAATATGTGACTAAAGGTGTTTATTTCTTAAAATTACATTGTCGTTTGCTTACCATCCGCGTCAACACAGCGCTTTCACTCGCCTTGTTTTGGTTGCGAACAGCTGACAGCGGCGTGTCAACATTTTCATAAGATGCATGGCCTGCAAGACGCCGAGGGTGGAAAATGCAGCTCAACCATCGTTTGAGAGATAATAAAGGTATGTTTTAATACAGGATATGTAGTGTTGACCTTTTCTTTTCAAATCATTTGCTCTTTTCAGTCCATGCAGTGTACGTGCCTACACACGTGTTGTTTTGCACATCATCGCTGATTTGAATTATTATTTCTTATTAGGCTATTCTTTTGTGTATTGAACTACACACCAGACACTGTAAACATTGCACTTGAAATAGGTGGGGTTCCCAGGGTACACAATTGTAGAATTTATTAGGGCCTACAAAGTGCATATGCATGTTTGCATGGTGATTATACACATGTTTTGCACTTCAGTAAATTTTTGGATCTTAGATGATATAATTTTGCTGGTATAGTTTACAGTAGATATCTATAACACTGTTTTGAATTCTTATTTGTTACATGTATTATGCTATATACATACTGTATGTACATGTGTGTCTTAGTTCGGGTTTGTATTGAACTATTGTATATACACACCATAATACATGTAGCATACACTGTATATAAACATGTTGGGTCCCATGGTACACAAGTGTAGAATGATGTAATCATCAAGTGCATGTATGCATCATGATTTCTTTACTTTATTTTAATAATTTTGTATCATATTGCCATCCATGCACAGCTTCATTTATGAATTCAAAAATTCAGAAAGATTTGTACTGCATATTCAATTTGTATGTGCTGCATTAAAATTATATGATTAATATATTTGATGTGTTAAATGTGTGCAGTTATGCTTCATAATAATCTGATAATAAACCCCAACCAGTAAAATCTAACATATGTGGTGGTCAGACTCGGCCGCTTGAGACCAGATTGCATAGTGGCTAAATAGTATTCGAGGGGCACAAGCTTTAAACTGACCTGGTTTGTTATTATTATTCACTACCTTATCCACATGTACATGCATACAAGAACATATACATTTCTTCAGACTCTTTTTTAAATTAACCAATGTAAATTAAACTTATTTGCTATTCTACAATTCAGTTAATTATGTATTTTCTTAAAAGAAGATTTTAATTTTAAAATTGAAAAGAACTTAATATATATATTACCCTAAGGTCAGAATTTTAGGGTATTTATATTCCCTGATATTCATAATACAGTCTTTTCTGGATTTTTTTTTTACAGATTCATTGTTATTTGTTTTGAGTTATGGTTTATCTTTATGTAAATACATATTGAATCACTTCTCGTTAAAGTGTTCATGCATAGCACATGTACATGTACATTGTATACAAACAATTTTGAGATAACAAATACATGTGTATGTTGGATTTATTGTTACTGTGCTCAGATACATCAGCTTATGTGTGACATTATGGACAATTCATTGATAGAAAAAAAATGAAACTAATGGAATTATAATGTCAAAAATTATTTCGAGAAGAGATATATAGTATATCAAAAGAAATTAAATATTTACTACATGTATCACACTTTGAGTAAAGCACTCTCTCTCTCTCTCTCTCTCAATTTGATATGTGTTAATAGTTTAGACCTAAGCTATTTGGTTTGGTTTTTGTACTGCCATCTTGTCATATGCACAGATCCAGAAATTTTTTCCAGGAGGGGGGGGGGGGGTCCGAAGGGTAATTGTTTTTTTCATGTGGTCTGAGGCATATTTGCGTTAATTTTACAATGTAAAATCTTCCTCCCTTCTAGATCTGCGCATGTTTTCATACATATGACACTGCATGGTCAGTGTATTATATTCATGTATTTGCTATGCATATGTTCCCACAGCTAATTGATTTTTTAAAATTTTTATTTCAGCCCAACATGGACTTCTGCTACCACCTGGCGACATGGGTTTTGCGGGTCGATTCTTGTGGTTTCAACTCTTGAGGTTACCCTGTCTTCCCTACCCACATATTCCCTGTGTTCTACAGACTATTTAATAAAAAAAATAATCTGATAATGCATAAACATGATGGATAAAAAGGTGCTCATCATCATGCTTTGGTGTATTTTGAATGTGTGAAGACATTATTAAAAACAAAATTAAAGCTGTTTAAAAAAATTACAATTGTGAGTTTTGAAATTTTGCTTTTCAATAAAAGTATATATTGATACCTTTATTTTGTATTCATTTGATATCATATGCACTATTTTTCATGACAATTTTATACCATTATTTATGAAAATCTTGACAAATATGAGGTTCAGTGTGTCTTTTAAAGAATTCTGTATCTTAATATGATGAAATTATAATATGGTAGAGATACTCTTATAGTTATAAGCAAGATAAGCAAGATAAATTTATATTGTGGCAGAGACACCATGCGCGGATCCAAAAATTTCCAGGGGGGGGGGGGCGTCTGAAGGATGATTGTGATTACTGTGGGGGGGGGGGGGGGTCGTGTCCGAGGCATATTTGCAATGATTTTACTATGTAAATTTAATAAATTTTCATTTTCCAGGGGGGTTGGGACCCCTCTTGCCCCTCCTCTAGATCCGCGCATGGACACACTTGATAACAATATCAAATTACATATTGAAGCAGGCATGTAGCATACATCATACCCCCCCCCCCCCCCCCCCCCCCCCGCTATTTCTTGCCGAAAATTTTTTTCTTAAATTTACATATAAGAAATTAATATGCATGGAGTTTGCCCCCAACTGTTTTGAGAGTATGTAAAGAAATATTGATTTTTTTCTTTGCTTGTCAAGGTTTTTTGGATGAATCTGCCCCCCCCCCCTTTCAAAAACGATTCTACGTACGCGTGGATCTGGCTTCTTATTTTCTTTTCTTTAGCCTGTTATATATACACTTTAATTAGTCTAAAATTATAAGGAAGACATTTATAGAAAACCAGCACCCACCCCAGACCTTAGATCCGCGCATGGGGTTATCTGATTCTGTTCTGGTGCATTGACGAATCAATCACTCTATTCTGTTTAAACTGAACAAAAAATAATAAATTGGTAATATTCCTGTGTATTTTACGAATTGAACGGTTTAAAACACTAATGAAATGTGCAGGTAAGGAATAACCAACGATTAACAATGTAAATCTTTAAATTTTCCGCGCTTCACAACACCAGATTATCTGCCCTTGATCCTGATCATCAGTGCGTTTGAAAATCGGCTAATTTGCATAAAATCATATACATCTGTCTAAAATTGCAAAAGTTCGACGATATCTCGTCAATTTTAAGGATTGTGTTTAACTTGTTTATTTTCATCAAATACCAGTGATTGTAAAAATTGCTGGGAGCAAGTTGTTGCTTGAAAGGAAACATTTTTTTAACACGTGAATTAACTCGGTTATCGAAAAAAATTATTAAACTTGAACGATCAATGCTAAAGTTAAGCATGTTGCTGGTACTGCTATAGTTGCTCCCAGCACTTTTTAGATTAAGCAATTAATTTTCTTTTAAGTGATATAAACAACAATTTAATATTTTATTCGTATATCGTTGAACTTTTGCAATAAATGAAGTCATATGTAGCTGCTCTATTTTTAGCGTATCACGTGATAAACAGCTGATGCAGTGACTGTGTTCCGGTGAAAAATGTAGGGGAGATCGGTAGTAACAAAATGATGTATAAACTTTATCATTGCCATATTTGGATGAGTTTGTATACTTTGTCTGGAATAAAGTCCGTTTTTAGTGTATTTATTTCATACGGTAATCCATGGGCGTCCTTAACCTAGCTGCGTAGCAAATGTTTCCACAAAACCTAGGTACGGACAGGTTAATATAGAGATATTAAGAAATGCAGTTAAAAACATTTTTAAAACCTTCCGTCATTTATTATTGCATCTTAACGTGTTCTGAGATTATTAAGGAAATTATTTTGCGACATTGAGTAATGCATCAAAATACGCAGGTCATGGTTAAAATAAATCCATTTTCTATAGTATTCACAGCAGAGGAAAAGTGCAATGTGTATGAAAGAAAAATTAACACAAAAATTAACAACCTTTTGATTAATCCTATAGATTAACCATTTCATGTAATCTGTGATTTAATGTTTTATTGATTAAAATATAACAACAAATTGGAATATGTCGTTCTTAAGGAAACGGTCTAAACATTGTAAGTTATGTTGTTCTCTTCCTACACAAATTTTCTACAGGATCCTCAAATGGAATAACAACCTCCTCTCTCTCTCTCTCTCTCTCTCTCTCTCTCTCTCTCTCTCTCTCTCTCTCACACACACACACACACACACAAGACAAAGAGACCCATGGGCCACATCGCCCACCTGAACAACAATAGCCTTAACTCTGATCAAATTTGCTTCCTGGTATCAATTGCAAAATAACTGAAAAATTTAGTAAAGTAGGTGCTGTCTAAAGGAGTTTCAATTTTTCCTTACAAATTCTTATATTAAATATTAAGCCTATTTTATTGTTTTCCTTTAATAGATATTTAATTATTCCTATGTAAACGAATTTATATATCTATTTCTATGTTAAGAAAGCTCGACAGCCGTGGCCATTTTTAGACAATATTGGACTCCTTCAGAAGAGGAGCTCTGTATGAAAATATTGAAAAATACCAAAAATTAAAAGATGAAATGTATGGATGGTTTCTTTCTAAATGATAGTTTATAACTTAACAAATTATATCTAAAATTTTTAGGAAGATCTGATTGTTAATTTGGTGGCTATCCAACTTCCTTAAAATTGAAAAAAAATGTGAATCTACTTGAGGATTTATCCAGATAAGTTTCAGCCGTTCATGCCAAATGATTTTCTGAAAAGAATATTTTAATCAATTTTTTTTCTATAATTTTCAGTATAAAATTTTAACCTTTCATTGTGGCCCTACTCTACCAAGAGGGTCATGATATTAACTCTGAATCTACACTACCATAGAAGTCTTCCTGCAAGTTTCAGCCTTTCTGGTCAAAGGGCGTGATTTGAAACTAGAATCCTCTTTATGCTTTGTGCCAAAATTAATTAAAATTGGCCTGTTGGTTCAGGAGAAGAAGTCAATAATGTAAAGAGTTATTTGACGGTCATGTACATGTAACCAGAGGGAATGACGCAGGACAAAAAGATATTAGAATAGTTCACTTAAGCTCTAGCTCAGGTGAGCTAACAAAATCATTTCAGTGTTGTAGAAGAGAGTAACGAGCGAATACTGTGGGAAAGATTTTACATTCCTGAAGGTATTAACGTTTGATGTTGTATCACTCTATGATACATGTAGCTATTGAAGTACGTGATCATTTCCACTTTATTCGTACATAGGGTCAATATTTAGAGTAGTTGATATCGGTTGATTCAGATAATTAAGTGATCGCACTTTAAGAACCTATTAAATCTATCAATTCAATTGTCACTCAGACTTGTGAAATTATGTTGGTGTGGGCAAATTTAATGGCTTAGGATTAAAAGTTCACCTCGGAATAGAATCTAAGTATTAACAATTCATGAGTTTTATTTGTCTATAAAATATTTCCTTTACAACCCATCAAATCATGATGTACTATTCAGGTTTTATATCTTAACAGTAATAAGACAAATCCAGGTGTGTATTATCATAAATTCATAGTGTATGGAAAGATCGACGTTTTCCTATCAAAAATACTCAATTTCTATTTATATGAAAGACACGCATATTTAAGTGCACATTTTCCCGCTCTCTTGGTATTTTATCTTTACAATAAAGAAAAAAAACCTTAAATAAGAACTTTCAGATGATCTTCCTCTCTTTCCGGCTCAATATAAGTTACGTGTACTGAAAGCATCATCGCTGTATATATAAGTACTAGTTATGTATAATATAAACAGTTAATGCAACGTGAGCTGTGATTTTTACATTGGAAAATTTTCATGTAAAATAGTTACTCATATCTTGAATGACAGAAACAGGTAGACTCACTATGTTTCGATATATATATATATATATATATATATATATATATATATATATATATATATATATATATATATATATATATATATATATATATATATATATATATATATTGAGGGGGGGGATGTGTGTTACCGGTTCTATTTAAAAGTTTTGACCGAAGTTTGTTCAAATAAATGGCGGTCTTCCTGAAAAAAAAATATATTGACATATAATGAATAGCTATGAAATCTAAACTTTCATGAAATCATACGTAGTGTATATATATATATATATATATGAAGAAAGAAAAAGGGCATGAAATTAATTTATTCAAGATTTGAGATTTCAGACGTCCAAGGCATCATTATGATATACATATATCTGTGATGCTTTTGATTTGTAAGACGGTTGGTACGTACAAGTACCATGTCTCCATATGCAGTTAAGCTGAATTTTTTTTAACCATGACTCACTCATTAGTCAAAACACGTCAGAGACAGAAGAACAAAATAAAACTTCAGCATTCACAAAAAAAAATGAAAAAATATTATAATTAATCGTACATTCGGATCACAGGGGCATCGTTTCCGCTCTACACTCTATTTTATATATATATATATATATATATATATATATATATATATATATATATATATATATATATATATATATATATATATATATATATATATATATATATATATATATATATATATAACGTTATGTCATGGAGTGTAGAGCGGATACGATGCCCCTGTGTTCGGATATCACAATCAATTAATGCAATGGAAGCCTACTTTCGCTCTGTCTGCGCCCTTGTGCTCACCCCGCAAAGCTCCAGTGACCCCCCTCATGGCCTCTTAAAAATTAACAAGAGGTGACAGATCGGCGCTGTAGTTCTCCCGTTTTTACACAATCTGAGCAGATCGTATGTAACATTGCAGACAGTACACCGGTTACAGACTGCTCACACGTAAGTATATACTTATGCTTTTATGAAAATGTTACAGTATTCGTATAAAAATATGATAATTAAGTGTATAATAAGCATGCATTTTCCTAGGGAAAGAGTTCATTAAAACATTGTCGTTATTTTGAATCGTAGGTATGTGTTTTGATTAAATGTCATTGTTTACATTACTTTGCGAGTTTAACTGTCAGGTGTTATTTCAGCGATGCATGAAATTATTCATTACCGATCTTTATAAACAAAGTGACGATACATTTTTCTCGTGTATACATATGTTATTGGGTCGCAGGGAGTTTTAGTATACATATACATGTACATACTGTTTACGACAGCAAAGTAAAAAAAGAAAAATATATATATTATTCAAGAGCAAGGCATTGTTTCACCATATACCTTAAGTGTTTGATAGTAATGTAAGTGAATGGCAATTAGTTTTTCTCAAACGTCGTCGCGTAAGAAGGAAGTACTTGCTACTAGCTGTGTAAAACCATTTGAAGTTTATAACACGTACAAAAAAATGTACATTTCTTTTTTTCACCAAAGCCGTAGATAAGCAGGAGACAGTAAGGAGGTTCCATATTAACCCTCCGTTCACAACTTTATTACAGCCGTTAACAACTTGTCACACACATGGTCGCGTTCTATTCCCCCCTAACCCCCACCCCCCACCCCATACACACGTCATTTACGCCATTTCCCTAAGTTTCGTAAATGCTACTTGCTTTTGTTGATTTCATTCAGAAAACTTTTCTTTATCCCATTAACCACCATCATCACCCGACAAAAACAAACAATTAGAGTAAGACTTGAGGCCCCGTGATGACATTGACAAACACTAGTATACACATACATGTATATATGAGTATTTGTTCATATGAATTTCCTTGAAGTAGATACTACTTTTTGCTTTCGCTAAATTGGTTATGTCACTGTTAGGAGTCACGCCTTACTTTTAATTATTTCCAGCTACGCTGCCTACCTGACTTTAATAATAAGTTGTAACTGATATGAAATCAATATGACAATGGAAATTTTATTTATCTATTTACGGAATTTTTCTCTGTCTGTTTGAGATGTGCCTGTAAATATAAAACAATAAATATTTATAAGCATTGTTACAATTTCAAAATTACGAACTTTGAAATTTTTTTTCAAAGTTTGTTAATTTTGGGACAAGTTAAACGCGATTTGAAATAAAAATCAAACAGTGTTGAAATCGTCGACATCAACGCACTTTGAAAAAAAATCAACTTACTTCAATTGCATGTGCTTATAAACAAACATGATGTACATGTAAAAAAGAAAACGTTAACGTTAGTTATGTTTTTAAAAAACCATTATGATCTTTTAGAACATCAGCGCGCGAGAAAAAGGCTCTACACCTTTTTTACAATGCAGTGATTTATTTGACTACACGATTTCTTCTGTAGAATTTGATTTTAAAAAAGTGTTTATGTTGAAACACTTCCAAGTTCTTTAAGACACATGTGTCATTGGAGAAATTATTGGTTGGCCAGCTCCTTTTTTCAATATCACTGTACTTAATTAACAAAATGGCTTCTTTCTTTTTCCGTTCTTATACGTTTACTTCAAGTTGCTGAATAAAGTATTTTTTGGAAGGAAAGATAAGGGGTATGATATATTTTTCCTGTTATCAAATAAATGATGTACTGGTAGTTGAACTGCATCATTGGTTAACCCTCAAAGTACAGATGTATATAGACTGAACATTCATGCATTAATCACAAAATAAAATTAATTGAGCATGGTAAAATCCATATACTAATTATTACTTAGGCACAATGATTCTGAAACCTGTTATTGCTATCATTTTGACAAATCACGTGATCAGTTTATGAACAGACAAGAGGGAGATGAAAAAAGGTGGGAAAGAAAATCGATATTTTCCTTTAGCTTAATGCTCTTATGATCGTAATGAAGAATAAGTATTTGAACGCATATCTAAACAAAGGTGTGGTTCATATGTATTCAACATCAGATAGAAATGCTGAGAAGCAGACCACTGATTTTCATGGAAAGGTAAAAAAAATGTGGAATTCACTTTTTAGAGGCGTAGCAAAATATGCGTAACTGTCTGTATCAACGATTTAGCTACCATCAAATTCTTGTGTGAAAACATTGTCATTTAATGCCTGTAAATTTACGTACAATTAATGTGAATTTCATATTTTAGAACCATGAGCAATGAACCCAGAAGACACAGAAGAGCATACAGCGACGGAAACCGTCCTCGTTTTCATCATGTGCCACTCAAGGAAATCCCTCGGAAACACCCAGGTAAGTAACGTTTTAGAATTAGTATATGCATAACAATTCTGCAGTTCATTGAGACACACAAGGCATGTACCTATATTGAGACAACATTTCAAGTAAAACATCTCTCAATTTTGTAGATGTTCATAGCGACGAGAACCTAACGGTACACGAGATTTCGCACATGCGCAGATCAAGCTCTATCCAGTCCCTGAACTCGGACTTCGTCGATGCAGCTAGTGACGATTCATTTCAGAAAGAGGTACATAGATTGTTTATCATTTATAAAGAAATTATACGAACCATTATTAATTTGGATCTATACTATAATTATAATTACAAGCCTTTATAAAGTCCTATGGGACACCTCTTTTTTGGGAACATACACTTTCTTTCTAAATAAACTTCATGAATAACTATAATCGCATGTGTATTGCAAAATATCTATACCCACTTGAGTTTTAACTTTTTATTCTATTTGTTAAGAATTTAACAAATGTACTTGATGATCCAATTACATAGAATTGTAAAATCTAAAAAGTCAGTACAATTTGATTAGTATGTTAGTCATCTGTATTGAATTTATACATCAAAAATTCCCCAATTACTGTATTTATAAATGGTATTATTATACTTTCATGTTAAATACTGAAATCTGATTGGTTTAGACGCACTATTACCCTCAGCGTTAGCAACACACTTGGCAACGGGTAACACAACGAATTGTTACATGCGCGTAAATTATGCGCGTACGGTTCGCCGTGAAATTCACGTCATTTCTATATAAAAGCAGTAAAAAAATCTCTAAAATTAAGACATTCAGTATAATAAAATAAATAGTGCTTGTTTGGGAGGATAACAGTTGAAATTAACACCCATCGTAAACCATTGTCAACCTCCGCTTCGCGTCGGTTGACAATAGTTTTCTCGGGGTGTCGATTTCAACTGTTACCCCCCAAACAGGCACTATTTATGTTATATTATATATCTTACTGAACACAGGGAAATATTTTCTTTTCAACCTTTTTGCTCTCATTATTAGCGAGCAAAATTTAAGACTGGGCGATCTCGAGACTCTAACTGTGTCTGGGGCGATTTCAAGACAGGGAAATACTGTTTTCAAGTGTACATGTCGAAAAAATAATGGGACGAAATAACGCTGTATACAGTATGACCTGAGACAATGTTTTGAGGCATTCATTTGATTAATTTACTTTAGGTAGCGGAGAAAACACAAATGTATTTCGTGGGAAAACAGGAAGCGGAAACGGAAGTATTCTTAGACAGAATCATCAATAAAGAAGGAAGTAAGGACCGTGCTCTTTTATTCATCGTTTCCGAAATACCCAACGAAAACAAGGTATTTGATGAGTGTTCGTCTAACTCATTTTCCAAATATTTGGTTTAACACATTCCTTGCCAAAAAAAAAAAATGAGTGAGAGAGTGAAAGATTTTGATCACAAAAGGAAAATTCATCATTATCAAAGATAGAGGTTAAGATAAGAGAAAATATTTTTAAGAGCAACAAAATTAATACTGGTATACTTGCATGTATGTGTAAATATTTTTATTTCCTCCTACATAGTAAATCAAAAATATGACATGGGTTTGACAATGAAATAATCTTAAAACTAACAATAACCAAAACATATTTTTTCAAATTTATTTTGATCTATATGTAGCTTTGTCGATCTATAAACTCTGTTTAGAAATATAAAAATATATGGCTGGTTGCTTTTCATGTGTTACAACGCGAGTATTAATAACTATTTAACCTAAGTTACAGTATATTTGTAAAACAAGCATTCCTTTTAAAGGAATGATCGGCATGTGTTATAAATTGTCAACATGAAATGTTTTTAGATAAAAATTTGCTAAAAGCACGACTTGAATTAAATAGGATATATCGCGTTGTTCGTTGCTTTCTGAAACAAGGAACGAATCAACTTAAAGTTTAATACAAAGTGTACTTCCGAGCGAAATTATTACGCATGTAAAGAAAAACAAAAATATGGTTTAAATCGTTGTGTAACTGTGTGAATGGTTAAACTTCAAGTCAAATACATCAAAATATTGTTCCTTATTTATAAAACTATGAATTAAAGATTAACATAAAGCTGTCACAGCATAGTTAACAAAGAAGTGCTAAGTGTAATGTGTGCGCAAATAGTGAAGTTTGCCAGATGCCTCATATGGACACAACTGTGATCGGCCGAAGCCGATAACAAAAAAAATATATACACTCTAGTATGATGTAATTTATTTTAGGTACAAATGTTGATCAACTGTTTGCTTCATCGAGGTGCAAACCCATCCGCCAGTAACAAGGATCTATGGACTCCATTACACTACGCCGTGAAGAAAAATTATAAAGGCGTTTGCTCAAAACTCTTGGAACACGAGGCATGGCCTGACGCACGCGACAAAAAGGGAGTCATGCCTTACACACTTGCGTATGAGGCCGGAAATGACGATATTGCTGCAATGCTAATTACATGTATGACGAACCAATTGTAAGTTAATTTCAAATGTTCCGTCGTCGTGTATAAACGTTCAATTTTGATACATACAGCTCTTTTCTATTTTTATAGCAATAACTCTTGTAAGAAACATATTTGACCCTTTAATCAGTTAATTGTGTAATTAATTTTTTTTAGCGTGCGCAGGATATATAGCAGTGATGGAAATGCGCCTGCCGAATTCAGCTTTCATAATTTGCTAGAGAAAAACATGCCTGTAAGTTCTGTGAAATACAATTAGCGCGTGAGTTAATTAATACGATTGTGACAAAAAAAAAATGTAAGAATTTATCCTTATTTCCTTCAACATTTAATCTGACCCATTGATAGTTAATATAGTTCTAGTTTTTATGATGCATAAATATGTGAAATCAGCGTTAATTTTGCGATATTCTTAACATGTACTGCGATGCATTTTTAAATCACAATTGCATTTTTTTGGCTTGATTTATTTGTTCCAGAAAACGATTATAGCCGTGCTAGATTGTATGATAGATCCTGTGAGCCCCAGTGGAGACGTATGCGTGTATTACAACGTGTTAGACGCAGACGACAATGGACGAGTCCCGACCGACTCCATGTTTAATTCTCGATCCAAATCCGGGCTTCAAATTATAGCAAAAAGTGGCAATAAAGCAAGTTCATTTGCGACTTTTGATGTATTCAGAAAACATATTAAGGGTATTAGAACATAAAACTTCTTGTCAAAGGGATTTGAGGATAACAATCAATAAACCTTAAAATACCTAGGTGACTGTTTATTGGTAGTTTAGAACGGATTTTATTAGATGACTAGCGGCGCTTCGCTTTAATCTGTCAGATGTGTACAATCTTCTTTTATTGTTTATTGTAGACCGTAGTGTATCATGATGTTGTACGATTACTTATCAGAAGGAAATGGAAAGAGTATGCAAGATTCAGATTCCTGTAAGAGCATCACCTTATTTGCTATATATAAAAAATCTTTCTTTACGTATCGTTAAAATTTAGAATTCGTCTTTTTAATTTGAGAATACATGTAGTTTTAGAATTTGGCGTCAGTTGCCGAAAAATCTTGCACATCTTTTTTGAGCATCATTACTTAGATTTAATCCCTGTGAAATATATATTTCAGACTCAATTCTTTGTTTTACATGATAACTCTCATCACATTAACCTTCTCCGCCATCGTGGCAAGCACAGTCCCGGATCCTACGGTGTATGGTGTTTCTGCGCTACAAATTGCGCGCGCAGTTTGCGAGGTTTGGTCCCTTGGAATGGCTGCCCTCACACTATTCTCTGAATTAAACCAACTACGTAAGTACGTATAAACAAGAATAACACGAACCACATTTTTTATATCACTTTGTTTAAAAGTAAAATCTCAACTTGTTTTATTTATCGGTTTTATTTTAAATGGAATGCTTATACAGTAAAACACGCTTATAACGGAAGTGTCAGGGACGGGCAATTTTACTTCGTTATAAACATAATTCGTTATATCCGTCAAATTAACAGCATGTTGTATACTCGCAGGTAATAAAAATCACTTTGCTGTGAGCGTTAATTCATTATAAGCGTCTTTGCTATAATCGTATTTTACTGTAAATGGATTTCTTAGCCTATCGCTGACTTTTACATACTCTCAGCTTCATAAATATGCCATTGATGTATTATGAAAAGAATTAAACAGCATAAAAGGGAATATCAATACATTTGATACATACAGACATTTGTAAAATTTACTCCCATACTTTTTAGACATCGATTGGAGTACTGGCAGGATGCCTTTAACTGGATAGACCTGTCTTCTTCTATCCTGATACTTCTACTGCCGCCATTACGGTTCACTCACAGGAATGAGCAGTGGTTCGTGTTCTCAGCAGCATTCTTACTGTGGACGATTCGGGTATTCAAATACGCTGCGGTGTTCAGGTTAATACGATTCTAAAAGGCAATACTAAAATAATGAATTTTTTGATAAATACGTAGGTATTTATCTTTTAAAGAGGTTTTACAGTTTCTACGAAATCGTAAATATGATCTAAATAATCCCTTTTAAAAATATGCTATTAAATACTTTTGCGGATATAATATATACAGATGTTTTCTAAACTTCTACTGGTTATATAGTATTTATCAATATTATAACCTTAAGTACACTAATTTTGATGATGGTTGCATTTCAATATTAAACAAAACGAAAAATGCTTCTTATACTCTCTAAATAAATACATTTTAGACAAACAGGAGCGTATGCCCAGATTCTATGGCGGATCCTCATACATGACATTGTACAGTTTACGACTTTCTTTGTGTTCATTCTTCTGGCCTTCAGTGGTTGTCTTCTACTGTCTCTACGGGGAGAAGGGTCGTTAGAGAAGTTCTCCGAAAGCAGGTAATTTTTTCTTCTCCATCCCTTACCAACAATACTTCAAATCAAAATCTTAAATGAATTGCCTAAAGCTTACTTAATAAGATAACAATTAAAACGTTATGAATAACATTGACACGTTTTAATAATTTTATTCAAGATATTGTTTGTTGTTCTGATTTGACCAACCAAGATGCATTTTACTTTCTTTTTACAGTTCGTTTTGGTCTATTCTTTTTGTTGGAGTGAGGATTCTGATAGAGGCTGAAAGAATTATAGAATATACTGAGCTTCAGTAGGTTGCAATTTAAACATGTATTTCGTTTTGTAAAGTTGATGGCAAAATTCGTTATATTGTATTTTTACATTCGATTACATTTTTCACTTCGAGTACGGAAGTGGCTCGTGAGAAACTATGATAAGTTTTTTTCCTAAGAATGTTCATACTTCAGGCCATTATAGAGAATAAATTTACCAAAGTATGTTATTTTTTTTTTTTTTTTGCAGAACGATGAGTTTGATTATCATGGTGGCCTTTCTGTTCACAATATGCGTTCTGTTATTAAACATATTGATTGCTCAACTCAGCGACACCTATCAAAATGTGCAGCAAGATGCGCAACGAGGGTTAGAGGTTAACCGAGCTTGGATAGTATCCAGGGTGGAACTCAACAGTCTTTATATCGGAAAGGTGACCAGACTCAGGGGCCATAATACACTTTTGATCTAAGTATAACTTTTACAAAATTGATTTACCAGAACAGTGAGAAAATTGGGACTGATATCAAAGTTTAACTTCTTAATAAATTTTATACCTCTTTTGCTGTTTAAAAAGCCGTTTTTTCATGGACAAGGATAAAAAAAGTCTTGCATCGAATAATGCGTTTGGGGTTTTTTCATATGTATGATTTGATTTTTCAGGGACACAGAATCACTCATTACAAAGAAAGTGAAAATATATATGACGTCAGGGACGTTCTAGAAAAATGGGAATGTCCGCCATTAAACGAAATGAACAAGTGTATTCAAGATATATGGGAGAGTCTTGATTCTCATAAGATGAACTTGCTTACCGTCCGGAACAGACTGGCCCGTCAGGAGTCCACTTTATCCAAAATACAGTAAGAACCTTGATTGTTATTTATTTAATGAATAATTATTTGTTAGTTAAACGTCCTTATGATGAATTATCATTAATAAAATAAAGTCTGAGACCGACAAACACTTTTTTCATATTAATATGTATTTCCTAATATGCATATCATTCTGTTTAAAGTACAACATACTCGGCTTTCTGAACTATTTTTGAAAGTCACATTTTTCCACCAACACAAATCTCTTTCTTTTTGTCTCTTTGTATATTGAAAGCATGACAATTTATAGAAATATGAACTTTCCCGATTTCATTTTCCGTTTTTCCATTTTATTTCACCGATTAAATCATTAACATCTCAGTAAAATTACCTTGTTTATGTGCGTGAGCTGGCCTAAATAATAAAAGAATAAACTCTTGTTAATGCTCTTTGCTTTTTAGCTCACCTGAGCTAAAAGCTCACCTGTGCTTTTCTGAAGACGTTTTGTCCGGCTCTGTCCGTCTGTCTGTCTGTCCATACTTCTATAAACTTTTTACATTTTCGACTTCTTCTCCAAGATCACTGGGCCATTTTTTACCACACTTTGCTTACATCACCATTGTGTGAAGGTTATCCAATTTTGTAAAAATAAAGGATCACGCCCTATTTCAAGAGTAGATAATAAGGAATCATTGATTTTATTTTTCAAAAATCTCCTCAAACACCGTTTGGCCAGAAAAGCTAAAACTTGTATTGAAGCATCCTCAGGTAATGTAAATTCAAGTTTGTTTAAATCATGACCCCCGGGGGTAGTGTTGGGCCAAAATGGGGGTCAAATTTTTAAATAGGAATTTATAGAAAAAAATTCTTCAAATCTTTTCTAAATAACCATTTGGCTAAAAAAGCTAAAACTTAATATGTGGAATCATCCTTAGATGGTGAAGCTACAGGTTGGTTCAATTCATTATCCCTGGGGGTAGTGTTGAGCCTTTTACAAAAGAACTTTTGAACTTTTACAAAAGGATATCTAATGAAATATGTTTTAAAAATTCTTCTCAAAAATCATATGGTCAGAAATGCTTAAACTTTTGTGAATGCATCTTTAGGTAGTGTTTTAGGCATTATTGTGTGCGTAATGTCACTCGTAACAGCATTTTGAGAATTTACGGACAGGGTGATGCATACAAGCTAGATGTCTTCCCTCATTTATGTGCAAAACGAAAATCGCAATTATTAAAAAGAGCACATAGAAAGACAAAACAATTAATTTGTTAAACAATAACTTATTATGTGTATACTTACACATACACAATAAGAAAGGGTCAGTCCTAGATTTTGTATTCATTTCAAAATGATGTTGAAAAGATGTGTGAAGGAAGAGGTATTCATGCCCAAACGCTTGTGGTTTCAAGGGTACTTTCATAATGATGTTAATTATATTTATTACTGTAAATTATTGTGCGAAACAATTTCATAAAATAACTGCCCTGCATGTGTCCGTTCGGACCTTGTTTAAAAAAAATAGCTGAATATGATGCCACAAATGCCCATCATTTTATCTGTAAAATACAATTTCATTTTTTTTATTCAAATCTATTTTCAAAAATTGTAATAGACCTTTGCAAAGACTCACTTTTTAATTGTGGTCAGTTTGATTAATTCAAAAACACAAAGAAAAACATCTAACAAAATATCTTAAGTCAGATACTCTAACCATTGAGCCATTTAATTCAAAATAAAGTAGTTTAGTTAAATGCTACATGCAACATTGGAACCGACTTTTTTAGTTGAGTGAAAATGGTCAATTTTCCATTAGATCTTAATTGGACAATAATGAATGAAAAATGTAGCATTTATCTTGTAATGAAATACATTAAAACTCTGGAAAATGGCAATATTTGAAAATTTGAAAACCCACACCAGTTCAAATCAGTATTTAGTATTGAATATATTTAATAGTAACATATCGATGTTTTATCAAGTACCCATCGTTTGAAACGAAGCTTTGAAAGTATTATCAGATATGATAATATATTTTTATTTTAAAGTATTTGATCCTTCCTCATATAAGCATTATTTCCCACATCTTCTTTAAAGAAATGCGTCATATGTTGGTTTAATAGTTTTGACATGAATGTGATAATATTATATCATTAAAGGTTTGTATTTAAGTAAGATTGATCTGTGAAAATTATGTGTATTTGCATTAATTTTATGTTCTTATCGTAGAGAGACATTGGACAAGTTAGTGGAACTACAAGAGAAACAAGAGAACAAAACAAATAATGCCGAAAGTGACTGAAAATATGAAAAACAGGAAGACTGGCTAAAACATAATTCAGGCATGATTCTACAGAATTAACAACGGAATCTGACAAATGTACATGCACACGTACAGTTGTAACATATTGGTTTTGCTTACAATTTCCCACCTTTGATGCTGTTCATTGAAAATGTTTGGTCTTCAGTTTTCGGACTTTGTATACTCCTAACAGTTTCAAACATGTTATTGCATTTCTGTTGTTACTTTTTTTTTTCTATCAACATGTTTTATAAAAATTCTTTTATTTATTCAAAAAAAAAAATAGCATTAGACCCGCTTTAGGAAACACGAACATAAACCCATTGTTTAGTTCGCGAGAAAAGGGAGTACATATATAAAGTTGTAGCTCTGGTCTTCTTGCCCAACATCTCTGTCCACGGATTAGCAGTTGGTAATGAGTAAAAGTAGTATTTCACCCCCTCTCACCATTAGGTGTTTTTGGTTTCTGAAGGTAAATTTACTGGGGGGGGGGGGGGGGGGGTTCTCTGCCAAAATTTATTTGTTTAAAAGTTTATTTATGGATAATGTGGAAAAAGGGTAAATGTGGACCCCTCTATCTAAAAACAAGAGGCCCAAAGGCCTTGACGGTCACGTGAGTACCATAGCCCTGAAATGGAGATGTGAGAGAGTCTCATTTGCTTCAAAGTATACACACTAATCTTAGACTACTCTGACTGATTCCCCGTTTTTCTTGTTTGATGTTCAAAACACATTCATTCATGGAAATGGGGAGAGGGAGGAAGTTCAAGAGTCGGAGCAATATGGTAATGGAGGCACTGTAAATGTAGCTCCCAGGTCGTCCCATCCAATTTTTTTTCAGACCGGAAGCTACAGACCAGCAGCTAACTTTTGGTAATAAGAAACCTGCAGATCTTTAATTGGCAAGCTTTAATTAAGGTCTTCCGTTTCCAACGGAAGACCTTATTGTTTTCGTACTGTTTCTTATTATTAAGGTCTTCCGTTTCCAACGGAAGACCTTATAGTTTTCGTACTGTTTCTTATTATTATTAAGGTCTTCCGTTTCCAACAGAAGACCTTATTGTTTTCGTACTGTTTCTTCTTATTAAGGTCTTCCGTTTTCAACGGAAGACCTTGTACTGATTCTGTTGGTAATTCTTTTTATTCTTTTTTTTCTTCTAGACGTTTTTTAAAACTCAAATATCTTGCTTGTTTGTTGTCCTATAAGGTTCAAATTTGCAGAGCTTATTGGTAGTTACTATTTCTCAATATCTTTGGAAAATCGTTGATATCGACACTTCCGGTACCGAGTTATTCCCCTTTTTCCCCAAAATATAGGCATTCTTGTGCACGCAAAGGCTCTGACACCGCTTACAGCCTGTGTTACAAAGTCACAAATCTTCAAAATAGAGAGTTTGAACGTTGTCCTCCGAGTTTTGTTTTTACAATTTTCCTCCTTTAAAGTTTCAAAGAATTAATTTGAATTTGTGTTTCAAAAAATGCTGATTTTTTGTTGTGTTTTTGTTATGTAGCTCTTTAGTTTAAAATTTTCTCTAAACACATATAGAACAAAATATGTGCAAAATGTCAAGGGCTTTCACTTGACACCATTAAAAAAGGGCTGGCCCCTTAAATTAGGGGTCTAGAGCACTTAAAAGTCTTCGCTTTATAACTCAAAACTGGTTAATATTTCGCTATAGCTGTCGATAGAAAAGTTGTTCATTATTGTGTTATCAATGTCGTTACAAAACTATTTTGTACCGGTAATGCGTATTATGAGTGTAAAAAGCTTGTCTTGTTAACATGTACCTGTATTCATTTGGCAAGTAAGCGAATCGTCTTCGTGCGAATAACGTACATATATTAACAGCTGAAAGTGTTCCAGCATATACGGGATGCTTTGATTCGTTTGAAAATGTGTCTAAAAAGTATATGTGTACATGCTTTTCTTACAGCCTTTTTTTTTGGAGTAACCTCTGTTTAGGTCCTATAGTGGACAACCGTTAAGAAAAACAAAAACGAGAAAATATAAACGTTCTTTTTCTTATCTAGTGAGATACATAAACTAGATTTTAAAAAAAAATAACTTCCATGAAATGGATTTGAGTCATTTTACTGCAAGCATTTCAAATCGACCTAAATTCTTTGTTGTGTGCGTCATTACATAACCCATCTCGCCCGCGGCCGAGAAATTCGATCGCCAAGGTCGCGGCTGGAGTACCTAGCGGTCAGCGGTTATCTAATACACAAGAATCGCGTCTGTCATATTTAATTTTCTTAGCAGCAAACACAAGAATCGTACACAATGACATTAAAGCTTACTCTTCTTAATTTGAATTAAACGATAGAATAAGAAATCGTTCTGTTTAATCATAAACTCGAACTGAAGCAGTATCAGACAGATAGATCAACTGTGGGATTAAAGGGGAAAAAAACTTGTATTAATTAGAGTTTATTCATCATACTGCAAACATTGTAAATCTTCCTTGGTTCTTAGCTTTTTATGTGTGTTTTAACTTTACGTAAGTTATCCGATCCCTCATCCGCGGCCGAGGAAATCGGTCGCGGCTGCACTACCTAGAGGTCAGCGGTTATCTAATAACAAGATATATATACAAGAACTGTTTCAGTTTTATGTTCTTTTTGTTCACCTTCAATTTATTGAATGAAACATTAGAATGTGAATTGAGAAGCCCCTCTAAAAATTGATAAAAGCGATATTGTTCCAAATCAGAAACATCATCAGACATAAATCAATAGTGAATTTGTAATTCTAAAATGTTCTAAAAACTATACATGTACTAATAATGTTATAGATAAACAACGAAAAACCACAAAGATTAAACCTTCAAATGATCACCCCTAGAACATAGCCAAGGAGATCCCGCGCGAGTGGACAAGTGATCCGCGGTAGCTCGTGTTCTTCTACATGTACTTGATCACACGTGCATGTTTATTGATATTTTGTACGATTCCAACTATTTGTTTATTCGAGATTTTGACCGGTACATGTAAGATTGGCTTGTGTTTCAATTTAAGATTTTTTTATTTACCCACGAATATTTCCGCTAGATACTGCTGAGAGGTTTTATAGATATCGTAGAAAGTAGTTAACGTCTTCATAAGGTTGCACATAAAATGAGAGAGAAGGAGAGAGAGAGAGAGCGCGCTCAAAATTGGAAGCATTATTTACCCGAATTAAGAAAATGAAACAGTCTCCAAGCGTTCAAGGCAGGATAAAAAAAATCAAATATCAAATTAACACATGCGGTAGAGGCAATTGCAACTTCTCTGGCCTTTCTGGCAAGTTTGGAAAAACACCTCGAATGTATTAACATCACCGGATGTTAGAATATTATACAAAATGGAGTCGCTTCCCATTAAAATAAGTATCGGCAAGAAGTTTTGTATGTCGTTTCTGTGTTATATTTTAGTGTATATTGATACCTTTAATGAAATATAGCTCACATCTCAACAGATCATAAAATGTGTTGTAATTATATCAAGTTTTAAAAAAAGAGGGCTCGTCATGGACGCCTAGGTAATACATTCGAAGTGTTTTTCCGAGCTTGCCAGAAAGGCCCGAGAAGTTGCGATTGGCGGTAGAGGCTGACACGATAGAATTGAGGGATTTAGTGATTATTTTTAGAATGTTCACATGAGTTTTTAAACAAGATTTGTTTAGATTTTTATCGGTTTAATGATCACAGTGCAAGGGATTTTTTTTTTCAAAATGTGGCGAAGACCCATTTTTGGCGACTGCTTAACATGTGTACATTTTTCTCCTCAATGTATGACACCTTCCCACCCGTGTGTTTATTCGGTCAGTCTATGCTAAGTCAAATGAATCCGCTCCACGTGCGACCGAAAATCTCGTGTCGCGTCAGCGCACATAGCCTAGAATATTGCCCCTGGGCTGCAGATCAGCAATTGATAAATAATTGAGTAACATTTGGAAGGATGCTTTCAATGCAGCGGTCAATTGTTAAACAATAAGTGTTTAAATATTCGATGTCAATCAACCTCACATTAAAGGTGCGATATCGTAATCTGAGAATGTGGCTAAAAAATTAACCTGTTGAACACGCTAAACTTCTATAGTTATGAACAGAATAAAATATATATTATCAGAGACTTAAATAACTTAATAAGTTATTTATGTATCTGGTTTTATAAGTTAACAGTTTTAAGTCAAATATTAAATAAAATTTGTTCTCGGGATTAGAAGTAATGATATATGACTACATTAAGCAATAAAGTCGGTCGATCGTCATTAAATCATCAGAGTACTGCAAGTGTCGACAGTTTCTTATTTCTTTGAAATAATTGTAGTAGTTCAATTGACTTGCAGACTATAATATAGCGACTTTTCTGCCTCCCAAAAATGTATGCATTTAATTGCGATAGATATTTGTTCTTGGGGATTTTACTTATTGTTATATGCACATTGATAAAAAAAATCATTGAAGTTGTGTAATATGAGGTTGTAATGCAGATTAAAACTCAGCTGAATATTTTATTTTTAATCTAGCTTGTCAAAATGGGAGATTGTTAACTTGTAGCTTGTTAACTCTGAAAAAGTCTAGAACAGAAGTAATAAAGTCTTTATAGCTTTCACTACATCTTCTTATTTATGTGTACGCGTACATAAAGCTATTTTAGATTTTTTTTTTACTGTATAAAAAAGTGTTGTTTTTCCTAACCTTAAATTTAAATCTATAGAAATTCAATATCTACATGTAACATCTCAATAGCCTTGATAGCTTATTACCGCTTGGAAATCATTTAGTGATGCAAATTGACAAATGCCCATGAAAAGACATTATTGGACCCCAAGGGTTTCTTATCCTTTCCGACGATGATGAGAAGAACTCAAATGTGCATACAAATCATACATTTACATGTATATTTATATGTGATATGATAGAAATAATTGAAAAATATAGGTCTTTTTTGTGCCGCACAAAACGGGCGAAAAAGATTTTTAAACCCCACGAAAAAAAATTGAGGGGGGGGGGGTTAAATAAAAATCACCTTGTCCGTCCGTACGTCGTGTCCGGTCTATATCTTTCTGATGGAGAAACATTGGAAGTGTTCTTACTTCATACAAATAATACTCATTAACTGACGAAGCTTCATGACCTAAACCCAAGGTCATTTGGACAAAGTAAAGGTGACTGGCAGGAAAAGTGCAAAATTTGTTTCCGGTCCACTTTGGAATTTCTTACCTCACACAAAGATTGCTTATGACCTGAGGTTGTGTAATGATTTGTTCCTAAGTCATTTAAGGAGAAACATTGGGAGTTTCTATTTCATGTAAAGATTCCTGATGACCGATGATGTGTCATGAACTTGACCCAGGGTCAGTTGCGCAAGTTCAAAGTCATATTAAACATGTGTCATATCTTGTATTAATGGAAATGAGTAAAAGCTAGAGTTTGTCATAAAGATTACTTGTGACCTGTAAATATACCCTGCCTTGTCTGACTCACTTATTAAAGAAAACGAACCATCCATTATTCTCTAATAGAGAAATACGTGAGTAATGACTTTTTACTTAGCGGGGATATCATTTGTGAGCTTGCTAACAGTACCTTTTAGATGGTCCAGTGGGAGCAATGCCCCCTTTCTCTCAACCAAAATTTCCCTTAAGTTAACGCTTAGAAAATTGATTTTTGGGTCATTTTCCCCACCGCCACATCCACACTTTTATTATAATTAAATTAATTATATACATGTACATAAATGAAGTACTTTTTAAAGTTATCCTAAACTTGAAGTAAGTTAAACGAAGAACTTGCCTGGTATGAAAATAATACTTTGAAATTGAGTCTCGTTTTCGATTTCTTGAACTTACTATTATCATATTGATAATCCAGTATAATTAAAAACCATTTCCCTTCTCCTTACACTCGCCAGGTTCTGATAGACCTGTATCAATAACAGACAATACCCACTTGACCTCCACATTTGCATACAAATTAAATAAACACCTACTTAGCAAAGATATGCCTTTATCTGTTTAATGAGTAGTGCAATACTCAATCTAGAGGTTACATAGAAAACAGGTATGAATTAATTTTTTTTGTCTCCATTTGAAGAGTTCCAATCAATTTTCTAAAGCTCTAATTCGTAAGAAGAAATTGTCATGTAAAGATGACCTTTTATCAATACAGGGTCTGTCAGGCTCTGACAAGTGTCAGGAGAAGGAGGTATTTTAATGAGACTGATGGACAATCCTTTCGCAACAAGAAGTTGCGACGGAAGACCTACTCGTTGCTTTGCAACGAGCTCGGCTCTAGTTATTATTATTATTAAGGTCTTCCGTTTCCAACGGAAGACCTTATAGTTTTCGTACTGTTTCTTCTTCTTATTATTTTTTTCCCCAAATTTTGTGCACGCGATTTCTCGAAAACTATTCGGCCGATTTCAGTCATTTTTTCAAAGATGATACGTTATGACCTGAATTTTATATGTTTTTGAAATTTTTGTTGTCGTCACTTCCGGTACCGATTTATCGGCCATTTTGTTGTTTTTTTACGACCTATTTTGTGCAGAGCTGATCTCAGAAACTATCAGAGATATGACTATGAAATTTTCAGGGTAGGTAGTCTATAGTCTGAAGTTGTGCACTATTATTTTGTTTTACGCCAGTGGCGCCATTTCTATGAGCTCGCTTAGGCCCGAAAATTGGGTACGAATTTGTATCCAAAATTTTCATACGTTTTGATCTGTATCTTTTTATCAGTTGATATTTTGATAAGACATATATAACAAAAGTGGTAGAGAATCAAAAGTTCTTTCCAACGAAATCAAGAAAAAGGGGCTGGCCCCTTAAATTAGGGGCCAATACACTCGTAAACTCTATTACAACTAACTTAAAAATGATAAAGATTTTGTAATGCATTATAGAAGCAAAGTTGTTGATCGTAACAATATCTATCAGAAAAAATTATTGCCACGCCCATTTATGACGTAATTAGGGTTTTTTAGGGGCCAAAGTACTTAAACTTTGACACGATATATTTAGTGAAGGAGACATATTTTCTCAAGTATTGTAGAAAAGAAAATGTCTGTATTCATGATTATAATCAATTCCACTTATCAAAACACCCATGGCTGTCCCCATTTAGGGTCTACAGGGCTGGCCCCTAAAATATTTAATCATTTGTATCTCAAAAGTGAACAAAATTTTTAGATAGGTGTAAGAACAAAAAATGTTAGTATTCGTGAGACCTTTCGAATGAACTCAAGAAAAAGGGGCTGGCCCCTAAGATCAGGGGCCAAGACATTCGTAAAGTCTCTTACAAATAACTTGAAAACGATCAAGATTTTGTAATGCATTATAGAAGCAAAGTTGTTCATCGTAACAATAACAGTTTGTAAAAGTCATTGCAACTCCCATTAATGACATAATTAGGGATTTTAGGGAACTAAAATCTTAAATGTTTCATGTGCTGTAGGTATAAAAACCAAAACACTTTGTTAAGCATTGTAAATGATATTGACAATCATATGCCTTATCTGAAAGGGAGGGGTTGAGGGGAAATTTTGAAATTTCATATATATTTTTTAATAGTACACACTGTATCGTTTAAAAATTGAACGGAAGACCTACTCGTTACTCGTAACGAGATCGTATCTAGTTATTATTATTTTTTTCCACAAATTTTGTGCACGCGATATTTTGAAAACTATTCGGCCGATTTCGACCATTTTTTCACAGATGATTGCTAGTGGTCATTATTCTAGAAGTTTGTTTAAAATTTGAAATCGGCACTTCCGGTTCCGATTTACGGCCGATTTTGTAAGTTTTTACGACCCATTTTGTGCAGACATAAACTCAGAGACTATCAGAGATATAATTATGAAATTTTCAGGATAGGTAGACCATAGTTTGTAGTTGTGCACAAGGTATTTTTTTGGCGCCGGTGGCGCCATTCTTTTGAGCTCGCCTACGCTCGAAAATTGGGTACAAATTTTGCATCAAAATTTTCATACATTTTGATCAGTATCTTTTTTTCAGTTAATATTTTGATAAGACATATATAACAAAAGTAGTAGATGATCAGAAGTTCTTTCAAACAAATTCAAGAAATAGGGACTAGCCCCTTTATTTAGGGGCCAAGGCACTCGTAAACTCTAATACAAATAACTTAAAAACTATAAAGATCTTGTAATGCATTATTGAAGCAAAGTTGTTGAACGTAACAATATGTAACAGAAAAAATCATTGTCACGCCCATTTGTTACGTAATTAGGGATTTTTAGGGGCCAAAGTCCTTAAACTTTGACGCAATATATCTAGAGAAGGAGACATATTTTGTTAAGCATTGTAGAAGAGAAAATGCTTGCATTGACAATTCTAATTGATTCCATCAATCAAAACACGAATTTTTGTCCCCATTAAGGATCTAGAGGGCTGGCCCCTAAAATATTCAATCATTTGTTTCTCAATAATAATAAACAATTTTAAATAGGTGTAAGAACAAAAAATGTAAGAATTTGTGAGACCTTCAGATTGAATTCAAGAAAAAGGGGCTGGCCCCTTTATTTAGGGGCCAAGACACTCGTAAACTCTATTACAGATAACTTAAAAACTATAAAGATCTTGTAATGCATTATTGAAGCAAAGTTGTTGAACGTAACAATATCTATCAGAAAAAATCATTGTCACGCCCATTTGTTACGTAATTAGGGATTTTTAGGGGCCAAAGTCCTTAAACTTTGACGCAATATATCTAGAGAAGGAGACATATTTTGTTAAGCATTGTAGAAGAGAAAATGCTTGCATTGACAATTCTAATTGATTCCATCAATCAAAACACGAATTTTTGTCCCCATTAAGGATCTAGAGGGCTGGCCCCTAAAATATTCAATCATTTGTTTCTCAAAAATAATAAACAATTTTAAATAGGTGTAAGAACAAAAAATGTAAGAATTTGTGAGACCTTCAGATTGAATTCAAGAAAAAGGGGCTGGCCCCTTTATTTAGGGGCCAAGACACTCGTAAACTCTATTACAGATAACTTAAAAATGATAGAGATTTTGTAATGCATTATAGAAGCAAAGTTGTTGATCGTAACAATATTTATCAGGTAAAATCATTGCGACGCCCATATATTACGTAATTAGGGATTTTGTGGGGCCAAAGTACTTTAACTTTGACGCAATATATTTACAGAAGGAGACATATTTTGTTAAGCATTGTAGAAGAGAAAATGTCTGTATTGATGATTCTAATCGATTCCACTAATCAAAACACCAAAGTATGTCCCCATTAAGGATCTAGAGGGCTGGCCCCTAAAATATTCAAACATTTGTCTCTAAAAAATGAACAGCAATTGTATATATGTGTAAGAACAAAAAATGTACGTATTCGTTAGACATTTAGACTGAATGCAAGAATAATGGACTGGTCCTTTTAATTGGAGGCCGAGACAGTCGAAAACTCTATTACAAACAACTTAAAAACTATAAAGATCTTGTAATGCATTATTGAAGCAAAGTTGTTGAACGTAACAATATCTATCAGAAAAAATCATTGTCACGCCCATTTGTTACGTAATTAGGGATTTTGAGGGGCCAAAGTCCTTAAACTTTGACGCAATATATCTAGAGAAGGAGACATATTTTGTTAAGCATTGTAGAAGAGAAAATGCTTGCATTGACAATTCTAATTGATTCCATCAATCAAAACACGAATTTTTGTCCCCATTAAGGATCTAGAGGGCTGGCCCCTAAAATATTCAATCATTTGTTTCTCAAAAATAATAAACAATTTTAAATAGGTGTAAAAACAAAAAATGTAAGAATTTGTGAGACCTTCAGATTGAATTCAAGAAAAAGGGGCTGGCCCCTTTATTTAGGGGCCAAGACACTCGTAAACTCTATTACAGATAACTTAAAGATGATAAATATTTTGTAATGCATTATAAAAGCAAAGATGTTGACCGTAACAATATCTATCAGGTAAAAGCTTTGACGCGCCCATTTATTACATTATAAGGGATTTGTAGGGGCCAAAGTTCGTAAACTTTGACGCAATATATTTAAAAAAGGATACATATTTTGTTAAGCATTGTAGAAGAGAAAATGCTTGCATTGACAATTCTAATCGATTCCATCAATCAAAACACCAATCTTTGTCCCCATTAAGGATCTAGAGGGCTGGCCCCTAAAATTTTCAATCATTTGTATCTCAAAATGTTCAACAATTTTAAATAGGTGTAAGAACAAAAAATGTTAGACTTTGTGAGACCTTTTGACTGAAATCAAGAAAAAGGGGCTGACCCCTTTATTCTTTATTTAGGGGCCAAGACACTCGTTAACTCTATTACAGATAACTTAAAAATGATAGAGATTTTGTAATGCATTATAGAAGCAAAGTTGTTGATCGTAACAATATTTATCAGGTAAAATCATTGCGACGCCCATATATTACGTAATTAGGGATTTTGTGGGGCCAAAGTACTTAAACTTTGACGCAATATATTTACAGAAGGAGACAAATTTTGTTAAGCATTGTAGAAGAGAAAATGTCTGTATTGATGATTCTAATCGATTCCACTAATCAAAACACCAAAGTATGTCCCCATTAAGGATCTAGAGGGCTGGCCCCTAAAATATTCAAACATTTGTCTCTAAAAAATGAACAGCAATTGTATATATGTGTAAAAACAAAAAATGCACGTATTCGTTAGACATTTCGACTGAATGCAAGAATAATGGACTGGTCCTTTTAATTGGAGGCCGAGACATTTGAAAACTCTATTACAAACAACTTAAAAACGATAAAGATATTGTAATGCACAATAAAAGCAACGGTTGTTGATCGTAACAATATCTGTTTGAAAAGAATATCGCCATGCACATTAATTACGTAATTAGGGAATTTTAAGGGCAAAGGTCCTTAAACTTTGATTCAATATACCCAGAGAAGGAAACATATTTTGATAAGCATTATAACAAAGAAAATGTCTGCATTGATGATTCTAATCGATTCCATTTATCAAAACACCTGTGCCTGTTCCCATTTCGAATATACAGGGTTATTTGCTGTTTAGTTTGTCCTCGACATTGTTTTAAATATCAAGCAGTCCAAAGCAAATGTTATTTTGATATGAATTTTCTATTTCATAAGCGTATTATCATTTTAATTGGTAACTTAAAACAATCCAAAAGCTCTTTACGAAATTCAAACGAACCGGAAGTGTTAGTGATATTTCGCAAAGGTCAAGGTCTCGGGTCGCAACCAGAGGTCAAGGTCAATGCATCGTTTTAACAATTTACAAGTTACGTGGAATTCATTCTCCTTGACGGCAAAACAAATAAATGTGCTTATTTCATATAGGAAATACATTATACTGGGTGAACACTTAAATGTTTTGTTGAGAGTATATCTCTGATTGACGATTTTTTAAGCAATGAATGTCGTTTTTATTCGTATTTTCATGATTACTGTTCGTTTAATATCACGCAGTTTCTTTTAAGAGGGAATATTAATTGTTCATTGTAAATGAGTGCACGTTTTTCTATATTTTTCCATTATTTTTTTTCTTAATGACGTAATAGTTGTGCAACACCTGCAATTATTTCTGATTGCACTCGTGTAGACGTGGGATATTTGTTACGTTGCAAATGAAAAGTCGGAAATAAATATTTCTTTTTGTATCTTATTTATGTCATCCTTGCTGATTACACTCATATGTCTTGCAAGCATTGTTTGCTAGTGACACTCATAAAATATTCGGTGGAGATATTTTTTGTTGTAAATTGCATGAGCTAAAAGAAAAAGATTTTTTTTTAAATATCTAGCTCCTTACAAGTCTACAATGGTTTCGGTCTGTATGTAAACAGACAGCAAATCTGCCACATCTGACTAAAAGATGTAATCTATATGAAATACGTAAACTATTCTTCTTATTATAACATGTTTTTTTAATCTGAGTAGAGGAAAATGAAAAAAAGGATAGTAAAAAATTATTCTGAAGAAAACTGGTATATGAAACTAAATTTACAAAGTTCATTCGATTGGTCGATTACCGGAGTGATAACTGAAAGTACATCTTAATAGCATCATGATAACTGAAATAGACAGGAACTTTCACAACCTTAACGGACATTCCTTCAGTAACGTAAATGTGATCTAGGATAGTCCCTCCTTCAGTTGTGGAAAAATCAACTCTTTGTTCAAACCCTTTCGACTGAAGAGTACTTGTAATTGGACCTTTTGATCGGGCGTCTTCGTTGAAATCTCCAACAACAACACACTGAAATCCACGTTCTTGAAAAACATTTACAACATTCTGAAGGGTATCTAAAAAGAATCGAACAGTAATATTGGCAGGTCGATAGATCAATATTAAGATAATGTTCTCGCTGCCAAGCTCTACGGCCATACCCTCAATATTCTTCAGGGGAAGTTGATGAAATCTTATATTTTCCTCTTTCCTTTGGAACACACCTATTCCCCCGCCTCTGGCTTGGCTTAATTTACGAAATGTGTTTGATGAATCATCATAACACTCTCCTCTCGAAATGCTGTAGAAATTAAAGCCTGGAATTTCGAATTCTGACAAATCTTCCTGGTCTCTCAGCCATGTTTCCGTCAAACATATCAAGTCTGCTTTCCTGAGTAAGTGGTCTGATTTGATGTCCTGTATATGTGCCCTTAGACTTTGAACATTAAGTAGAAGGATCGTTTTACATTATTCAGTCTTTATTTGTCCAATTTCACTTATTCCGCTTGGAATGAATTTTTGCATGGTGCTCAATGATGCTTTAACATCTGGATCAGCGTAGATTTTCTTCTTAAGTTTATCTTCATTTGCTGTCTCTATGAATAACCCATTCTTTGAAGTCACTCTACTAAGGGCTACATATGCCTGACCAGCAGCAAAAGTACGATCCAAATTGACCACTACTTTGTCTGTTGTCATTCCTTGAACTTTGTGTGCTGTGCATGCCCAAGACAGTTTCAAGGGAAACTGGTGTCGAACTATATTTTTGGTATTCTTGTCCTTGACATCTTCCTGAATTCTTTGAATCACAATCTGATTTCCGTGCGAGGTAATCCTTCCGTGCAATTTTCCGATTTCTTTACTGTCAAATATCACTCCAACTCCTTGAATGTTTTTTGTTCGATGATCGGTTCCAAACTCAAAGTGCGATATATAACCCATTGCACCATTTACAAGTCCGTCCTCCACATTCACATTTCTTGTGAGCATAACTCTTGCATTCACAGCTAAAAGCAATGAAGATGACAGTCCATCTGTTTTGATTGTGATCAATGGTTTCTCACGTAATTTTAACCTTCCCGTTGTCTTGTCTTTTTGATAGTCCTCTGCATCTACTTTTATCAAATCTTCACAGCACGTTTGCAACTTTTCAAGATTGAAATCGTTTACCTCTTCGTTTGTAGAATAAACGTGCAACACGTCATCTGGACCTTGTCTGATGCAGTCTCTCAGAACAATCCAAGCTTCATTCGATATTTGCTCTTCAATTGTTCTTACACGCAAAGAATTCAGAACCGCAGCAAATTCAATGTCGTCTCTCTGGCGCATTATTTCGTCTAGCTCAATGATTTTGAAGAAGTCTAACCAATAGTCAACAGGGTATGTGTCATTAACCTGATACAATCTCTCGTCTTTTCGCTGCTTTACAGGGGGAAGCTGATAGAAATCTCCTACAGAAATACCACCAAATGGTTGTTTGCATTTTCTAATTTGGACAAGTCGTTCATGTATGTAATACATCAGACGTTTAAAGACCATTGATACTTCGTCTATGATCAAGATTTGCACGTTCTCTAATTTGGACCTTATTGCATTTAAAGTTTGTTCTTTTAAGGGTTCATATGGAATAGGTAGTGCTTTTGTCAACGAAAAAACATGGTGAATTGTGCTTCCTCCAATATTAAAAGCAGCCGTTCCTGTGAAAGCAGTTAGAAGAACTGATAAGGCGTTTGGTATGGGCAATGTTTTTCCAAGAAGCCTTGAAGCTTCAAAATTGATCGCTTTAATCAAGTGACTTTATCCTGTTCCTGCTCCGCCCGTTATAAAAATATGAAATGGTTCTGGTTTTCCCTGAGATATTTTCTCCAGACACCATTCGCGCACTGAATAAAAGACTTCTTTTTGTTTATCATTTAAGGTTTGCAGTAAAGGAAGCATCTCTTGTCTTGAATTTGAAGCTTCCCTGATGTGATATACAAAATCTGAACAATCTTCACTTTCAACTTCTTTAGTAACTTCCTTAGTTGTAATGTCTTCTGTTTCTAATTTTGATTTCTGAATTAAACACTCTTCTCGGTTCATTTCAGTTTCGGGACAAAGATTTGCCCATGCATCTTCAGGCTCGCCAATCATTTCAAACATTTCTTCAGCATTTTCAATTGCTCTCTCGTCTTTCGAAAACTGATTCCGATTGTCATTAACCACATCCTTTACTGCTTGTAAACCGCTACCCATTCTGACAAATCCATTGCTATAAAATGACTCATACAGATCAAAACCTTGTGGTTTCAGTTGAATTTGGCTTATGTAAGGCAGAAACAGCTGAAGTATTGATTGAAAATACTTTTCTGGGGCACTTTCAGCATTGAACCTTGGGTATCTTATGACTGCTGGTTTACTTCTTGTTCTTTTCTGTATGTAACCTTTTCCATTTTGTAATTCATATACTCCTTCCTTTTCAACCTGCGGAATCTGAGATTTTGCAAGTACCCTGAACAAGGAGCAGAACTCTGCAAGACACATCTGATTGAAATAGTCAGTCTGTGGGCGATTTTCATATCTTTCTACAATATTGGTCATCCAAATGTCTTCATCATCATCATCATCATTGTCGTCCGTCTTTGATGTTCTTTTCAGCTGTGAAAGAGGTTTGCTTAAGCGTGTTGGATTATCCCCAACAGGAATAAAAACTACTTTCCTTGAGCACTCTTTCATTTTTAAGTTGCATACTCTGTACACAGCCTCTTGTGCACTGACTTCTCTGTGGTTTAAATAAGCTGATCCTATTTGTTTAATTGTTTGCTTTGCACTAAGATTTCCTTCAGTTGCTTCGATTCTCGTTTGTTTTAATAGCATGCCCATTTCTCGTTCTGATTTTGAGATATACGAAATAATGTACACAATGCAACTAAACGGGTCAAGAACATATTGAATGTCCATGTTGGCATCCCAGCACTTCAGGAGACATTCGTTGTACTGATTTGTCCACATTTCCACTGGGTCTCTTTTCAGAATAGTTGTTGTTCTTGATGTTAGTACGCGATGGGCGATCTCATACTCTTCTTGCGACAAAGATAAATCTGTAAATATCTCTTCAGTTGTCTGAGATGCACTACTATCTTCAAGAACTTTATTCCACACCATAAGTAAAATATCCTTGGCTTCTGCTGTATTCATTTGCACATTGGTGTGTAGACATTCCGCTTCTTCCTCACATCTTTCAGCTATAAAAGTTCTTTCTGATGGCGGTCTTGGAAAGTTAAACCTGCACTCTGTTCCCTTTTTTCTACACGATTTAGAGTGATTCTTGCTGTGTTGTTGAACACTTAACACTGTCTGTCTTAGTTCTTGCTCAGCATCTTCTGATGGTAAGGAACATGTCACATACTTGTCGATGAACTCACATACCCGTTCCTCACTATCTTCCCCTAGTTTTGGTGCGTCTTCAACCCAATATAAGCAATGCATATGTGGGGAACCCCTTTGCTGGAATTCAACTCGAACAAAATAATCCACGACATTTCCTATGGGATTAGCTGGAGACAGAATTACCTCTCTTTGAAATAAATGAAACCTGTGTTCAAACATTCTGGCAACAGTGACTGGATTTCTTCTAAGAATTTCACTTTTTTCCGACCAGTCTAAATCAGATGGACTTCTATTGTCATCCTCATGATGTAAAATACAACCCACTATATCATTCCATCTGAATTCAGCAGCAGAAAAAGAACAAAACCATGTAGGGATTCCTAATTGTCGCAGCATTGCAAATAGATCTTTCTGTGTTGTTGACCAATATGCAGGTGTTCCTCTTATTGGTTGCATGAATCGCAAAGCTTCGTCATTTCTGAGAAGTTTAGACAGCATACTTGGGTCTTGTAGCATGTCTGATGTCACCAATTTTCCATCGTTACTTTTGGACAACGACTTCCGTATTGATATCTGTGTTTTTTCAATCACTTGTTTCAATTCTGACATAAATTGCGCAAAAAATATGTAATTCGTATCCTTTGCGAATCTATTGTCTGTATTCATAAGTCTGTTGTTAAAATATCTAGAAAGTGTTATCCTTTCATCTCTCTCTTCATTCCATGAGAATCTGCCAGATGGGAATAAATGTGGGAAAGACTTTGCTTCATTTCCTTCTTCCTGTAACATCTTAACTGGGTTTTGTCCTTCACCTGGTGCAATATTATAGACATCATCAAAGTAATGATCGAGCACTTCTTGCGCGATGTCCACAGGTTGTAAACATGTGTCAGTTGCGACTTCCTGGTTGTGATTTCCCTCCATTTCTAGACTTTCCTCGTTGCTTTCACATGTTTCAATACTATCGGTCAGCAAACAATGATCGTCACTATCAGTCCAATTACTGTTAACAGAAACGTCTTGGTACCATTTATTGTTTTGTTTCAGAAATTCAAGGGCAGCCTTAATGTGTTGGGGACTTACAAACTGGTATTCATGATAGCCTTTATATGATAGCTTTCGTTTGAGTTTCACCCTTAATAAAAGATTGTCATCAACGTTCAGTGGCAAACTTGTTGTTTTCTTAATATTTGACGGAACGCACACTACAGGTCCGTGCACATTTCTTTGACCACCTTGTGGAAGCGACATGATTTTCATGAAAGGAATGTGTAAAGCAATGAGGTGTTGCTCTAAGGAATTCAAATCACTGAGCTCTGATGGAATGTCCTCGAGTGACATTTTATTAATTGCAGCCTCTTGTGGGATTTTTCCACTCATTATTTTTCTGTGACATGTAAAACATACCCACAATGAAGATCTCGGGCAATAATCTGAACACGACTTGCCACACTGGTGAACATATTTGTCATCTATACACTTATCTGCAACATTTTTTGCCTTCTGGTCTACTGTATACATTTCGGTTGTACATCCACGAACTTGATTTTCAAACATCAAACGATGACAACAACAACATGTATACTCTGGCCCTTGCTTGACGATATTTCTAAACGAATTCACTACTTCGCCTTCAACTTTCAGTTTTTCCATCCGTTCTTGTCGATTCTTTGAAACAGTTTCTTTTTTTAATCTTTTGGCATGCGAACTCGAATGGTAACTCGCTTTGCTTGCAACTTTAACTTTTTCTCTGTGGTCTTCATCTAATTTGTACTTTTCTGTGCTTCTTTTCTTGACATTTTGTCTATGCGCATCATCTGATTTGTACTTTTCTGTACTTCTTTTCTTGACATTTTGTCTATGAGCATCATCTGATTTGTACTTTTCTGTACTTCTTTCCTTGACATTTTGTCTATGCGTATCATTTGATTTGTACTTTTCTGTAATTCTTTCCTTGACATTTTGTCTATGCGTATCATTTGATTTGTACTTTTCTGTACTTCTTTCCTTGACATTTTGTCTATGCGTATCATTTGATTTGTACTTTTCTGTACTTCTTCTTTTAACCTCTTCTTTGTGTATGATATTTGTTCCGTACTTAATTTTGCTTTTGCTTTTCACGTCCTCTCTATGCAACTCGTTTGTCTTGTACTTTTCAATGCTTTTCTGCTTCATGGTTATTCTATGTTCAACATCCAGTGCATATTTTTGCACGCTTTTATCTTTTAAATTTCCCCTGTAATTTTTGTCACTCTGATACTTTTCTTTACTGGTTTCCTTAGTCTTTGACCTAAATGCCTCATCATTCATGTACCGCGTTTTCTTCTCAAGCAAACGTTTTGATTTCCTGAATTTTCCGACTTCTTTTATGGAATCTTCACTTTGCCCTTTAAAGACTATGTTGCGTTTTTCTCTCATTCTTTCTCGATTGTTTAATCTCTTATTATATTTAATCATGCCCTCAACGTTCTGTGCCAAAGATTGCTGCGGTAGATTAGTAGACCTACTCGACACCATTGTAACAACATCATAATGAGTCTGATCTTTGTGATGCAAATAAATTGACCCTGATTGATCAATATCTAAATTTGGATCTACCATTCGTCCAGAGAAAAGAACCCACCGATTGTTTGAATATGTATATATATCGGTCTTTAGCAAATGAGAGAGTCCAAGAATTTCTATTTCAGTTGCCCATGTTCCATTTTCATACATTCGAGTGTTTGATATATGGTTCTCAACACAGTCTTCTTCATGTCTTAAAAAATGTTTAAAATGCAACTGGTTTTGAATTAAATGATCGCAAACCGCTGAACGAATTAATTCATGATAATCTTGTGCTTGAGTCAAACTAAATGAAATTGCCTTAAACAAACAATTTCCATCCTGATCTATGTCTCTCATAAGAACTGGCTTTTCCATGTTAACAACCATATTCGTCATGTCTTTTGAATTTTCAAATGAACAAAAAATTCCTAATGAATTGCACAACTGCTGTTTCTTCACATTTGACAAAGGGTTAAAATTATAACCGTTGTTTTCACTGCACACATATTCTATGTCATCATGTCTTTCTGATGTTGTATTGCAATTTTCTCCAACGTGCACTTCTGTAGCATTTTCATTTTCTATAAAACCTACAGACTCTCTGTTTTGTTGCATTTGAACAGGCAATTCCATACTCTGAAATTGTTTTACTGAGCAGTGCACCCCAGTAATTTCACATTGTACAGTTTCAGAATACCCCATAGACTTGGCTAAAGTCACAATATGATTTAATAAATCAAGGATCGTCTTGTACAGCATCCGTGTACTCTTTCCACTTTCACTCAAAAACCCATTTTTAGATCTAGAATGGGAATCAAACGTAAAATATGCATTCATACTCTTCCCTATCAAAAACGTATTTCCGCCAAAGCAAACAAAGCACCCATCTGTGTCTGCAAGAGCAATCTGAAGCGCCTCTAGAAGTGGATAAGCATTGAAATCATCATATTCAGGTTCAACTCTAGATAGACTGATCAGACTAGGTAATGATTCATTTGCTTTGAACTCAAATGTCTGACTGTAACACTCAAAAAACTGTGGCAATTCATTTACCAGAAGGTATCTACTTACAATTGTTGAACTTTGCTGTAAGTAAGTATATAACTCATTTCCTGTGCACAAAACAGTGTTCATGTCTCCTCTTTCCCATAAACTAGCATCCTTAATCCTTTGAAATGATACTGCAGCAAGACAGTTTGCAACACATTGTGTTCCTGCATTCTCACCAAAAATGATGTCAGCTTGATGATAAGACCCTTGAACAGAAAAACATATCTTATTTGTTCTTGAGGTTCCATTGACATTGTTTCCATAATCATTATCATCATCATCATCATCATCAATTCTCATATATACAGTATCATAAGATTTCCGTTCAGTATACTTTTTAGTTCTCGTCAAGTTTCTGGGTGCATCAATTGGTATCCTGCTGGACTCATCCCCACTTAAGGAGGATGACATATCCAGCTGCGCCTGACCTGCTGAGCCAGACACGTGCACGGTGTCCGGCTCAGGTACCCTCGGTGAGGTACAAACCCACGGTGGGGAGTCAGGGGACGGTGCCATGCCACCGCTTTGGGCACACAGACGACTTCCCTGAGAAGATGCAGAACTCAGGGCATTTGGATGCATTTTCTCACAAAGAGAGGCCTGCATCCTGGCCAGGGGTTTTTCTTCCTTCAGAGGAAACCCCATGGAAACCTTCCCCGGAAGATTACCGAGGGGAGCTATGACAGCTCCTTCTACTACTTCGAGAGACTTAGCAGAATTTTGCAGAGGCTGTTCTCCCAAATCGCCAGAAGGGATTGGCTGCTGTTGCCTAGCATCTCTCATTCTCTGCCTGTTTTTGAGGCGTCCGACTCTCTCATTAATGGCCTTTCGCTTTCTCTTTGGCATCTAAAAGACAGAGACAAGAAAAGTTGGGAATGAGTAAACTCTAGTAAATTCTCTCTGGATTGTTGTGGGCTTTGAAATTATTACAGAATATATTCCAAATGTCAACCAAAGTATTTAAGGTCAAATCTACTGAATGAAAGGTGAATAAAGGTTTATGAAATTCAAGATATTAATTCTTCCAATCATGCTCCTAGCAATTGGTTTGTTTGATAGGGTTTGTCTGACTGTGTCGAGGCTTAAATTTGTAGTAAACAAAATTAAAACTTATGTTTTCAACTGTCGTTGGGTTTCCTATGAAATATGAAGTAATTAATAATTGACACATTTCGGATTGTCCATTTTTGACTTTTGAAATATATCTAGAATGATTAGTCTCTCAAAAATAGCATAAAACCAGTTTTTGACATCCTCTTTAAAATGATGTCATATTGATTATAGGTATCCGGGCTGCTATCTTCATGATTTAAGATAGAATGTAAAGAATTTGTGTCATTTTCTACCTATTTCCTTTGAAACTGTAAAATACAGGAGATAAATTCTTTTAATCAAATATGACATCAAACACTTCTAGCAGCAAAAAGACACTCTGGAATCAATTACTAGATCTTGACATTAAGTACTGAAAGTCGAACCCTTTGATGCTTTATTATGCATATTGAGTTGTAACGACTAGCAATTTCTCTCTCACCTTTCTCTCTAATGCTTTTGATGTTAACAAAGAAAGGGGCAACTAAATTTTTTAAACGACTACTGGCATTTACAAAAAAATTCTCCATCTACTAGCATAAAATCATAAATAATTTAGGCAGTCCATCTATAACTATCATATTTCATATCTAATAGATAGCAAGTTTGATCAATAAAATCTTAGTGTGATTTTAAGGAGTTTATTAAATAATAAAGTTTCACCTTTGAAATCTTTAAAAAAATAATTTTAATAAACCTATCATATGTTGAAGTTTTCATTGAAGTCTATGGTAAAATGCTTTTATAAATATGTTTCTTTAGTACAAGTAATTTTCTCACATTTTTCTTGGTGAAAAGTTGCAAAAGCTTTCTCCATATTCGAATATGCTGAAATAATTCACAGTTTACCATACATATTTTCAGAATTTTTTTTTATTATTAAATTTTCCTAGAGGGCAGACAACTCTTTAAAAAAGTTTTAAGTGCAAAAAGTTCATTTAATTGACTACATACATACACACAAGTTTGGTCTATCTGAGCCTCATAACAGCTTTAAAATATGTATTTATAGATTAATCAAAATTGTTAAATTCACCTTAGTTACCGTAGTTATGGATGGACTACCTTAAATAAAAATCACTGTAAATGATCTTTGATGAAAGATTAGATACATTAGTGTGGTTTGAAATAATATTGTATATCATATGATACAAAATTGAAAAAAAAATCATATTATCTGTAATACTGTATTGTATTCTATGGTACTATAGAATATTAAATAATACATCAAATGATACAAGATAATACTATATTTACATTCTACTGTGTTTTTTCATTGAATTCTGTGATCTTCAAATGCCTCTAAATGCAACAAGTAGTCAAAAGTCAAATTGACGAGTTTTATTATGACGTCACAAACGTTGAACACTGTAAACTGCAACGTCACAAGCGAAAATCAGAGTTCACGCTTGTGACTGTTACTGTGGCTCTTCCATTAATATTAACTTACTCTTAAGATAAGATAGAAATTTTAAGGTATGATTCACATTTGCAGACAAGGCAAGAAGTTAAAAAATGTAAATATAAGCATTAAATCATGATTTTTTGAAGTATACACTCTCATTACTGCAGTGGTGTGTGCATACAAACGCACGTTACTCAATTTGTATGCACACACCGCTGCAGTTATGAGAGTGTATACTTCAAAAAATCATGATTCAATGCTATAGTAATCTATCATGATGATACAATATGATATTGTGTCATATGACATCACATCAAGATAAAATATTGTATCATAAATGATACGATATTGAACTATGTTTTAAGAAAATTGCATAATATTACATAAGACAATAATTTGAGACATTTTCATTAGCTTAAAGTAAATAATGTGACATTCCTTCTTCCACGATATCGACGCGAAATATGATATCAAACAACAAAATTAGCTATTGTATAGATAAGTTAAAATGGCAATTATCAAATACAGAATATCAACATGATCAAAATAATGAAAAAATTAAATTCTTAAATCATTATCCATTCATCACAATTTCTAATTTTGTTGTTTAGAAACTGTTATTTAAAACTTAACAAACTGTTCACTTTGTACTTCAATAGGCAGATGACGTCATAGTAAGCTATTCAGCAATTTGGTCTCTCATCTTTTTAAGTCTGTAGGATTGATAACGGTTTTGTAAATGATGATATGTTTTCAGTGATTATTAAAATAGGGATAGTTTGAATTTGAAATTGATGCGTTCATTATTTGAAAGGATTGCAGATTATTTTAACACCATAATGTACAATTCATTTATCACTTGACATGGGTCCTTATAACCATATATCAACCTACAATAAAGTTCATAATTGTATAATTTCACATATCAATATTACATTTAATGATTCCATATAATATCATACTATACAATACATATCACATTTCATATTGAATGATATGGTATTATGTAGTGTGATATTATTTTATATTACATCATAAATCAATTATTTTATTTTGTTTCATATGGTGTAATATAATTTGATTCATTGCATCATGTCAAATGATACAAAATCATACATCTTTCTGTGTCAAATGATAGATCATATCACACTATATAAATAGTGCCTGTTTGGGAGGGTAACAGTTAAAATTGACACCCCGAGGAAACCATGGTCAACCAACGCGAAGCGGAAGCTGACAATGGTTTTCAAGGGGTGTCAATTTCTACTGTTATCCTCCAAACAGGCACTATTTCTTTTATTACACTGAATGTCTAAATCTTAAAGAATTTTTTACTGCTTTTATATGGAAATAACCCGAATTCTACGGCGAACTGTACGCGCATGATTTACGCGCATGTAACAATTCGTTGTGTTACCCGTTGCTAGGTGAGTTGGTAACGCTGAGGGTAATAGAACGGATTATCAACTGCGTTTAAACCAATCAGATTTCAGTATTTAACATGAAAGTATAATAAAATATCATATTACACAAAATGTTTTGAAACAATATCATATCATAGCATATATTAAATATCATACACTATTATATTTATTCATAAGATACAATTTTGAATAATATAGAATAATGTATAATATATTATACTTTCAGAGAATATATCGATTGTTATTCGAACCCATTTCCTTCAAATCATCAACCATTATGACATAGAATTCAGTATGCATCTTTCTATTATAATGTTCGAGTATGACGTCAAATAGTTACATACATGTTAACTTGGTATTTAAACAGCAAAAGCAAATTGACAGGAAAGTTTATAGAAGACAAGTATATACACTAGGGTTCGACACAGACGGTAGCCCACTAGCCTGCGACACCTGAAACTTGAGGTCGGGCTACCAAATAAGTCATAAGGGTTGTCCTACTGGGCTACTGAAATTCTAAATAGCATACTATCACTCAAAGCAATGTGTTTATATTCTTAAAATGTGATACATGTATACAAATTCCAAATATTCACTACCAAGATTTTGAATCATCAGTGAGATATAACTCGGTCTCTCTACTAAATTTGACATTGTTTTGGTCCCACTTATCAAAAATTTTGATTATTAAAGTATTTGAAATAATAATGAATAAACAGAGAATGCAAGCACTGCACCGTCTTATATATGGTTTTATCTGGGAAAAATATGGAATTACTTGGCAGATCAAGAATATCACCGATGGTTCTAAGGCTGTTAACGTAACCGATATCAATATTTCTATAAAGATTTGATATTATCATGGGTTACTATCATTACCATAGAATTGATATTATTATCATTTGATATTATCATGACTCTTTAGAATCTCTTTATTCGGGAACAATAGACGGATTCACATGATAGAAATCTTGGTACCAGTATTCAATAAATCAAAAATATAAGCTTACTTGCCTATAAAAAACTTGTTTCTTCCATTAAAGTACAAAAAATCATCTTATTTTTATTGATAAAATTGCAATTTTGATTAAAAAAAAACAAAACCCAGAATGCAGGATTTGGCATCTTTATTTTCAAATTTTTCCAGGGGTTCTCTCCCCCCCCCCCCCACCCCTGTCACTCTTGGACTCAACCAATAGCCTATGGCTACTGGGTTACTCATTCATGGAAAGGGCTAGTAAAAAATAAAATTTGGTAGCCCTGCAGGCAACCTTGGAATTTAAGGTACTGTCTACCCCTATTTAATGTGTCAACAATAATCAATCATCAAATGATGTTAGGTCACATAAAACTAATATTAAGATTCTCATCCTGTCTTGCAAAAAAATATGGGGCAGGTGGGCGAATTTTATCTATTATTTTTCTAAAAACACCTTTTTCACAGTTCATGTTCTAAAAATAACAACTGCTCTATTCTTTTAAATTGTTAACGGCCCATTGTTAATGCTAAAATGAGTTCAAAAATCAACTTTTAATCTTTTTTTCCATTTTATTTCAACTTAGCTGTTAATGTATGAAGACATTTGTATCCTTATGATAACAAACATGACTGGAATCAGTAGTCCACAGGGATCCTTAGTCCACATGCTTAGGCAGCTATCAAAATGTTATGAATTTTTTGTATACTGAGCCCGATTTCTACCCCACACAATATTTCTTTCAAACTGAAACAAGTGGAAAGCTGTCAATGTGACAGCAAACCATGTTTTCTTCTATGTGAACTGTATCCATAATCCATGTCAACCCTAAATTGATAAACACTACCAACCGTATCCAGTGAAATGGAGTAACCTATATGCAATATTTTGCCAAAAAATGAGTAAGTTCAAAAGCTGGTATTTTTTTCATAAATTATCAGAAATCAAAAACTAGAAATATGCACACCTCTAATATATGTTCAATTGTTCTGCAAAAGAACAACTTCCTATCTTGAAAACTGTAGGAGGAGTTATTCGTACAATGAGGGTACCCTTTTGGCAGCCGCCCACCCGCCATTTTCACCATTTTAATAACTGGATTTTTTCGTTAGAAAACCCGGTTAATAAAATGCATCGGGGCACGCCATTTTCAGAGAGGCGATCAGGGATGAGAATCTAATCATTAATTTTATGTGGCCTTATATACTGTTTCTTTAATATTTTCTACAAGTAAATGATATAAAATTAATAAAATGCCATTTTTATATTGCATTCCTATATATCAGCCCTCGGTCCCTGTATATCTGCCCTCGGGCCTGACAGCTCACGGGCTGATCTAAAGTGACCTTAGGCTGATATAGGATGTTATATACAATCCCTAAAATGTTTCACATTTGGGCCGTGACCGAACGCTCAGCACACGCTGAACAAAATTTGGTGAGTACCTTTGAAAGCTGAACGGTGAGCAAACACAGAGTGCAAACTGAATGCTGAACGATATGTGAATGCTATGTGAATGCAAGATGAACAATTTATTTGGAGTGCCTCAGGAGTCTTCTTTTCATTGTGTGTCGTTGGTAATCAGGAAAAAATAACAAACTAGAACTGTCCTAATGGGACTAATACCCCCGCAAGGCTAATTTTAAATGGGACAGATAATTGAATTGAATAATAAAGGTTTGGAACACATACCCAAAACAAATTCTAGAATTGTAAAAAAAAAAAATCAGTTAACAAAGAAAAATTAAAATCAAAATTGTCAGAAATTCACTGTAAATACATATCTATAACAGTAATACATTTACAAATGTATGTATCTGATGATACATTTTTTTTTAAATTTAATTGATTTAAAGAAAAACCAACAAAATAACAATAACCCCTCCCTTCGCAGTAAATGGAAATACTGGTAGCCAAGCAATGCTCTTCTGTTGATAAAACTTTCAATATCTTTCTAATAAGAGTCTTGACAGATGCAATTAGTTGTTTCAAATTTTCCTCACTTTCTCCTATGGCACAATGGAACTCCATATCAGAAAATTGATCCCATAGGACTATGATTTTCTTTGATGAGCTTGTTAAATTCAATAAACTCCCAAAACATTACCATAATCACCATACTATGTAAAAATATGTAAAAAAGAAAATTTAATATTACAAACAATTTTAAAATTGCCAAAACACTATAATCATATCAGTAATTTTGAATTTCATTTAAATTAATGCCCAATAGGGTCCCTCATCAATTTACTTGACAAATAAATTTAAACAACCTCTAAAAATAGTTTAACTTCTTTATTAATAATATTATTTATTTCCTTATAATGATAGAACTTTTGGTTTACATGAAACAGATTTAAAATAGCCCCCAAAACCATCACCCATTTTACAGATTATCAAATTACCCTAAACACATGCTCCATCTGAACCATGGCTCAGATAATGGCTCCCTTGGGACAAATGAATTCAGCCACTCTTGTCTTTGATGTTCTTATTAGCTTCTAAGAATTTATCATTGACAAACAAAAACTTTGCATTGTCACTTGATAGAATACTTATAAAAAATTTAAAAAAATTATTAATTTAGACATAAAGACAAAAAACCTCCATCTGGATGTATTTATATAAATTTATTTAAGAATGTTTAATACTATTAATTAATTAATAAAATCTGTAAGGATTACTTCCCTTACTTTTCAACATTAGTGTACAATAAATAAAATAAGGAAAATGAAAACTGTCATAAAATCATTAAATCTTGTCTAATTTTAAAAAAATAGCAGGTGCACATCTTCAGATGGTGTTCAACATATGTACAAATTTTCAAACTGTTCCATGCAGTAATAAAAAATTCTAAAGGGGGGAGAAAGTTGCGTCTACAAACAGACGGACAGGGTGAAACCAATATACCCCCCTAAATTTCGTTTGCGAGGGTATAATAAACTACATGTATGTATTGTTATCAGCATATGTATATAATATAATCTCACTGAATGATAAGTGAATGCTAAGCCCAAGGTGAACACTTTATGACTGCATGGTGAGCAACCCACTTCTTGCAGTTCAAACACTCGGGACTTTCTGCTCTCAATAGTGGCCCTTACTATTCATTTTCTTTCACTTACTCTAAATCTTAATGAAAACCCGACTTACCAACAAACACATCTATCAAACAAAATTAACTGAGGTAGGACAAAGTTTTTTAGCATCCTTGATAGCGGAGATCAGGCCCTGTATCTGACACTACCCTTATGTTTGAAATCTAAAGTTGCCTGATCCATGAAAGTAAGCAAGGACAGTTTTCTCCTACGAAACAACTTACTAAAAAAAAAAATTTACACCTGATCCACTATTAAAATAATCATTATCAAGTTCTGAATCTGAAGTTACCATTATTTACAAGTTATATATTAACTGTTTATCCATATGTCTGACTAGGTATTTCAATAGACATCCCAAAATAAATAGTCTACTGGGTTTTTGCATTGCATCAGCCATTAATAAGCCCTGATGATAACATTGAAAATTTGTGCAAGGTGTCCTGAGCACTTCCGAACGGAGAAAATATGTAAACCTTTCCCATTATAAAACACCGTTATAAATTTGTTTTTGTTCCTGTAATCTTTTATGAGTGAAAAGGGTCAATTTGTCAATGAAGATATCTTGGATATTTTTCAACTGTACTTCTTTTACAGCCTTTAATTTACAGGTGTCTGCATTTTTATTCAAAAATCATCAAAAAGTGATTAAAGCAATAACTTGGGACAGGCTATAGTCATGAATCTAAGTATAGCAGCTCTGACATAACCATGTTTACTTAATTATTTTACAAAAATTCAACAAAAATGCACTAATTTGCTAAAAACTGCTCAAGAGCTGTGATTGTGATGTTTCAACTATCAATGCATGGAACTAAGATACATATATGATATATCATACCAAAAACAGTGCCTTAACATCTTAGCTGGTGCCTAAACATCTTGAGGCATGACATAAACGTTTATAATTCGTATATTACACACCTGTTTACTTTATTGTTGTTAAGTATATAATAAATCAAGAGGTGCTCGAATGAAAGTTCACGAGACTTCACCGAGATTTGTTCAGTTCCTGTGAAATTTCGAGCGGAAGTATATGTGTTCGGATAACATTCTCAAAATACGCAAGTACTGGTCGTTTTTCTTATCATATTCTACTTTGATTTAAGTAAAAAACATGAAAATCTTTTAAGAAGTATGTTTTATTTCACCATCTGGTGTTTTTTTAAAAATTAAACGATGATATTCAGAACAGAGTTATCGTTCATGTTCAACCACGTGTAGAGTGATTGAACATATAAACATTTGGTTGCTAAATAATTGATGCTTGTTGTGTGTTACTGTAAAACCATGTTCTTTAAACAATAATTGGTGTCTGTTTTGCATAAAAACTTAGTATAGCGAGCCATTTTCAAGGAACAATCTGTATAAAATAGTACATTCTGTTTCACTATTGATCCTATTACTGCAGTAGATCAGGCACGAATCAAAAATAAACCAATAAGGGGGATCTCTACTCTGCATGTTAATTGTTTCAAGAGCAGGAAAAAAACTATTTTTTGTATTGTCACATTTATTTCTAGAACTCATTTTCTCCACTAATTAATGAAAATAAAGTTTAAAATCAATAAACCTCTAGATTTTATATTTGACGACAAGTACCTACATTCTTTGAACAGCTGAAATAGACTATAAACACGAGGCAAGCTTTTTACTGCTAAACTGAAACTTCAAAGGGTCATATAAAATCATGTGGTCTACAATTTAAATGATAATAACATTCGCAGGGTTGTATTAGACAATTATCAACATCATTAATCATTCGATGTTCAAGGGTAACACGGCTCTACAACAACTTAGAGCACTTATCCCCTTCGGTGCCCCTCACTTGTAAAACCTGTTATTTTTTGTTAGGACCGAACTTAGACATATACAAGAAAATAAAACAACACATAACTCAGCGATTCAATATTTTCAATTTTGATTCCGTGCTTTTATTTTTATGAAAACTGACCCACTTATGTCAGACGTCGTACGTCTCCTCTGTAATCTTATTTCAAAATGGCGCATTCATCTAGTTCAGTTATATAAGTTAATTTTGCATATACCCCATATACTTACAATTGCTGTGGTGCAGCCACGCTCTTTGAAGCTAGATGAATGTATCTCTTTACAACTTTATACTTCGATCACTCTGACAAGCAACTATTTTAATATAAATGCTCAAGCAGCTCAGAACTTTAGTCTTTTGACCTCTCTCTTCTTTGTCAACAAACCCAATTGATGCCGATTGGCTTATTCTCGGTGCGTCGATTTACCCAAATGGACCCAAATGGACCCAAATGGCGATTCAAATGAATTAGTATCCCAATAAAATCAATCTTATGAATAATTAATAATGAATTACATTACAAAAAATTGTTTGTAAATAATTATACTTAGGGGAACTGTACATTATCACAAAAGACGATGGAAAATGAAAATTACACTATCAGTCACGTAAGGCCTAAAAAAATTGTGTGTTTAGGGTAACCCGACCTAACCTACAAAAATGCCCCGATCCTATCTGTTTTTATCCGAATGTGATTCTTATATTATTTCTATTAAAACCCCATTTTTAAATATGACACAAACAAACATTCTTAGGATTCATGCAGAAAAAATACGATAAAAAAAAAAATCCCTATACCTACCTAACCTAATTTTTTCATCAGTGTTACCCTAAACACACAATTTTTTTAATAGGCCTAACATCGTCTTTTAAAGTGGGGGAGGGGGGCATTAGATTTCTATATCTATTGATATTTTGTTTAATAATTTTGGCATTCATCCAAAAACTGTATGTTGATGGGGTGGGGGGGGGGGTGTATAACGTTGACGTGGGAGAATTTGATCTCGGAATTTTCGAGATTGCAAACATCTTTAGTTAGTTTTCATAGAATATTGTAAAAGTGCTACACTCAAATCGAGTCACATTAAAAAATCAAGAGGATCAGCCAAACTCTTTTATCTTGATGAATACAAACTTATCCACAAAAAAAAAATAAAAAAATAAAAAAATGATGATCCAGCGCTGTAGCCAGAAAATCTTTGTGATGAATTGGTTAGTTTTCTGAAATATCCCCGCGTGAATGATGTTTCTTTGCTCGAATTAGTGATATGTTTTACGGTGCGACCGTTGGATCGAGCACAGCATGTGATCAAACAATGATTTATGATAAATCAATAAAAATAAAATGAACAACGTAAAATTTGAATGCAAAAAAATAAAAATAAAACATACCTATTTTTCAGTAATTTTTCATTATTCATAGTTTATGAGATTTGTTATAATTATTTATTTATAAGTAGAATAGTAGTTTAAACTCAGATACAATGTTGTTGAATAATAAAGATTTTAAATATTCATTGCACTGTATCTCCTCATTTAAAGTGATTGTTACAATTGTCAGTCCATCCCCCTTTTTTTTGCAGTAGACATTTTTTCTTAAAGCTACATATAAAACTAGACTCATCATGGAGCCCCCCCCCCCCATGTTAAAAAAAAAATTTCTTTTTTTGAATTAATGTTTAATTAATTTTTTTTTTAATTTACGTTTAAAAATATGTAATAAATAACTATTCGGCCGATTTCGACCATTTTTTCACAGATGATTGCCAGTGGTCATAATTCTAGAAGTTTTTTTAAATTTTGAAATCGGCACTTCCGGTTCCGATTTACGGCCGATTTTGTCAGTTTTTACGACCCATTTTGTGCAGACATAAACTCAGAGACTATCAGAGATAGGAATATGAAATTTTCAGGATAGGTAGACCATAAATTAAAGTTGTGCACAATGTGGTTTTTTAGCGCCAGTGGCGCCATTTCTATGAGCTCGCCTAGGCTCGAAAATTGGGTACGAATTTCGAATCAAATTTTTCATACGTTTTGATCTGTATCTTTTTATGAGTTGATATTTTGTTAAAACATATATAACAAAAGTGGTAGATAATCAAAAGTCCTTTCCAACAAAATCAAGAAATAGGGGCTGGCCCCTTAAATTAGGGGCCAAGACACTCAGAAACTCTATTACAAATAACTTCAAAACGATAAAGATTTTGTAATGCATTACAGAAGCAAAGTTGTTGACCGTAACAATATCTATCAGGCAAGATCGTTGCTACGCCCATTTATTACGTAATTAGAGATTTTTAGGGGCCAAAGTACTAAAACTTTGACACAATTTATCTAGAAAAATAGACATATTTTGTTAAGCCTTGTTGAAGAGAAAATGCTTGCATAGATGACTTTAATCGATTCCATTAATCAAAACACCAATGGATGTCCCCATTAAGGATCTAGAGGGCTGGCCCCTAAAATATTCAATCATTTGTATCTAAAAAATGAACAACAATTCTAGATAAGTGTAAGAACAAAAAATGTTAGTATTCGTGAAACCGTTCAAATGAACTCAAGAAAATAGGACTGGCCCCTTAAATTAGGGGCCAAGATACTCGTAAAGTCTATTACAAATAACTTAAAAACGATAAAGATTTTGTAATGCATTATAGAAACAAAGTTGTTGGTCGTAACAATATCACTTTGTAAAACGAAATTCTAAACCAATTAATAACGTAATTAGGGATTTTAGGGGACTAAAATCTTAAACCTTAAATGTGCTGTATGTGAAAAAGCAAAACTCTTTGTTAAGCATTTCAAGGGATATTGACAATTGTATGCATTATCTGAAAGGGAGTGGTTGAGGGGGAAATTTGAAATTTCATTTATATTTAAATCGTATCGTTTAAAATTGAACGGAAGACCTACTCGTTACTCGTAACGAGATCGTATCTAGTTATTATTTTTTTTTTTCCAAATTTTGTGCACGCGATTTCTCGAAAACTATTCGGCCGATTTCAGCCATTTTTTCACAGATGATGAGTCATGATCTGAATTTCATATGTTTTTGAAATTTTTGTTGTGGTCACTTCCGGTACCGATTTATCGGCCATTTTGTAGTTTTTTACGACCTATTTTGTGCAGAGCTGATCTCAGAAACTATCAGAGATATGACTGTGAAATTTTCATGATAGGTAGTCTATAGTCTGAAGTTGTGCACTATTATTTTGTTCTACGCCAGTGGCGCCATTTCTGTGAGCTCGCCTGGGCACGAAAATTGGGTACGAATTTTTATTCAAAATTTTCACACGTTTTAATCTGTATCTTTTTATCAGTTGATATTTTGTTAAGACATATATAACAAAAGTAGTAGATAATCAAAAGTTCTTTCCAACAAAATCAAGAAAAAGGGGCTGGCCCCTTAAATTAGGGGCCAAGAAACTTGTAAACTCTATTACAAATAACTTAAAAACGATAAAGATTTTGTGATCTATTATAAAAGCAAAGTTATTGATCGTAACAATATCTAACAACAAAAATTATTGCCACGCCCACTGATGACGTAATTAGGGATTTTTAGGGGCCAAAGTACTTAAACTTGGACGCATTATATCTAGAGAAGGAAACATATTTTGTTAGGCATTGTAGAAGATAAAATGCTTGCATTGATGATTCTAATCGATTGCACTAATCAAAACACCAATGTCTGTCCCCATTAAGGATCTAGAGGGCTGGCCCCTAAAATAATCAATTATTTGTATCTCAAAAATGAATAACAATTTAAGATAGATGTAAGAACAAAAAATGTATGTCTTAACAAGACCTTTCGTGTAAAATCAAGAAAAAGGGGCTGTCCCCTTAAATTAGGGGCCAATAGACTCTTAAACTGTTTTACAAATGATTTAAAAACGATAAAGATTTTGTAATGCATTATAGAAGCAAAGTTGTTGATCGTAACAATATCTAACAGACAAAATCATTGCCACGCCCATTGATGACGTAATTAGGGATTTTTAGGGGCCAAAGTACTTAAAACTTGGAAGCATTATATCTAGAAAAGGAAAGATATTTTGTTAGGCATTGTAGAAGATAAAATGCTTGCATTGATGATTCTAATCGATTGCACTAATCAAAACACCAATGTCTGTCCCCATCAAGGATCTAGAGGGCTGGCCCCTTAAAATATTCAAACATTTGTATCTCAAAAATGAATAACAATTTAAAATAGGTGGAAGAACAAAAAACGTATGTATTTATAAGACTTTTCGCGTAAAATCAAGAAAAAGGGGCTGTCCCCTTAAATTAGGGGCCAATAGACTCTTAAACTGTGTTACAAATAGTTTAAAAATGATAAAGATTTTGTAATGCATTATAGAAGCAAAGTTGTTGATCGTAACAATATCTAACAAAAAAAATCATTGCCACGCCCATTTATGATGTAATTAGGGATTTTTAGGGGCCAAAGTACTTAAACATGGACGCATTATATCTAGAAAAGGAAACATATTTTGTTAGGCAATGTAGAAGAGAAAATGCTTGCATTGATGATTCTAATCGATTGCACTAATCAAAACACCAATGTCTGTCCCCATTAAGGATCCAGAGGGCTGGCCCCTAAAATATTCAAACATTTGTATCTTAAAAATGAACAGCAATTTTAGATAAGTGTAAGAACAAAAAAACTAAGTAGTCATATGACCTTTCGTATAAAATCAAGAAAAAGGGACTGTCCCTTAAATTAGGGGCCAAGACTGTCGTAAATTCTATTACAGATAACTTAAAACCTATAAAGATTTTGTAATGCATTATAGATGCAAAGATGTTGATCGTAACAATATCAGTTTGTTTAACTCATTGTCACACCCTTTGATGACATAATTAGAGTTTTTAAAGTACTACAATCTTAAATCTTAAATGTGCTGTAGGTGAAAAAGCAAAACACGTTGTTAAGCATTGTAAAGGATATTGACAATCGTATCCATTATCTGAAAGAAAGGGGTTGAGGGGGAATTGTGAAATTTCATTGATATATTAATCGTATCATTTAACAAATTGAACGGAAGACCTACTCGTTACTCGTAACGAGATCGTATCTAGTTATTATTATTTTTTTCCACGAATTTTGTGCACGCGATTTCTCGAAAACTATTCGGCCGATTTCGACCATTTTCTCTCAGATGATTGCCAGTGGTCATAATTCTAGAAGTTTTTTTAAATTTTGAAATCGGCACTTCCGGTTCCGATTTACGGCCGATTTTGTCAGTTTTTACGACCCATTTTGTGCAGACATAAACTCAGAGACTATCAGAGATAGGAATATGAAATTTTCAGGATAGGTAGACCATAGGTTAAAGTTGTGCACAATGTATTTTTTTAGCGCCAGTGGCGCCATTTCGATGAGCTCGCCTAGGCTCGAAAATTCGGTACAAATTTCGAATCAAATTTTTCAGACGTTGTGAGCTGTATCTTTTTATGAGTTGATATTTTGTTAAAACATATATAACAAAAGTGGTAGATAATCAAAAGTCCTTTCCAACAAAATCAAGAAATAGGGGCTGGCCCCTTAAATTAGGGGCCAAGACACTTATAAACTCTATTACAAATAACTTAAAAACGATAAAGATTTTGTAATGCATTACAGAAGCAAAGTTGTTGACCGTAACAATATCTATCAGGCAAGATCGTTGCTACGCCCATTTATTACGTAATTAGAGATTTTTAGGGGCCAAAGTACTAAAACTTTGACGCAATTTATGTAGAAAAATAGACATATTTTGTTAAGCATTGTTGAAGAGAAAATGCTTGCATTGATGATTCTAATCGATTCCATTAATCAAAACACCAATGTCTGTCCCCATTAAGGATCTACAGGGCTGGCCCCTAAAATATTCAATCATTTGTATCTAAAAAATGAACAACAATTCTAGATAAGTGTAAGAACAAAAAATGTTAGTATTCTTAAGACCTTTCAAATGAATTCAAGAAAAAGGGGCTGGCCCCTTAAATTAGGGGCCAAGATACTCGTAAACTGTATTACACATATATTAAAAACGATCAAGATTTTTTAATGCATTATAGAAACAAAGTTGTTGGTCGTAACAATATCACTTTGTAAAACTAATTTCTAAACCAATTAATAACGTAATTCGGGATTTTAGGGGACTAAAATCTTAAACCTTAAATGTGCTGTATGCGAAAAAGCAAAACTCTTTGTTAAGCATTTCAAGGGATATTGACAATCGTATGCATTATCTGAAAGGGAGTGGTCGAGGGGGAAATTTGAAATTTCATTTAGATTTTAATCGTATCGTTTAAAAATTGAACGGAAGACCTACTCGTTACTCGTAACGAGATCGTATCTAGTTATTATTATTATTTTTTTTTCCAAATTTTGTGCACGCGATTTCTCGAAAACTATTCGGCCAATTTCAACCATTTTTTCACAGATGATGAGTCATGATCTGAATTTTATATGTTTTTGAAATTTTTATTGTCGTCACTTCCGGTACCGATTTATCGGCCATTTTGTATTTTTTACGACCCATTTTGTGCAGAGCTGATCTCAGAAACTATCAGAGATATGACTATGAAATTTTCAGGATAGGTAGTCTATAGTCTGAAGTTGTGCACTATTATTTTGTTTTACGCCAGTGGCGCCATTTCTTGGAGCTCGCCTAGGCACGAAAATTGGGTACGAATTTTGATTCAAAACTTTCATACGTATTGATCTGTATCTTTTTATCAGTTGATATTTTGTTTAGACATATATAATAAAAGTGGTAGAGAATCAAAAGTTCTTTTCAACAAAATCAAGAAAAAGGGGCTGGCCCCTAAAATTAGGGGCCAAGACACTTGTAAACTCTATTACAAATAACTTAAAAATGATCAAGATTTTGTAATGCATTATAGAAGCAAAGTTGTTGATCGTAAGAATATCTATAAGAAAAAGCCATTGCCACGCCCACTGATGACGTAATTAGGGTTTTTTAGGGGCCAGAGTACTTAAACTTTGACATGATATATCTAGAAAAGTAGACATATTTTCTTAAGTATTGTAGAAGAGAAAATGTCTGTATTAATGATTAAAATCAATTCCACTATTCAAAACACCAAAGTCTGTCCCTATTAAGGATCTATAGGGCTGGCCCCTAAAATATTCAATCATTTGAATTTCAAAAATGAACAACAATTTTAGATATGTGTAAGAATATAAAATGTTAGTATTCGTGAGACCATTTCAACAAAATCAAGAAAAAGGGGCTGGCCCCTAAAATTAGGGGCCAAGACACTCGTAAACTCTATTACAGATAACTTAAAAATGATCAAGATTTTGTAATGCATTATAGAAGCAAAGTTGTTGATCGTAACAATATCTATAAGAAAAAACCATTGCCACGCCCATTTATGACGTAATTAAGGTTTTTTAGGGGCCAGAGTACTTAAACTTTGACACGATATATCTAGAAAAGGAGACATATTTTCTTAAGTATTGTAGAAGAGAAAATGTCTGTATTAATAATTAAAATCAATTCCACTAATCAAAACACCAATGTCTGTCCCTATTAAGGTTCTATAGGGCTGGCCCCTAAAATATTCAATCATTTGTATTTCAAAAATGAACAACAATTTTAGCTAGGTGTAAGAACAAAAAAATTTAGTATTCGTGAGACCATTTCAACAAAATCAAGAAAAAGGGGCAGACCCCTAAAATTAGGGGCCAAGACTCTCGTACACAGCGCAAACTATAATAAAAGGTTTGTACATCATACCGAGGTTGATTTATGAAACAAAACAATGATAAGGTATGCTTAATATTTTTATACGATCAGATAAATCAAAACTTATACCTAACATAAATTCATTAAAGCATTTGATCGACATATTAGTCTCGATCGCTCCTCAACTCTGACTAGGATATATATACCGTCGAGAAAGTTACAGTTGGTTGCTTTTCGATCGAGGCATTTAGGTTGCACGGACTTCTAAGTGCATGATCTACACATTGTAGTATAATGTTTGAAAAAAAATTAAAGAACTACAATCAATAAACATACGGTAAAATATGATATATTCTTTGAAATAATTTCCACGGTATCCTTCTTATTTTGGACTGATTTTGGTGCCTTATTCTCTTGCACATCGAACAAGGGTGTTGTTCAGAGTGCATAACGTCAGAATGATTTTAAAGACCCCATCGGTACTACATTCATCACACTAGACAAAGGATAGTAAATCCAAGAAAGTAACATCGTTTTCATCGATCAGTCTCTACAAAAATACTCCTGCGGTCATTCAGCATGGTTTGCGCATTTGCGATGTTATAATAAACACAGGAAAACGTTCTACAATTATCGAGGATTTTTTAAATACATGTGCCTCGATTTCAGTCCGTTCTGTTTTGTCGTTTATTGGATATTCCCTACCAGTGTATTGGTTGTTATATATGTCATCAAAATAATGAAAAGATATTTTGTTTTAATCTGAGCAAATATTGAAAAAAAAATTGAAAGTAAAAAAAATATATCTTCTTTATTATATGGAACAACAATTGACTGTTCTTTTATTTAGTCTTTATTTAGTCGACTACCGCTGAATATTTTGGAAGTACACCTTGATAGCATCGTGATAACTGAAGTAAACAGGAACTTTCACAACCTTAACGGACAATCCTTCAGTAACATAAATATGATCTAGGATAGTCCAACTTTCAGTTGTGGAAAAGTCAACTCTTTGTTTAAACCCCTTTGACTGAAGAAAACTCGTAATTGGTCCATTTGTCCTGGCATCTTCGTTGAAATCTCCAATTACAACACACTGAAATCCACGTTCTTGGTAAACTATTACAACTTTCTGAAGGGCATCTAGAAAAAAGCTGACGTTAATGATGCATGGTCGGTAGATCACTATTATGATGATGTTCTCTTTGCAAAGCTCTAACGTCATTCCTTCAATATTCTTAAGGGGAAGTTCATGAACTCTGATATTTTCCTCTTTTCTTTGAAACACACCTATTCCCCCGCCTCTGGCTTGGCTTAATTTACAAAAAGTGTTTGATGAATCATCATAACACATTCCCCTTGAAATGCTGTAAAAATTAAAGCCCGGAATTTCATATTCTGACAAATCATCCTGATCTTTGAGCCACGTCTCTGTTAAACATATAAAATCTGCTTTGCTGAGTCTGTTGTCTGATTTGATGTCCTGTATATGTGCCCTTAGACTTTGTACATTAAGAAGAATAATTGTCTTGCATTCCTCAGTCTGTATTTGTCCAATGTCACCTACTGCGTTTGGTACAAATTTTTCCATGATGCTCAATGATGTTTTAACATCTGGATCAGCGTAGATTTTCTTCTTAAGTTTATCCTCATCTGTTGTCTCTATAAATAACCCATCCTTTGAGGTTACTCTACTAATAGCTACATAAGCCTGACCAGCAGCAAAAGTACGATCCAAATTGACCACTACCTTTTCTGTTGTCATTCCTTGCACTTTGTGTGCTGTGCATGCCCAAGATAGTTTCAGAGGAAATTGCTGTCGAACTACATTTTTAGTATTCTTTTCCTTGATTTCTTCCTGCATTCTTTGAATCACGATCTGATTTCCGTATAATGTCGTTGTTCCATGTAGTTTACCGATTTGTTTACTGTCAAATATTACTCCAACTCCTTGAATGTTTTTTCTCTGATGATCTCTTGCAAACTCAAAATGCGATATGTAACCCATTGCACCATTCACAAGTCCATCTTCGACATTTACATTTCTTGTAAGCATAACCCTTGCATTAACGGCTAAAAGCAGTGAAGATGACAGTCCATCTGTTTTGGTTGTGACCAGTGGTTTCTCACGTAATTTTAACCTTCCTGTTGTCTTGTCTTTTTGGTAATCCTCTGCATCTACCTCTATCAAATCTACACAGCATGTTTGCAACTTTTCAAGATTGAAATCGTTTACCTCTTCGTTTGTAGAATAAACGTGCAACACGTCATCTGGACCTTCCCTGATGCAATCTCTTAGTAACGTCAAAGCTTCGTTCGATATTTGTTCATCAATTGTTCTAACACGCAAAGAATTCAAAACGGCAGCAAATTCAACATCCTCCTTCTGACGCATTATTTCGTCTAGCTCAATGATTTTGAAGAAATCTAACCAATAGTCAACAGGGTATGCGTCATTTACCTTATACAACCTTTCGTCTTTTCGTTGTTTTACAGGCGGAAGTTGGTAGAAATCACCTACAGCAATAACAGAGATACCACCAAATGGTTCCTTGCATTTTTTAATTTGGACGAGTCGTTCATGTATGTAATACATCAGACGTTTAAAGACCATGGATACTTCATCTATGATCAATATTTGCACGTTTTCTAATTTGGACCTAATTGCATTTAAAGTTTGCTCCTTCAAAGGCTCATATGGAATGGGAAGCGCTTTTGTCAGTGAGAAAACATGATGTATTGTGCTTCCTCCAATGTTAAAGGCAGCCGTTCCCGTGAAAGCAGTTAGCAGAATTGATATGGCGTTGGGTGTGGGCAATGTCTTTCCAAGAAGTCTTGAGGCTTCGAAATGAATGGCTTTGATCAAGTGACTTTTTCCTGTTCCTGCTCCGCCCGTAATAAAAATATGAAAAGGTTCTGGTTTTCCTTGTGATATTTTCTTCAGACACCATTCGCGCACTGAATAAAAGACCTCTTTCTGTTTATCGTTTAAGCTTTGCAGTAAAGGTAAAATCTCTTGCCTTGAATTCGAAGCTTCCCTGATATGATATATAAAATCTGAAGGATATTCTTCTTCAACTTCTTCAGTTACTTCCTTCATTGTATTGTCTTCTGTGTCTAATTTTGATTTCTGAATTAAACACTCTTCCCGCTTCATTTCGGTATCGGGACAAAGACTTGCCCATGCATCTTCAGGCTCGCCGATCATTTCAAATATCTCTACGGCATTTTCAATTGCTTCTTCGTCTTTTGAAAATTGATTTCGATGCTCATTGACTACATTCTTCACTGCCTGCAAATCGCCACCTACTCTGACAAACCCATTGTTATAGAATGACTCATAGAGATCAAAACCTGGTGGTTTTAGTTGATTTTGATTAATATAGGGCAGAAAGAGTTGAAGTATTGATTGAAAATACTTCTCTGGTGCACTTTCAGCATTGAATCTTGGGTATCTTATGACAGCTGGTTTACCCCTTGTTCTTTTCTGGATAACACCTTTTCCATTTCGCAATTCGTATACTCCTTCCTTTTCAATCTGTGGAATTTGAGATTTTGCAAGTACCCTGAACTCGGAGCAGAACTCTGCAAGGCACATCTGAATGAAATAGTCAGTCATATCTTTCTACAATATTCGTCATCCAAATGTCTTCCTCGTCTTCATCGCCTTCACATTCGTCCGACTGTGATCGTCGTTTTCTTTTCAACTGTGAAAGAGGTTTGCTTAAACGCGTTGGATTTTCCCCAACAGGAATAAACATTACTTTCCTTGAGCACTCTTTCATTTTTAAATTGCATACTCTGTACACTGCCTCTTGTGCACTGACTTCTCTATGGTTTAAATAAGCCGATCCTATTTTCTTAATAGTTTGTTTAGCACTAAGATTTCCTTCAGTTGCCTCGATCTTTGTTTGTTTTAATAACATGCCCATTTCCCGTTCTGATTTTGAGATGTACGAAATAATGTACACAATGCAGCTAAATGGGTCAAGAACATACTGAATGTCCATATTGGCATCCCAGCATTTGAGGAGACATTCGTTGTATTGATTTGTCCACATTTCCTCTGGGTCCCTCTTCAAAATTGTTGTTGTTCTTGATGTCAGTGCTCTATGTGCGATCTCGTACTCTTCTTGCGACAGAGATAAATCTGTGAATATCTCCTCTGTTGTCTGAAATTCGCTGTTATTGTCGAGAACTTTATTCCAAACCTTCAGTAAAGTATCCTTAGCTTGTGATGTATTCATTTGCCTGTTCGTTTGAAGATTCTCTGGATCTTCCTCACATCGTTCAGCGATAAAAGTTCTTTCTGATGGCGGTCTTGGAAAGTTGAACCTGCATTCTGTTCCCTTTTTTCTACACGATTTAGAGTGAGTTTTGCTATGTTGTTGTACACTTAACACAGACTGTCTTAATTCTTTTTCATCATCTTCGGATGGTAGGGAACATGTCACATACTTGTCAATGAATTCACATACACGTTCGTCACTATCCTTCCCAAATTTTGGTGCATCATCAACCCAATATAAGCAATGCATGTGTGGGGAACCTCTTTGTTGGAATTCAACTCTTACAAAGTAGTCAACAACATTACCTATAGGATTGGCTGGTGACATAATGACTTCTCTTTGGAATACATGAAATCTGTGTTCAAACATTCTGGCAACAGTGACTGGATTTCTTCTAGAAATATCACTTTTTTCAGACCAGTCTAATTCAGAAGTATTTCTATTGTCATCCTCATGATGCAAAATGCAACCGACTATTTCATTCCATCTGAATTCAGCAGCCGAAAACGAACAAAACCAAGTAGGGATCCCTAATTGTCGGAGCATTGCAAAAAGATCTTTCTGTGTTGTAGACCAATACGCAGGTGTTCCTCTTATTGGTTGCATGAATCGCAAAGCTTCGTCATTTCTGAGAAGTTTTGAGAGCACGTCTGGGTCTTGTAGCATATGTGATGTCACCATCTTTCCATCGTTAGTTTTAGACAAAGACTTCCGAATTGAGATTTGTGTTTTCTCTATCACCTGTTTCAATTCTGACATAAATTGCGCAAAAAATATGTAATTTGTATCCTTTGCGAATCTATTGTCTGTATTCATAAGTCTGTTGTTGAAATATCTGGAAAGTGTGATCCTTTCATCTCTCTCCTCATTCCACGAGAATCTGCCAGATGGAAATAAATGTGGGAATGACTTCGCTTCATTTCCTTCGTCTTGTAACATTCTAACAGGATTTTTTCCTTCACCTGGTGCAATATTATAGACCTCGTCAAAGTAATGATCAAGGACTTCTTGCGCTATGTCAACAGGTTGTAAACATGTATCCGTTGCGACTTCTTGGTCATGATTTTTCTCCATTTCTGACTTTTCTTGATTGCTTTCACTAATTTCAATAGTATCGTTTAACAAACAATGATCGTCATTGTCAGTCCAATTACTGTTAATAGAAACGTCTTGGTACCATTTATTGTTTTCTTTCAAAAAGTCAAGAGCAGCCTTAATGTGTCGTGGAGTTACGAATTGGTATTCGAAGTATCCTTTGTACGATAGCTTGAGTTTGAGTTTCACCCTCAGTAAAAGATTGTCATCAACGTTCAGTGGTAAACTGGTTGTTTTCTTTAAGTTTGACGGCACGCACACTACAGGTCCGTGTACATTTCTTTGTCCACCTTGTGGAAGAGCCATGACTTTCATAAAAGGAATGTGTAGAGCAATGAGGTGTTGTTCTAAGGAATTCAAATCACTTAGCTCTGGTGGAATTTCCTCAAATGACATTTTATTAATTGCAGCTTCTTGTGGGATTTTTCCACTCATGATTTTTCTGTGACATGTAAAACATACCCACATAGAAGATCTGTGACAAAAGGTTGTACACGACACGCCACACTGGTGAACATATTTGTCATTTATACACTGATTGGCCACATCTTTTGCTTGCTGGTTTATTGTATACATTTCATGTGTACATCCACGAACTTGGTTTTCGAACAGCAAACGATGACAACAACAACATGTGTACTCTGGTCCTTGTTTTACGATATGTTTAAACAAGTTCACTACTTCACGTTCACCTTTCAATTTCTCCATCCGTTCTTGTCTTTTTTTCAAAACGTTTTCTTTTTTTCGTCTTTTTGCCTCTGAACTCAAATGATACCTCGCTTTGCTTGCAACTTTCACTTTTTCTCTATGGTTTTCATCCAATTTGTACTTTTCTGTACTCCTTTTTCTGGCGTTTTGTTTATGCAGCTCATTCAATTTGTACTTTTCTGTACTTCTTGTTTTGACATTTTGTCTATGCATCTCATTTGATTTGTACTTTTCTGTACTTCTTTTTTTAACCTTTTCTTTGTGCATGTCATCTAATTTGTATTTCTGTGTACTCATACGTTTCACGTTCTCTTTATGTACGATATCTGTTTTATACTTAATTTTGCTTCTACTTATCACGTCCTGTCTGTGTGACTCATCTGTCTTGTACTTCGTAATGCTTTTTTGCTTCATCGTCACTCTATGTTCAGCATCCAGTGCATATTTCTGCACACCTTTCTCTATCAAATTTTTCCTGTAATGTTCGTCACTCAGATACTTTTCTTTAACCCTTGACCTAAACGCCTCGTCATTCATGTACCGCATTTTTTTCTTAGCAAGTAAATCTCCACTTTGCATTTTAACGAACTGTTTGCGCTTCGATCTCATTCTTTCTCGATTGTTTAATCTTTTGTTATATTCAGTCATGCCCTCACCACTTGCAACTGGTTGGTGTTGTGAAATAGTTGACCTACTCGACACCATTGTAACAACATCATAATGAGTCTGATCTTTATGGTGCAAATAAATTGACCCTGATTGATCAATAGCTAAATCTGGATCTACCATTCGACCAGAAAAAAGAACCCATCGATTATCTGAATATGTATAGATATCGGTCTTAAGCAAATGAGAAAGTCCCAAAATTTCTATTTCAGTTGCCCATGTTCCATTTTCAACCATACGAGTGTTTGAAATATGGTTCTCAACCGAGTCTTCTCCATGTCTTAAAAAATTTTTAAAACACAATTGGTTCTGAAGTAAATGATGACAAACCGCTAAACGAATTTCCTCATGAAAGTCTTGTGCTTCCGTCAAACTAAATGAAATTGCCTTAAACAAACAATTTCCATCCTGATCTATGCGTTTTATTCCAACTGGCTTTTCCATGTTTGATATCTTGTCTTTTGAATTGTCTACACATGAACAACAAATTCCAAATGACTCACACAACTGCCGTTTCTTCACACCTGATAGTGGCATAAAATCAAAACCGACATTTTCACTAGAAACATACTCAATGTCATCATGTCTAAATGAAGGACTGTTTGATGTGCCATTGCAACTTTCTCCCACATGTCCTTCTGTAATATTTTCATTTTCCACAACATTTTCTGACTCTGTGCTTTGCTGCATTTGAACAGATATTTCCCTACACTGAAATTGCTTTAATGAGCAGTGCACTCCAGTTATTTCACATTGTACAGTATCAGAATACCCCATTGACCTGGCTAAAGTCACAATATGATTGAATAATTCATGGATTGTAATGTACAGAACCTGTGTACTCTTTCCACTTTCACTCAGAAACCCCTCCATAGATCTAGAATGGGAATCAAAAGTAAAATACCCTTTCATTCTCCTTCCTATCAAAAACGTATTTCCACCAAAGCAAACAAAGCATCCATCTGTGTCAGCAAGAGCAATCTGAAGAGCCTCTAAAAGTGGAAATGCATTAAAGTCCTCATATTGAAGTTCAACTCCAGATAGATTGATTAAAGTTGGTAATGATTCATTTGCTTTGAACTCAAATGTCTGACTGAAACACTCAAAAAACTGAGGCAATTCATGTACCAACAGATATCTACTAGCAATTGTTGAACTGTGCTGCAAGTAAGTATAGAGCTCATTTCCTGTAAACAAAACAGTGTTCATGTCTCTTCTATCCCATTGACTAGCATCCTTGATCCTTTGAAATGTAACTGCGGCAAGACAGTTTGCTACACATTGTGTTCCTGCATTATCGCCAAAAATGATGTCAGCTTGATGATATGATCCTTGAACAGAAAAACATACCTCATTTGTTGTAAATTTGCTATCGTCATTGGTTTCATCATGATCATCACCACCATTTTCATCATCATCAATATCATCTTTAACATCATCATCATCATCATCATCATCTTCATCATTTTGCATATATACAGTGTTTTCATATGATTTCCTTTCAGTATACTTTTCAGTTCTCGTCAAGTTTCTGGGTGCATCAATTGATATCCTGCTGGACTCATCCCCACTTAAGGAGGATGACATATCCAGCTGCGCCTGTCCTGCTGAGCCAGACACGTGCACGGTGTCCGGCTCAGGTACCCTCAGTGAGGTACAAACCCACGGTGGGGAGTCAGGGGACGGTGCCATGCCGCCGTTTTGGGCACACAGACGACTTCCCTGAGAAGATGCAGAACTCAGGGCATTTGGATGCATTTTCTCACGAAGAGAGGCCTGCATCCTGGCCAGGGGTTTTTCTTCCTTCAGAGGAAACCCCATGGAAACCTGCCCCGGAACACAACCGAGGGGAGCTGAAACAGCTCCTTCTACTTCCCCGCGTGAGGTAGCAGAATTTTCAAAAGGCTGATCTGATTCATCTGAAGAGATCTGCTCCTGCTGCCTTGTGTTTCTCATTCTCTGCCTGTTCTTCAGGCGTCTGTCCCTTTCACTCATGCCCTTCCGTTTTCTTTTAGCCATCTAAAAAACACAAACAATAAACATTTTCATACCCTGCAATAGCTAATGAAATGTTTATTTTTGTACACAATTTTAAACTTAACATTATTGAGATATTACAACCTGAAAAGGCCCATTCTAACAATGAACAATAGAATGAAAAGAATTTCAGAGAAATGTTCCTTCACCTTAACAGACATCATAACCATACTAATTAAGCTGTATAAAAAATATAATATCGGAGTAGAGAAGATCTAATTTATTTATACTATATGGACATATTGGTCCCATCCTAAGGCCTGACCCCCTGTCCACGGGGTCATGGATTAAACAATCTAGGTAGAAGGCTTCATGGACATCATAACCATGCATTTAGCTTTTCTCAAATTAATATGGGAGTAGTAAAGAAGATTTGTTAAAATTAAAAACACTTTTACAAGACCCCAACCAATAGCTTTAATACTTGCCCCAAGGGCCATGAATTTGACAATTTTGGAAGAGGAAATTGTTACAATGCATTTTTTTTTCAACACGTGATTTGAAGTAGAGAAAAAGACTTTTGAAAACTTGGCTTTTTTGTATATTTGGACAATCTATGGCACCGCAGGGGTGGTAGTGCCATAAATTTCACAATTTTATTCCTTTTACCATTGAAATGCTTCATAACAAAAATGGTAACGATTGGCCTTGTAGTTTTTAAGGAAAAGTTAACAAGAGGCCAATAGGCCTTGACGGTCATCCGACTACCATAGCCCATACACAAACCTGAGGATGATTCCTCATTAGTTTGAGAATTTCTGGCTGAATGGATTTTTAGAACATTTTTAAAGATTTTCTCTATATTTTCCTTTGTAAAACTTCATTCCACCCTCCCCATTGCAACCCCACCCTAATCCTGGGGACCATGATTTGGACAATCTTGAATCTACACTACTTTCCTTCAAAACAACAAATTTTCAACAATTCCAAATTATCTCCCCCTTAAAGTGAATGTGGCCCTTCATTTAAATGAACTTGAATCCTCCCCATCCAGTGATGCTTAATACCAAGTTTGATTAAAACTGGCCCTGTGGTTCTGGAGAAGATAAAAAAGTGAAAAGTTTATGACAACTACAACAGCAACAACAGACAAATTTTGATCAAAAAGCTCACTTGTGTCCTTGACTCAGGTGAGTTAATAAGCAACAACAGATGTTTGAAAAACAGTTATGCCCCCCCCCTTTAAAACATCTGCAAAGAAAATGAACCATAACTGCAAATATTGAAAGCTCTGCTAGTAAGTGTAGAAACTACGAATACTTGAACTTTTTCTAAGTCCAAGGCACATACTCTGTCAAAAAATGCTTGATTGTACCCAAAATTAAACTGGAGCTAAATATTATTTTGAATAATCTGTATTCTAAATTCCATTTCAGTAAGTTCAACCTCTGCAAAGAAAATAAATGGAAACTGCAAATAATTGGATTTTTCTATTTCCAAGGGGCATATCTCTCTCGAAAATTGCTTGATCATACCAAAAATCCCACTTAACCTAGATATTATTATGAAAAGCCTGTACATATGAAAATTCATATCAATAAAAGTAACCTCTGCAAAGAAAATGAGCAGAAAGTTCAATAATTGGATTTCTTCTACGTCCAAGAGGCATAACTTTCAAAAATTGATCGATGGTTCCAAAAAATCGAACTTGACTTAAGGTATCCGATCCATATTAGGACCAAATTTTTCCAACCTTCAATATCCATCATGTGTTAAATACTTTGACATTTATTTCAAGCATTTTCGAGTAGAAAATGATTTACCGGGAGAAATTTTCAAAAATAATATTAACTAAGCAGTAATTAATTAATGAACATTGCATTAAGTTCTATGGGGACTATAACATTTCTTAAAATAAAGATAGGTAATCACAGATTACAAAGCTCACCGAGACGAGACATCACCCTTTTGAGACTTCACCTTTATGAGACCACCTTTATCATATTAAATGAAAATCATACTTTATGATCTTGGATATTCATGGATTCTGTTTTGACACAATATCGTATATCATCTGTTAAAAAATTGTATGATAATCATATGTTCATATGTTAATCAATACAATAATATAAAATTAAATATTGCATCCTATCATATTTACAACATATATCATATAATACAATAAAATACCATGATAATTAACAATGATGAGATATGATATTGTAACATATGATATAACATTGTATTGTGTTATACGTTATTGTATTTGATCACATAATACAATATCATAATATATAAAACAATATAGTATTATATTACAATATCATATAACACAATACATCATAACATTGAAACATATGATATTATATTGTATGATGTGGTATGATATGTATGATACTGTATCATTTTAATTTTGATACATAATTTGATGTTGTATCAAATGATACAATATAATTTGATACAACAATGTATCATATCAAATGATACAATATTATGTGATAAAGTAAAATATTATATAATACAATATCATATTAAACATATTGTATCATATGATACAATAATATATTTTACAATATCATACAATTCAATTTCATGTGATGTGATAATATATCATATTATTAACCAATATCATATTATACAATATTGTAAGATACGATATTAAAAAATATACAACATTGTATCATAGGATACAATATTATATTTTGCAATATCTTATGTAATAGTATAATGTGATAAAATAATAAATTGATAATACAATATAATATTATACAATATTGTATCATAATATACAATACTATACATAACGATATCATGATACAATATCATAACATAAAATATCAAAAAGATTGAAATAATATCATATTGTATCATATAACTTTTTATAATATTACATATGATATTATATTGTATCATATTAAACAATATTGTTTCATACCATACAATACTATATCATAAGAATCATGTTATATCACTTATCAACAAACACATCTATCTATCGTGCAGGTGTGAGTGAGGTAGGAGATTTCTTTAGCATCCTTGATAATGGAGATCTGGCTGAGGCTCTGCATCTGAAGCAACCTCTGCGTTTCATTTATAATATAGTTAAATCAACTATGCAAGCTATCATCTATAAAACATGTGACCTGTTCCAAAAAAACTAAACCTCATCCAGCATCCGAAACCTATGGCTCAGATTCAGCATTCAAGCCTGTCAGGTGCATCAGTATACATAAGACGCATCTCCATGCAAGTTTGGTGAAGTTCAGACCAGTAATAACTAAGATATCATCATCAGAGAGCACTAGCAATTAAAACCTTAACCTGCTCCAGCATCCGCAACCTATGGCTTAGATTCAACATCCATGCTTGTCAGGTGCATCTGTATCAAGAGACACACCATCCATTCAAGTTTGGTGAAGTTAGGACCTGTAATAACTAAGATATATTTTTTAGCATCCTTGATAATGGATATCAATCTCTGCAACTGAAGCTTCCTCTGTGATTCATTCTTATTACAGTTTAATCAACTATGCAAGTTTGAAATAGTACTATTATCTATTAAACATGTGACCTGTTCCAAAAAACCTAACCATATCCAGCATCTGAAACCTATGGCTCAGACTCAGCATTAAAGCATGTCAGGTGCATCAGTATCATAAGACACACCATCCATGGAAGTCTGGTGAAGTTAGGACAAGTAATAAATAAGATATAATCATCAGAGGGCACCTGTTTCAAAAACTTTTACCAGCCCCAAAAACCTTAAACTCCTCCAGCATCCGAAACCTATGGCTCAGATTCAGCATTCAAGCCTGTCTGGTGCATCAGTATCATAAGACGCACCATCCATGGAAGTCTGGTGAAGTTAGGACAAGTAATAACTAAGATATAATCATCAGAGGGCACCTGCAACAAAAACTTTAACCTGCTCTAAAAACCTTAACCTCCTTCAGCATCTGTAACCTATAGCTCAGATTCAGCACCCAAGCCTGCCTGGTGCATCAGTATTATAAGACACACCATGATCCATGCAAGTTTGGTGAAGTACGGACCAGCAGTAACTTAGATATTGCTATCAAAGGGCACCTGCAACAAAAACTTTAACCTGGTCCAACAACCTTAACCTCCTCCAGCATCTGAAATTTTTGACTCAGATTCAGCATCCAAGTCTTTCAAGTCCATAAGCAGGTCCAGATGCATCATCCATGCAAGTTTAGTGAAGATAGGACAAGTAATAGCTTAGATACAGGACCTGCAACAGAAACTATAACCAGGTCCGGACGCTGACGCCGGGGGTATAGCATAAGCTCCCCTTGACTTCGTCTCAGTGAGCTAAAAACTAAATTAAATGTGTATTTAAAAAAGATTTAAACAGGTGTTTTATAAAATGCAAGCCTTCAATGAATGCAAATACATTGCATCACCTAGGGTTGACCTCAACTTCAAAACAAACATCAGTTGCAGACAAAGGTGTTCATTAATCTTTATATGACAGATAGAGATAAGCCTCTAAATTTTCTGCAGCAGGTAAGATAATTAATCCCAGGGGGATAATTGTTCTGTTCTCTCATCCTTTTCTTCTAAATTTACAATAAGATTTTTTTTTTCAGAAATGACAGAATCTGATTACCTGTTAAAATTAACAGCATTAGGGCAGAAAAAAATAAAATAAATAATTAAAAAATAAAATAGTGAAAAAGGATATTTTAATATATATCTTGATTTTAGAATTCATTAAATTATCATAAATCATTGTGTACGGTATTTTAACCAAAATAAAGTATGAATATTATATTTTAAATCCATATTTCAAAGAATGTACACAATACTACACATCATTCAAAATTGACCATAACTTCAAAATATTGCACAGCCTTCCAAGTATACAATGGTAACATTCTCAGCAGTTATATCTCTTTGCCCATTCATTCTTATGCATAGTTAAGGAATCTACCCCACCACCCCAGGTCCAAACCAGAAGACATAGAGAACCAAACTTAGCATCAAAATATGTATTTCTGCCTACTGAACTACCATACCAAATTTGAACTTGATTGGGCAACCATAAAAAATGTTATTAGAAAAAACCCAGAAAATTTGTGGACGGAAGAGTGACAGACAGACAGACAGATGAACGGACAGAGAGAGTGATTACTATAGGGCACCTGCAAATCCTTGCGGGGCCCTAATAAATGCATAATGTAAATATCTAATACACCATGACCAGTAATGTCAACAAGATGTTTTAAATTTTTCAATAAAAAATATATATTTCTTTGAATAACACAAATCTTACTACAAAAATGATACTCTAAGGATCCATAAGATAAAATTTTGGTGTAGCATTATATAAATAGTGCCTGTTTGGGAGAGTACCAGTTGAAATTGACACCCCTAGAAAACCATTGTCAACCGACCCGAAGCACAGGGGTGTCAATTTCAACTGTTATCCTCCCAAACAGGCAATACTGAATGTCTTAATTTTAAAGAAAACATCACTGCTTTTAGATAGAAATAACGTCAATTCTGAGGCAAACCGTACGTGCATGATTTTCGCACATGTAACAATTCGTAATGTTACCTGTTTCTAAGTGCGTTGCTAACGCTGAGGGTAATAGAACAGATTATGAACTCCATCTAAACTCCATCTAAACCAATCAGATTTCAGTATTTAACATGAAAGTATAACACTCCACCTTAAGACATTGTAAGGAGTACTACAGGTCAACCATATAACAATCCACCTTAAGACATTGTAAGGAATACTACAGGTCAACCATGATGAGGTTCACATGTTCAATCATGTGCCTATTTTTTAGTATTGTTCAGCTTTATTTTCTCTTTCATCCTTTATTTACGCCAACATTGAACCACTTTTGTATCGAGATGATTTCATAGTTATAACACAAATTGAGCATTGCAAACAGGCTAAATTTAAATTATTGCTCGAGTCTGTTGTCTTCTGCTCAGTCTAAAAAAAAAATACAGGGAAAAAATGTATCATTTATAAGTGAGAGTTACCCTTGTGCAAGGCTAATCAGGTCGCTATTTATAAATTTTAGGTATTCTTGGGTATCTGAGTTCACTTGCCAAAAGGGCATTTTGCCAACAGGATTGAAAAGTTAATGCCTATCCCTGTACGATATAAAGTACAAATATTAATAGCTCAAAACTTTCTATTTGCACATCATCTCCTTTGTCCTTACGTCTTACAACATGTTAAACATCAAAAATTATAAATTCAAAAGGGACATATTCCAGATCCCCCCCCCCTCAAAATATTGCAATCAGGAATAAGTTCTAAAAATTGTACACATATAAAGACTGTGTCCTATTCATTACACCTACAAAATTTCAAGGAAATTAAATCAAATCAAGGAGTTTAAAAGTTAAGAGCTAACAAACTGTTGATTGCTATTTTCAACGTATGACCAAAAATTTAAGTTCTAAGGACCAATATTCCTAAAAATAATATAGAATCACAATGTCCAAGTAATGTCCACATCTACACAATGTGTCCTGAATAACAACAAAATTTCATACATTTCCGTGAAGCAGTTTAAGAAGACTTGCACTTAAAACTGTTCATTATTAGATTCAATATATAATGGCCAAAATTTTAATTAAGATATTAAAAAAAACCAATATATTTCCAGATAAACCCAGCTACATTAAAAGAAGAGGCCGCCTTTAAACAAATTAACACTTTGTATTCAAATTATGTTCTATTTCTCTGATAAAACATTCAAGATGATGAATATTTACATGCAGAATTAAAATGAGTTTGTAGCATAGACATAAATAACAGAGATTGGCAACTGATCGAAATCTCGCAGTCCCTATAGTAAAGTATTCCCAGTTTAAATCACTATATCTTTCTAATAAACAATTAATGGCAGTGTTTTTGTTACAGGTGGCCTGCTCCTCAATAATGTTCTTCTTTTTCAGTATTTCTAAGGTGAAGTCTTTATCAAGACAAATTAAGCCCTGAAAAAATGAATTACTGTAAACGTATAATATTTGGCGTGTACGATATTTGGCGGAAATTAGTTTTTGAACAAGTTGGCGTAGATTTGAATTGGCGTATTCCTGAATGTGACTATTCTTGAACATATATGCATGGCATTTAGCGATGTACTTGATTTAGCAAAAGCCGCAGACCGCCAAAAGCGCTTAATAGAATACACAGCTAAATGTAGTACGTTTACAGTATATCGAAATATAACCAGCTAAACTCTACTGGCATGAGACCAGTTCTCGCCGAGTACCATTTCTCACCAGTACATTGTGACATCATTTTTCGTATATAATTTTATGTGTTGATAAAATGACGTCACAATGTACTGGCGAGAAATGGTACTCGGCGAGAACTGGTCGCACGCCAGTATTACCAAAACATTCAAAATATTATATTTTCATGAGTATATGTCTTATAAACAATTTTACAAGAGTTTTAGGAGGCAGTTGGCTACCCGTCGTCCCAGATTTCGCACATTTTTCATAAAAACAATATAATTTTGGTTTTAAGATCATTAACTCAGTCTACTAATATATAGTTCTCAAAGGAGGGTTGGTCCAGTAACATTTTTCAAACAACAAAACACTCTATAATTGCGGAGTTGTCAATCTGTTATTTATGTCTCTGGTTTGTAGCTAGAATTATTTATTTCCAGATGGAGGACAATGCTGAACAAAATTATAATAGCATGAGATGTTTCGGGATTGTATATGTGTGAAACATCTCAGTGGTGCAGATCATCCCAAATTCTTAATTTACAGCCACCTCAAAATCCATTAAATTACTATAATACAGCTACAACACAAATTTTTGAAATTCATGAAATAAAACATAACAGTTATAAAAAAAAATCAATTCTCTACTCAGAATCGCCGTTACCGGGAAACACAGCGGAACGACACCTCTTCACAGGAGCGCCGATTCCTGTGACAATGTAAAACACCAACCCCCTTCGGCGCCTCCCCAATTTTTTTACAAACAAGTACGCGGGCGTGATGTTAAATATGCCTCTGCTATTCAATTATAACAAACATAAAAACAAGAAAAAATAATAACATAACACAGTACTCAACCTTTTCGATTTTGATTGCGTATTAATATATTTTTAATGTATTGATGACACATTACTGATCTTCTGAAGCTCTTGTAGACAAAATGGCAAACGATACACCGTTTCCCTGTGTGTAATTTGTTTGCATCCAAATTCATGTACTATACTTACACTGAGTTCTTGTACTGCACTGACACTCTGTACTTGATGGGTGATTCTCTCAATTCACACTTTGATAGCGTTCAAAAGAACTTATTAATTGCAGACTCAAGCAGCTTTCGATCTGTAGATCACAGCGATCTTCTTTGTAAACAAATCCAAATTTAGATAAATGACGCTGATTGGCTAATTCTCCGAGTCTTGGTAAAATGGGAAGGCATACCCGGGCCTAGTCCGAAATATCTGACGTTTTTCTGGCTTTTTTAACGATTTTGATATTTACTTGCCAGGAAAACGTCAGAACCGGCGCCATTACGAAAACTGGAAATTTCGCCGCCTCCAACTGGAGGCGGCATTCTCGGCCCGATTTTAAATACTTGCGAATTGTATCAAATATTTAACTCACAACTTAACAATAAAAAATGACTTTACTACTCACTCATATCGCTCAAAATTAAATGTGACTCCGTATTTTGATAATAGAAGCACACAATTACAGTCAACCGTATTTTCGCTGTCTTTTGAGATAACGAGTCACGTGACTCAAATCTCGCCGGACAGTTCGATAAAAATGTGTTGAACAGACGGTTTGTAGAGTAAACAAACCCATTAAAGCGATATGAGTGAGTAGTAAAGTCATTTTTTTATTGTTAAGTTGTGAGTTAAATATTTGATACGATTCGCAAGTATTTAAAATCGGGCCGAGAACGCCGCCTCCAGTTGGAGGCGGCGAAATTTCCAGTTTTCGTAATGGCGCCGGTTCTGACGTTTTCCTGGCAAGTAAATATCAAATCGTTAAAAAAGCCAGAAAAACGTCAGATATTTATGCAGGTAAATATCAAATCGTTAAAAAAGCCAGAAAAACGTCAGATATTTCGGACTAACCCGGGCCGGGACAAAATAAAAGCCGGGGCAGATCGATATTTTTCAATTTTCTTTGCTAAGAATTAACTAATCTCCTTGAAATTTTCATGATATGTCAACAATCAGTATAACTGTATTCGCTGTAAATATTTTTGCACAACATTGTATATTAAGAAATTTATCGACGATTTTTGATTTCCAAGTTGGTAAAATGGGTAGGCAAACCCAGGTCGACATTTTACGGTTTTGTGGACTTATTTAAGAAAAAACTGAACATTTCACGTTTAATTCCGGTAAAACATATGAAATACTAATAAGAAATATGAACTCCTATAGTTATGTATTTACATTTATCCCAATACAAAATTTAATAATGGATTATGTTTTGAAAATGAGGCTAAGAATTGAAAAAAAATCACAAATTATCAGTAGAAACCAATGGTAAGTTGTTAATTTGTTTATGAATCAATAACAAATTGTACTGTAGGCAGGACGGAAATGGCAATATATTTAACGCA
>NC_047563.1:15743274-15921528 GCF_902806645.1 Magallana gigas | reverse complement strand
ACACGTTGCTGTGTTTGGCCTTTTTTTTTTTACAGTTTAAGTACTAGTATAATTTTCTTTTAGTAACATAATTATTTGTTTTGTTTTATGTAATTTAAGTTTATTTTCTGTTTTCCATGTGTATGCAATCTCTGTGTTTTTTTATTTGTATTTTTTTTGGTAATATTTAGTGTCTTGCAAAAAATTTAATTTTACTATTCAAATAAAAAATTATAAAAAATATAACTTATCTATTTTTACGCTCTGTATTTCGAAATTAGAATTATCAAATACAGTTTGAATACTGACAGGAGCAGAGTTTGTGATAATGAGACGGGTTGATTGCTTTCTGTCATTCGTTAAACATCGATAAAATTAAAGATCACGTGATGTTGTTATACCTATGCATGATGGGATATGTAACTAAAAGTGCACCAAATTTGAAATGGACGGGGAAATTGGCGAAGGACGGGTAGATTTATTTTCAATTTGTAAAAAAAATCTTGATGCTCGATGTCTCAACTTACAAAGGCGCACTTATTCATTCCGTGAATGCATGTATGATGTAAGATATATATTCATTGCATTTAGGTAAACACGTAAAAGCAGTTTATTTGTTGATAACGATACTGAATGACCATACACATACCTCCACAACAACAAAATGCTCCTTTACCACGTTGTAACACTAACCAGTTTATTTTACGTCAACTTAGCATATGTTATGGGTACATGTATCTTCAAATATGACAAGAAAAATATGTGTAATATAGCCATGGATATATATCATACTTCGATGGTAAACCTGCATGATATAAACGAATGTTTATGTGATGAAGAAATAGGTCAGTACGTTTTTAGGTCACTGCTTAAATATCATGAGTCGGCTTCTCTCGCTTTGAAAGCAGATCGAAAGAACAGGTCGTAGTGTGCAATATTTATTGTATAAATGTTTGCAAAAAAAAAACAACAACAGAAGTTTCCTTTAAAAAAAATAATACCTTTTAAACAAAAAAACTTAAACTCTTTGTACTTCAGTACGTTTTTAGGTCACTGCTTAAATATCATTAGTCGGCTTCTCTCGCTTTGAAAGCAGGTCGAAAGAACAGGTCGTAGTGTGCAATATTTATTGTATAAATGTTTGCAAAAAAAACAACAACAGAAGTTTCCTTTAAAAAAAAGAAGAATACCTTTTAAACAAAAAAATTTAAACTCTTTGTACTAGTATTTTGGAGTACTAGAACTCAATAATCATGAAGATATGTCTATAAGATAAGATAAGATAAGATAAGATAAGATAAGATAAGGTATGTCTATTTTCATCTACCATGAGTAAAATCACTACTGGCTCTGAAAAGTACTGAAAGTGCCATTTTTTACTGATAATTTCTGATATTTACTGATATTGAACTGTCAGTGCTGAGAATTGCTGATATTTACTGATAATTTTACTGTTGTTACTGATAATTCCTGTGGGTTCTGATATTTACTGATATTTACTGAGGCTTTTGCTGTGAGTTCTGATAATTGCTGATATTTACTGAGAATGGCTGTCGGTACTGAGAATTACTGATAATTACTGATATTTTTTCTGGGACCAGGAGAGGTAGAAAGTGGCTAATTAAAGATCCCCACCCCCGTAGTTAAATATATTATTTTTCAGTTTTGGTAGATTTTGATAATTTTTAAAAGATACTATAATTAATTAACACAGATTTCAAATAAAAATTCTTCAACAGAATGATTCAGTTCTATTGAAAATCATATGTCAAATATATATCAACTATATGTCTTCTGAAAATTAACATGAACACAAATCTAATTCTGTACAAGTTTTTAACGGCAAGTAATTAACCCGGGTGTCATGTACGTAGGCCTAACTCAATAGTAGGCGGTACAAATACGTGGTACATAGTATTGCAAAAGAATTGGTACTTTTAAATAGAATATTTGTGTTATATAGTAGTAAAGAGTTCTCAAAAGATAAAATCATTTTTTTTTTAACATTTTTAACTTTTATCAAAACGGGCCAATTATTCAGCAGGTGCCGAAATTGTCTGTCGTCGATTTCATTTGAACCTCGAAAATACATGACATTTCACTGTTTCAAAATGTACTCTATTGCAAGTGCCTCAGATCAGCAACGGATACCGTGAATTATTTTGAACATTGTATCCATTTACTGAGAGCATTTGTAATTAGCCATAAAAGTACAGAATGCTTGCTATGGAGCTCAAAAGGTTTCTAAACGTAAACCATGCAACATGTAGCACGTGTACTGATAGCCTATCGTTTGTTTCGAGTGTACATTCAAAGAATCAATCAAGAAGAAGACAACTTGAAAACCTAAAGCTGTGGCTTGAACAGTCTTCGCAGGTATGTGTAATTTCTATAATTTTGATGTATTTCAGTGTATGCGTGGAACTGGTGTTCACTCAACGCTGAGGAAATTCGAGACTCGTACGTTAGAACTCTCGAATTTCCTCAACCATGAGTGAAACAGAAGTTTATTTATTCCTAGGCACAATTATACCTGTCAACATCTTTATAATCTACCATTTAAGTTTAGGGAATGGTGACTTTATTTCAACAAAAATGATACATTAATTTCCATATGATTTTATTTCATTTTATTTGTAAACATGCCAAATTATACATTTAAATACACATAGGCCCATACAAGAAACTTAGTAATAGACATGATACAGGCTTGTAGTGAAGTGAATCAGTCTTTTGCGCACAATCATGGGGTCACTGGAATATATCACCACATATATAATGTCTGTGATCTTTACTGTCCTTTCTTTGTCTTTCCTTTCCTGATGTACGTAGAAATGGGACATCACTGTCAGAGCTGTCATCATCTTCAGAGGGAGGTGTGGACATCATCTCCTCTAATGTGTCATCTCCACGATTGTCTGCTCCTCTGAAATATGCATAATTTTTAATAAGTCTATCATATCTGTTTTTAATTCAGTAATTTATTAAATTATCATTATGAATTAAACAATATACATGTCATATTTACTAATAATTTTTCATGTGGAGAGGAGATTGGGGGGGGGGGGCATACAGACATTTCTTTCTCTTTTTTATAATCACTTCTTAGTTCCATCTATTTTTCAATTGATATTTGTTTTACATTTTTTGGTAACCTGACGTATGTAACATGTGTAACTTCACATGATTTAAACATGTTAAAACACATAATGTATCCTCAAGCATCCATGTGGCCACAAATTTTTCAATATGAATAAGCAATTGACAAATAAAATTGAAGACAATTCGCAAATAATTATAATGATAATTTAAATATCAGGTTCATTTAGTTATAATGCAAGAGTGTTTGAAATATTGATATATCGTGAATGTCATTATCAGGAACAAATATAAAAAAGCAATAAAAGAGGCTAGGTTTTCATGACAGTCAATATAACCACAGATTCTAATCACTTACATATCATGGGCATCTTAAACAATGTGCTGGTTGCAGCTGGTGTGGTCTGAGACTTCTCTTTCCTAGACTTGCACAAGAATCGAAAAAAACCGACTTCTGCCCATCCTTCATGGCTTGAGTTCTGAAATAAAGTGAGAAAATTGAATACATGAAAAATAAGAAGTGAAAATATAAGTGGTGAATGTGGTTTAATCAGTTACTACGTGTCCTCATATTGTGATATTGAACAACAAAACTACGTTTCCTCTTTTCATGAATTATTTTTTAGCATACATAATAGAGTCATTGGTAATTGTATCATGACAGTTGATCATATTAAAACTAATTGATTAAATAGTCGAAATTGCAAATGGCTAAGTACAGCACGTACAATTAAAAACTGCATTAATATTTTATTTAAAATGTAAACTTATAAGTAAGACTGTTATTTAACATATAAAAAAAATGTCACTGCTCAAATTTAATATTTTGTTGACCATTTATTTTACAACATGAATTTTATTTCTTTTCTTAATACTTTATAGCATAAAAAAGTGGTGAACAAACAGTAGGAGAAAGTGTGGTTGTCATAAAATTTAATTGTATTTAAAGAATTCTGGATTGGTCTGTATGGTCAGTCACTGTTAGTTTCTTGTATATTCTGTGCGAATGTAGCGACCAGTGGAGCTCAGAGAGTTTCACACCTATTGTCAACCAGACATTTGTTAGGTGTAAATATACAGACCCCAGACACCGCGAGATCAATAAATATGTGTTGAAAACTTGGGGAAAATTTTTGGATTAATTGTTAAATCAAAATAAATCAAATTAATACCCTAAGGTATAAAACAGCCTGCAAGTCCGGGATTTTACCTACAATCAGACACCTGCAAGATTGTGAAAATTCACACTTTACAAACTGATTTGAGTTATTGTTTAAAACGAGTCGCACAAATTTTATCTTACAGTCAGCTGACATCTTTCAATTATGTGTATGATTCTTGGTTCAAAAGTGTTATTTCCAAACATAGACTCAAGCAGTGTTAACCAAATTTTTAGAGATATTGGAATTAATAACAGTTTGAGTTGTGATGACTCGTCTGCCAGGTTCAAACTATCTTGCTTTCATATCTTAACTCTGAAATTGAAGGATAGAAATTAGCGTCCTCTATAAGGAGACGAGGTCCGAGACTTTACAAAACAAATTTTATATTGCATTACTATTATGCTTCTGTCAACTGACATGTTTCATCAATTATGTTCAAAATTCTTAGTTCAATAATATTATTTCTATATAATGATTCAACCAAAATTACAAAAGTTTAGTGATTCTACAGTATGTTTAAAACGAAATATGCCAAGTGCAGCATCCAAGCTGGGCAGTTATTCAAATAAGCAACAACAACCTTATCATAAAGGCGCTACTGTGTGGAAAATGTGTATGCCTGTGGCAGTTTCGTAGCAATCTGGCCTGAATATGTAAAGCAGCCTGCAAGTACGGGATTTTACATACTTCAGACGCCTGCAATACTGTGAAAAATCACACTTTACAACAAGGTATGAAATATTGTTTAAAACCTGTTCCATTAATTTTATCTTATTGTCAGCTGATACCTTTCAAGTGTAATTTGCAGATATAGAGAAAGTTATATTAGAATAATGTTAGAGACTCGGAAATAATAACAGTCTAAGTTATGATGACTCGTTCGCCATATCGTCTGTAATGGGAACATATTGAAATATTTGTATCTGGATCCAGCTTGATAAAGATAATTGTTACAAAAGCGCTTACGTTTGAGTGTACATTCTTATTTCAAATTAAATTAAACATTCCAGGTGTAGCATTCATGCTTGGTTGTTGTTCAGAGAAGCTACCAGCAGATCTATCATTTTGGCGCCACTGTGTGGGAAATCTGTTTACCTGTGCTAATTTGTAGCGATCTGGTCTGAACAAGTAAAACAGCCTGCAAGTCCGGGATTTTACCTACATCAGACACCTGCAAGATTGTGAAAATTCACACTTTACAAACTGATTTGAGTTATTGTTTAAAACGAGTCGCACAAATTTTATCTTACAGTCAGCTGACATCTTTCAATTATGTGTATGATTCTTGGTTCAAAAGTGTTATTTCCAAACATAGACTCAAGCAGTGTTAACCAAATTTTTAGAGATATCGGAATTAATAACAGTTTGAGTTATGATGACTCGTCTGCCAGGTTCAAACTATCTTGTTTTCATATCTTAACTCTGAAATTGAAGGATAGAAATTAGCGTCCTCTATAAGGAGACGAGGTCCGAGACTTTACAAAACAAATTTTATATTGCATTACTATTATGCTTCTGTCAACTGACATGTTTCATCAATTATGTTCAAAATTCTTAGTTCAATAATATTATTTCTATATAATGATTCAACCAAAATTACAAAAAGTTTAGTGATTCTACAGTATGTTTAAAACGAAATATGCCAAGTGCAGCATCCAAGCTGGGCAGTTATTCAAATAAGCAACAACAACCTTATCATAAAGGCGCTACTGTGTGGAAAATGTGTATGCCTGTGGCAGTTTCGTAGCAATCTGGCCTGAATATGTAAAGCAGCCTGCAAGTACGGGATTTTACATACTTCAGACGCCTGCAATACTGTGAAAAATCACACTTTACAACAAGGTATGAAATATTGTTTAAAACCTGTTCCATTAATTTTATCTTATTGTCAGCTGATACCTTTCAAGTGTAATTTGCAGATATAGAGAAAGTTATATTAGAATAATGTTAGAGACTCGGAAATAATAACAGTCTAAGTTATGATGACTCGTTCGCCATATCGTCTGTAATGGGAACATATTGAAATATTTGTATCTGGATCCAGCTTGATAAAGATAATTGTTACAAAAGCGCTTACGTTTGAGTGTACATTCTTATTTCAAATTAAATTAAACATTCCAGGTGTAGCATTCATGCTTGGTTGTTGTTCAGAGAAGCTACCAGCAGATCTATCATTTTGGCGCCACTGTGTGGGAAATCTGTTTACCTGTGCTAATTTGTAGCGATCTGGTCTGAACAAGTAAAACAGCCTGCAAGTCCGGGATTTTACCTACATCAGACACCTGCAAGATTGTGAAAATTCACACTTTACAAACTGATTTGAGTTATTGTTTAAAACGAGTCGCACAAATTTTATCTTACAGTCAGCTGACATCTTTCAATTATGTGTATGATTCTTGGTTCAAAAGTGTTATTTCCAAACATAGACTCAAGCAGTGTTAACCAAATTTTTAGAGATATTGGAATTAATAACAGTTTGAGTTGTGATGACTCGTCTGCCAGGTTCAAACTATCTTGCTTTCATATCTTAACTCTGAAATTGAAGGATAGAAATTAGCGTCCTCTATAAGGAGACGAGGTCCGAGACTTTACAAAACAAATTTTATATTGCATTACTATTATGCTTCTGTCAACTGACATGTTTCATCAATTATGTTCAAAATTCTTAGTTCAATAATATTATTTCTATATAATGATTCAACCAAAATTACAAAAAGTTTAGTGATTCTACAGTATGTTTAAAACGAAATATGCCAAGTGCAGCATCCAAGCTGGGCAGTTATTCAAATAAGCAACAACAACCTTATCATAAAGGCGCTACTGTGTGGAAAATGTGTATGCCTGTGGCAGTTTCGTAGCAATCTGGCCTGAATATGTAAAGCAGCCTGCAAGTACGGGATTTTACATACTTCAGACGCCTGCAATACTGTGAAAAATCACACTTTACAACAAGGTATGAAATATTGTTTAAAACCTGTTCCATTAATTTTATCTTATTGTCAGCTGATACCTTTCAAGTGTAATTTGCAGATATAGAGAAAGTTATATTAGAATAATGTTAGAGACTCGGAAATAATAACAGTCTAAGTTATGATGACTCGTTCGCCATATCGTCTGTAATGGGAACATATTGAAATATTTGTATCTGGATCCAGCTTGATAAAGATAATTGTTACAAAAGCGCTTACGTTTGAGTGTACATTCTTATTTCAAATTAAATTAAACATTCCAGGTGTAGCATTCATGCTTGGTTGTTGTTCAGAGAAGCTACCAGCAGATCTATCATTTTGGCGCCACTGTGTGGGAAATCTGTTTACCTGTGCTAATTTGTAGCGATCTGGTCTGAACAAGTAAAACAGCCTGCAAGTCCGGGATTTTACCTACATCAGACACCTGCAAGATTGTGAAAATTCACACTTTACAAACTGATTTGAGTTATTGTTTAAAACGAGTCGCACAAATTTTATCTTACAGTCAGCTGACATCTTTCAATTATGTGTATGATTCTTGGTTCAAAAGTGTTATTTCCAAACATAGACTCAAGCAGTGTTAACCAAATTTTTAGAGATATTGGAATTAATAACAGTTTGAGTTGTGATGACTCGTCTGCCAGGTTCAAACTATCTTGCTTTCATATCTTAACTCTGAAATTGAAGGATAGAAATTAGCGTCCTCTATAAGGAGACGAGGTCCGAGACTTTACAAAACAAATTTTATATTGCATTACTATTATGCTTCTGTCAACTGACATGTTTCATCAATTATGTTCAAAATTCTTAGTTCAATAATATTATTTCTATATAATGATTCAACCAAAATTACAAAAAGTTTAGTGATTCTACAGTATGTTTAAAACGAAATATGCCAAGTGCAGCATCCAAGCTGGGCAGTTATTCAAATAAGCAACAACAACCTTATCATAAAGGCGCTACTGTGTGGAAAATGTGTATGCCTGTGGCAGTTTCGTAGCAATCTGGCCTGAATATGTAAAGCAGCCTGCAAGTACGGGATTTTACATACTTCAGACGCCTGCAATACTGTGAAAAATCACACTTTACAACAAGGTATGAAATATTGTTTAAAACCTGTTCCATTAATTTTATCTTATTGTCAGCTGATACCTTTCAAGTGTAATTTGCAGATATAGAGAAAGTTATATTAGAATAATGTTAGAGACTCGGAAATAATAACAGTCTAAGTTATGATGACTCGTTCGCCATATCGTCTGTAATGGGAACATATTGAAATATTTGTATCTGGATCCAGCTTGATAAAGATAATTGTTACAAAAGCGCTTACGTTTGAGTGTACATTCTTATTTCAAATTAAATTAAACATTCCAGGTGTAGCATTCATGCTTGGTTGTTGTTCAGAGAAGCTACCAGCAGATCTATCATTTTGGCGCCACTGTGTGGGAAATCTGTTTACCTGTGCTAATTTGTAGCGATCTGGTCTGAACAAGTAAAACAGCCTGCAAGTCCGGGATTTTACCTACATCAGACACCTGCAAGATTGTGAAAATTCACACTTTACAAACTGATTTGAGTTATTGTTTAAAACGAGTCGCACAAATTTTATCTTACAGTCAGCTGACATCTTTCAATTATGTGTATGATTCTTGGTTCAAAAGTGTTATTTCCAAACATAGACTCAAGCAGTGTTAACCAAATTTTTAGAGATATTGGAATTAATAACAGTTTGAGTTGTGATGACTCGTCTGCCAGGTTCAAACTATCTTGCTTTCATATCTTAACTCTGAAATTGAAGGATAGAAATTAGCGTCCTCTATAAGGAGACGAGGTCCGAGACTTTACAAAACAAATTTTATATTGCATTACTATTATGCTTCTGTCAACTGACATGTTTCATCAATTATGTTCAAAATTCTTAGTTCAATAATATTATTTCTATATAATGATTCAACCAAAATTACAAAAAGTTTAGTGAGTCTACAGTATGTTTAAAACGAAATATGCCAAGTGCAGCATCCAAGCTGGGCAGTTATTCAAATAAGCAACAACAACCTTATCATAAAGGCGCTACTGTGTGGAAAATGTGTATGCCTGTGGCAGTTTCGTAGCAATCTGGCCTGAATATGTAAAGCAGCCTGCAAGTACGGGATTTTACATACTTCAGACGCCTGCAATACTGTGAAAAATCACACTTTACAACAAGGTATGAAATATTGTTTAAAACCTGTTCCATTAATTTTATCTTATTGTCAGCTGATACCTTTCAAGTGTAATTTGCAGATATAGAGAAAGTTATATTAGAATAATGTTAGAGACTCGGAAATAATAACAGTCTAAGTTATGATGACTCGTTCGCCATATCGTCTGTAATGGGAACATATTGAAATATTTGTATCTGGATCCAGCTTGATAAAGATAATTGTTACAAAAGCGCTTACGTTTGAGTGTACATTCTTATTTCAAATTAAATTAAACATTCCAGGTGTAGCATTCATGCTTGGTTGTTGTTCAGAGAAGCTACCAGCAGATCTATCATTTTGGCGCCACTGTGTGGGAAATCTGTTTACCTGTGCTAATTTGTAGCGATCTGGTCTGAACAAGTAAAACAGCCTGCAAGTCCGGGATTTTACCTACATCAGACACCTGCAAGATTGTGAAAATTCACACTTTACAAACTGATTTGAGTTATTGTTTAAAACGAGTCGCACAAATTTTATCTTACAGTCAGCTGACATCTTTCAATTATGTGTATGATTCTTGGTTCAAAAGTGTTATTTCCAAACATAGACTCAAGCAGTGTTAACCAAATTTTTAGAGATATTGGAATTAATAACAGTTTGAGTTGTGATGACTCGTCTGCCAGGTTCAAACTATCTTGCTTTCATATCTTAACTCTGAAATTGAAGGATAGAAATTAGCGTCCTCTATAAGGAGACGAGGTCCGAGACTTTACAAAACAAATTTTATATTGCATTACTATTATGCTTCTGTCAACTGACATGTTTCATCAATTATGTTCAAAATTCTTAGTTCAATAATATTATTTCTATATAATGATTCAACCAAAATTACAAAAAGTTTAGTGATTCTACAGTATGTTTAAAACGAAATATGCCAAGTGCAGCATCCAAGCTGGGCAGTTATTCAAATAAGCAACAACAACCTTATCATAAAGGCGCTACTGTGTGGAAAATGTGTATGCCTGTGGCAGTTTCGTAGCAATCTGGCCTGAATATGTAAAGCAGCCTGCAAGTACGGGATTTTACATACTTCAGACGCCTGCAATACTGTGAAAAATCACACTTTACAACAAGGTATGAAATATTGTTTAAAACCTGTTCCATTAATTTTATCTTATTGTCAGCTGATACCTTTCAAGTGTAATTTGCAGATATAGAGAAAGTTATATTAGAATAATGTTAGAGACTCGGAAATAATAACAGTCTAAGTTATGATGACTCGTTCGCCATATCGTCTGTAATGGGAACATATTGAAATATTTGTATCTGGATCCAGCTTGATAAAGATAATTGTTACAAAAGCGCTTACGTTTGAGTGTACATTCTTATTTCAAATTAAATTAAACATTCCAGGTGTAGCATTCATGCTTGGTTGTTGTTCAGAGAAGCTACCAGCAGATCTATCATTTTGGCGCCACTGTGTGGGAAATCTGTTTACCTGTGCTAATTTGTAGCGATCTGGTCTGAACAAGTAAAACAGCCTGCAAGTCCGGGATTTTACCTACATCAGACACCTGCAAGATTGTGAAAATTCACACTTTACAAACTGATTTGAGTTATTGTTTAAAACGAGTCGCACAAATTTTATCTTACAGTCAGCTGACATCTTTCAATTATGTGTATGATTCTTGGTTCAAAAGTGTTATTTCCAAACATAGACTCAAGCAGTGTTAACCAAATTTTTAGAGATATTGGAATTAATAACAGTTTGAGTTGTGATGACTCGTCTGCCAGGTTCAAACTATCTTGCTTTCATATCTTAACTCTGAAATTGAAGGATAGAAATTAGCGTCCTCTATAAGGAGACGAGGTCCGAGACTTTACAAAACAAATTTTATATTGCATTACTATTATGCTTCTGTCAACTGACATGTTTCATCAATTATGTTCAAAATTCTTAGTTCAATAATATTATTTCTATATAATGATTCAACCAAAATTACAAAAAGTTTAGTGATTCTACAGTATGTTTAAAACGAAATATGCCAAGTGCAGCATCCAAGCTGGGCAGTTATTCAAATAAGCAACAACAACCTTATCATAAAGGACGCTACTGTGTGGAAAATGTGTATGCCTGTGGCAGTTTCGTAGCAATCTGGCCTGAATATGTAAAGCAGCCTGCAAGTACGGGATTTTACATACTTCAGACGCCTGCAATACTGTGAAAAATCACACTTTACAACAAGGTATGAAATATTGTTTAAAACCTGTTCCATTAATTTTATCTTATTGTCAGCTGATACCTTTCAAGTGTAATTTGCAGATATAGAGAAAGTTATATTAGAATAATGTTAGAGACTCGGAAATAATAACAGTCTAAGTTATGATGACTCGTTCGCCATATCGTCTGTAATGGGAACATATTGAAATATTTGTATCTGGATCCAGCTTGATAAAGATAATTGTTACAAAAGCGCTTACGTTTGAGTGTACATTCTTATTTCAAATTAAATTAAACATTCCAGGTGTAGCATTCATGCTTGGTTGTTGTTCAGAGAAGCTACCAGCAGATCTATCATTTTGGCGCCACTGTGTGGGAAATCTGTTTACCTGTGCTAATTTGTAGCGATCTGGTCTGAACAAGTAAAACAGCCTGCAAGTCCGGGATTTTACCTACATCAGACACCTGCAAGATTGTGAAAATTCACACTTTACAAACTGATTTGAGTTATTGTTTAAAACGAGTCGCACAAATTTTATCTTACAGTCAGCTGACATCTTTCAATTATGTGTATGATTCTTGGTTCAAAAGTGTTATTTCCAAACATAGACTCAAGCAGTGTTAACCAAATTTTTAGAGATATTGGAATTAATAACAGTTTGAGTTGTGATGACTCGTCTGCCAGGTTCAAACTATCTTGCTTTCATATCTTAACTCTGAAATTGAAGGATAGAAATTAGCGTCCTCTATAAGGAGACGAGGTCCGAGACTTTACAAAACAAATTTTATATTGCATTACTATTATGCTTCTGTCAACTGACATGTTTCATCAATTATGTTCAAAATTCTTAGTTCAATAATATTATTTCTATATAATGATTCAACCAAAATTACAAAAAGTTTAGTGATTCTACAGTATGTTTAAAACGAAATATGCCAAGTGCAGCATCCAAGCTGGGCAGTTATTCAAATAAGCAACAACAACCTTATCATAAAGGCGCTACTGTGTGGAAAATGTGTATGCCTGTGGCAGTTTCGTAGCAATCTGGCCTGAATATGTAAAGCAGCCTGCAAGTACGGGATTTTACATACTTCAGACGCCTGCAATACTGTGAAAATCACACTTTACAACAAGGTATGAAATATTGTTTAAAACCTGTTCCATTAATTTTATCTTATTGTCAGCTGATACCTTTCAAGTGTAATTTGCAGATATAGAGAAAGTTATATTAGAATAATGTTAGAGACTCGGAAATAATAACAGTCTAAGTTATGATGACTCGTTCGCCATATCGTCTGTAATGGGAACATATTGAAATATTTGTATCTGGAATCCAGCTTGATAAAGATAATTGTTACAAAAGCGCTTACGTTTGAGTGTACATTCTTATTTCAAATTAAATTAAACATTCCAGGTGTAGCATTCATGCTTGGTTGTTGTTCAGAGAAGCTACCAGCAGATCTATCATTTTGGCGCCACTGTGTGGGAAATCTGTTTACCTGTGCTAATTTGTAGCGATCTGGTCTGAACAAGTAAAACAGCCTGCAAGTCCGGGATTTTACCTACATCAGACACCTGCAAGATTGTGAAAATTCACACTTTACAAACTGATTTGAGTTATTGTTTAAAACGAGTCGCACAAATTTTATCTTACAGTCAGCTGACATCTTTCAATTATGTGTATGATTCTTGGTTCAAAAGTGTTATTTCCAAACATAGACTCAAGCAGTGTTAACCAAATTTTTAGAGATATTGGAATTAATAACAGTTTGAGTTGTGATGACTCGTCTGCCAGGTTCAAACTATCTTGCTTTCATATCTTAACTCTGAAATTGAAGGATAGAAATTAGCGTCCTCTATAAGGAGACGAGGTCCGAGACTTTACAAAACAAATTTTATATTGCATTACTATTATGCTTCTGTCAACTGACATGTTTCATCAATTATGTTCAAAATTCTTAGTTCAATAATATTATTTCTATATAATGATTCAACCAAAATTACAAAAAGTTTAGTGATTCTACAGTATGTTTAAAACGAAATATGCCAAGTGCAGCATCCAAGCTGGGCAGTTATTCAAATAAGCAACAACAACCTTATCATAAAGGACGCTACTGTGTGGAAAATGTGTATGCCTGTGGCAGTTTCGTAGCAATCTGGCCTGAATATGTAAAGCAGCCTGCAAGTACGGGATTTTACATACTTCAGACGCCTGCAATACTGTGAAAAATCACACTTTACAACAAGGTATGAAATATTGTTTAAAACCTGTTCCATTAATTTTATCTTATTGTCAGCTGATACCTTTCAAGTGTAATTTGCAGATATAGAGAAAGTTATATTAGAATAATGTTAGAGACTCGGAAATAATAACAGTCTAAGTTATGATGACTCGTTCGCCATATCGTCTGTAATGGGAACATATTGAAATATTTGTATCTGGATCCAGCTTGATAAAGATAATTGTTACAAAAGCGCTTACGTTTGAGTGTACATTCTTATTTCAAATTAAATTAAACATTCCAGGTGTAGCATTCATGCTTGGTTGTTGTTCAGAGAAGCTACCAGCAGATCTATCATTTTGGCGCCACTGTGTGGGAAATCTGTTTACCTGTGCTAATTTGTAGCGATCTGGTCTGAACAAGTAAAACAGCCTGCAAGTCCGGGATTTTACCTACATCAGACACCTGCAAGATTGTGAAAATTCACACTTTACAAACTGATTTGAGTTATTGTTTAAAACGAGTCGCACAAATTTTATCTTACAGTCAGCTGACATCTTTCAATTATGTGTATGATTCTTGGTTCAAAAGTGTTATTTCCAAACATAGACTCAAGCAGTGTTAACCAAATTTTTAGAGATATTGGAATTAATAACAGTTTGAGTTGTGATGACTCGTCTGCCAGGTTCAAACTATCTTGCTTTCATATCTTAACTCTGAAATTGAAGGATAGAAATTAGCGTCCTCTATAAGGAGACGAGGTCCGAGACTTTACAAAACAAATTTTATATTGCATTACTATTATGCTTCTGTCAACTGACATGTTTCATCAATTATGTTCAAAATTCTTAGTTCAATAATATTATTTCTATATAATGATTCAACCAAAATTACAAAAAGTTTAGTGATTCTACAGTATGTTTAAAACGAAATATGCCAAGTGCAGCATCCAAGCTGGGCAGTTATTCAAATAAGCAACAACAACCTTATCATAAAGGCGCTACTGTGTGGAAAATGTGTATGCCTGTGGCAGTTTCGTAGCAATCTGGCCTGAATATGTAAAGCAGCCTGCAAGTACGGGATTTTACATACTTCAGACGCCTGCAATACTGTGAAAAATCACACTTTACAACAAGGTATGAAATATTGTTTAAAACCTGTTCCATTAATTTTATCTTATTGTCAGCTGATACCTTTCAAGTGTAATTTGCAGATATAGAGAAAGTTATATTAGAATAATGTTAGAGACTCGGAAATAATAACAGTCTAAGTTATGATGACTCGTTCGCCATATCGTCTGTAATGGGAACATATTGAAATATTTGTATCTGGATCCAGCTTGATAAAGATAATTGTTACAAAAGCGCTTACGTTTGAGTGTACATTCTTATTTCAAATTAAATTAAACATTCCAGGTGTAGCATTCATGCTTGGTTGTTGTTCAGAGAAGCTACCAGCAGATCTATCATTTTGGCGCCACTGTGTGGGAAATCTGTTTACCTGTGCTAATTTGTAGCGATCTGGTCTGAACAAGTAAAACAGCCTGCAAGTCCGGGATTTTACCTACATCAGACACCTGCAAGATTGTAAAAATTCACACTTTACAAACTGATTTGAGTTATTGTTTAAAACGAGTCGCACAAATTTTATCTTACAGTCAGCTGACATCTTTCAATTATGTGTATGATTCTTGGTTCAAAAGTGTTATTTCCAAACATAGACTCAAGCAGTGTTAACCAAATTTTTAGAGATATTGGAATTAATAACAGTTTGAGTTGTGATGACTCGTCTGCCAGGTTCAAACTATCTTGCTTTCATATCTTAACTCTGAAATTGAAGGATAGAAATTAGCGTCCTCTATAAGGAGACGAGGTCCGAGACTTTACAAAACAAATTTTATATTGCATTACTATTATGCTTCTGTCAACTGACATGTTTCATCAATTATGTTCAAAATTCTTAGTTCAATAATATTATTTCTATATAATGATTCAACCAAAATTACAAAAAGTTTAGTGAGTCTACAGTATGTTTAAAACGAAATATGCCAAGTGCAGCATCCAAGCTGGGCAGTTATTCAAATAAGCAACAACAACCTTATCATAAAGGCGCTACTGTGTGGAAAATGTGTATGCCTGTGGCAGTTTCGTAGCAATCTGGCCTGAATATGTAAAGCAGCCTGCAAGTACGGGATTTTACATACTTCAGACGCCTGCAATACTGTGAAAAATCACACTTTACAACAAGGTATGAAATATTGTTTAAAACCTGTTCCATTAATTTTATCTTATTGTCAGCTGATACCTTTCAAGTGTAATTTGCAGATATAGAGAAAGTTATATTAGAATAATGTTAGAGACTCGGAAATAATAACAGTCTAAGTTATGATGACTCGTTCGCCATATCGTCTGTAATGGGAACATATTGAAATATTTGTATCTGGATCCAGCTTGATAAAGATAATTGTTACAAAAGCGCTTACGTTTGAGTGTACATTCTTATTTCAAATTAAATTAAACATTCCAGGTGTAGCATTCATGCTTGGTTGTTGTTCAGAGAAGCTACCAGCAGATCTATCATTTTGGCGCCACTGTGTGGGAAATCTGTTTACCTGTGCTAATTTGTAGCGATCTGGTCTGAACAAGTAAAACAGCCTGCAAGTCCGGGATTTTACCTACATCAGACACCTGCAAGATTGTGAAAATTCACACTTTACAAACTGATTTGAGTTATTGTTTAAAACGAGTCGCACAAATTTTATCTTACAGTCAGCTGACATCTTTCAATTATGTGTATGATTCTTGGTTCAAAAGTGTTATTTCCAAACATAGACTCAAGCAGTGTTAACCAAATTTTTAGAGATATTGGAATTAATAACAGTTTGAGTTGTGATGACTCGTCTGCCAGGTTCAAACTATCTTGCTTTCATATCTTAACTCTGAAATTGAAGGATAGAAATTAGCGTCCTCTATAAGGAGACGAGGTCCGAGACTTTACAAAACAAATTTTATATTGCATTACTATTATGCTTCTGTCAACTGACATGTTTCATCAATTATGTTCAAAATTCTTAGTTCAATAATATTATTTCTATATAATGATTCAACCAAAATTACAAAAAGTTTAGTGATTCTACAGTATGTTTAAAACGAAATATGCCAAGTGCAGCATCCAAGCTGGGCAGTTATTCAAATAAGCAACAACAACCTTATCATAAAGGCGCTACTGTGTGGAAAATGTGTATGCCTGTGGCAGTTTCGTAGCAATCTGGCCTGAATATGTAAAGCAGCCTGCAAGTACGGGATTTTACATACTTCAGACGCCTGCAATACTGTGAAAAATCACACTTTACAACAAGGTATGAAATATTGTTTAAAACCTGTTCCATTAATTTTATCTTATTGTCAGCTGATACCTTTCAAGTGTAATTTGCAGATATAGAGAAAGTTATATTAGAATAATGTTAGAGACTCGGAAATAATAACAGTCTAAGTTATGATGACTCGTTCGCCATATCGTCTGTAATGGGAACATATTGAAATATTTGTATCTGGATCCAGCTTGATAAAGATAATTGTTACAAAAGCGCTTACGTTTGAGTGTACATTCTTATTTCAAATTAAATTAAACATTCCAGGTGTAGCATTCATGCTTGGTTGTTGTTCAGAGAAGCTACCAGCAGATCTATCATTTTGGCGCCACTGTGTGGGAAATCTGTTTACCTGTGCTAATTTGTAGCGATCTGGTCTGAACAAGTAAAACAGCCTGCAAGTCCGGGATTTTACCTACATCAGACACCTGCAAGATTGTGAAAATTCACACTTTACAAACTGATTTGAGTTATTGTTTAAAACGAGTCGCACAAATTTTATCTTACAGTCAGCTGACATCTTTCAATTATGTGTATGATTCTTGGTTCAAAAGTGTTATTTCCAAACATAGACTCAAGCAGTGTTAACCAAATTTTTAGAGATATTGGAATTAATAACAGTTTGAGTTGTGATGACTCGTCTGCCAGGTTCAAACTATCTTGCTTTCATATCTTAACTCTGAAATTGAAGGATAGAAATTAGCGTCCTCTATAAGGAGACGAGGTCCGAGACTTTACAAAACAAATTTTATATTGCATTACTATTATGCTTCTGTCAACTGACATGTTTCATCAATTATGTTCAAAATTCTTAGTTCAATAATATTATTTCTATATAATGATTCAACCAAAATTACAAAAAGTTTAGTGATTCTACAGTATGTTTAAAACGAAATATGCCAAGTGCAGCATCCAAGCTGGGCAGTTATTCAAATAAGCAACAACAACCTTATCATAAAGACGCTACTGTGTGGAAAATGTGTATGCCTGTGGCAGTTTCGTAGCAATCTGGCCTGAATATGTAAAGCAGCCTGCAAGTACGGGATTTTACATACTTCAGACGCCTGCAATACTGTGAAAAATCACACTTTACAACAAGGTATGAAATATTGTTTAAAACCTGTTCCATTAATTTTATCTTATTGTCAGCTGATACCTTTCAAGTGTAATTTGCAGATATAGAGAAAGTTATATTAGAATAATGTTAGAGACTCGGAAATAATAACAGTCTAAGTTATGATGACTCGTTCGCCATATCGTCTGTAATGGGAACATATTGAAATATTTGTATCTGGAACCAGCTTGATAAAGATAATTGTTACAAAAGCGCTTACGTTTGAGTGTACATTCTTATTTCAAATTAAATTAAACATTCCAGGTGTAGCATTCATGCTTGGTTGTTGTTCAGAGAAGCTACCAGCAGATCTATCATTTTGGCGCCACTGTGTGGGAAATCTGTTTACCTGTGCTAATTTGTAGCGATCTGGTCTGAACAAGTAAAACAGCCTGCAAGTCCGGGATTTTACCTACATCAGACACCTGCAAGATTGTGAAAATTCACACTTTACAAACTGATTTGAGTTATTGTTTAAAACGAGTCGCACAAATTTTATCTTACAGTCAGCTGACATCTTTCAATTATGTGTATGATTCTTGGTTCAAAAGTGTTATTTCCAAACATAGACTCAAGCAGTGTTAACCAAATTTTTAGAGACATCGGAATTAATAACAGTTTGAGTTATGATGACTCGTCTGCCAGGTTCAAACTATCTTGTTTTCATATCTTAACTCTGAAATTGAAGGATAGAAATTAGCGTCCTCTATAAGGAGACGAGGTCCGAGACTTTACAAAACAAATTTTATATTGCATTACTATTATGCTTCTGTCAACTGACATGTTTCATCAATTATGTTCAAAATTCTTAGTTCAATAATATTATTTCTATATAATGATTCAACCAAAATTACAAAAAGTTTAGTGATTCTACAGTATGTTTAAAACGAAATATGCCAAGTGCAGCATCCAAGCTGGGCAGTTATTCAAATAAGCAACAACAACCTTATCATAAAGACGCTACTGTGTGGAAAATGTGTATGCCTGTGGCAGTTTCGTAGCAATCTGGCCTGAATATGTAAAGCAGCCTGCAAGTACGGGATTTTACATACTTCAGACGCCTGCAATACTGTGAAAAATCACACTTTACAACAAGGTATGAAATATTGTTTAAAACCTGTTCCATTAATTTTATCTTATTGTCAGCTGATACCTTTCAAGTGTAATTTGCAGATATAGAGAAAGTTATATTAGAATAATGTTAGAGACTCGGAAATAATAACAGTCTAAGTTATGATGACTCGTTCGCCATATCGTCTGTAATGGGAACATATTGAAATATTTGTATCTGGAACCAGCTTGATAAAGATAATTGTTACAAAAGCGCTTACGTTTGAGTGTACATTCTTATTTCAAATTAAATTAAACATTCCAGGTGTAGCATTCATGCTTGGTTGTTGTTCAGAGAAGCTACCAGCAGATCTATCATTTTGGCGCCACTGTGTGGGAAATCTGTTTACCTGTGCTAATTTGTAGCGATCTGGTCTGAACAAGTAAAACAGCCTGCAAGTCCGGGATTTTACCTACATCAGACACCTGCAAGATTGTGAAAATTCACACTTTACAAACTGATTTGAGTTATTGTTTAAAACGAGTCGCACAAATTTTATCTTACAGTCAGCTGACATCTTTCAATTATGTGTATGATTCTTGGTTCAAAAGTGTTATTTCCAAACATAGACTCAAGCAGTGTTAACCAAATTTTTAGAGACATCGGAATTAATAACAGTTTGAGTTATGATGACTCGTCTGCCAGGTTCAAACTATCTTGTTTTCATATCTTAACTCTGAAATTGAAGGATAGAAATTAGCGTCCTCTATAAGGAGACGAGGTCCGAGACTTTACAAAACAAATTTTATATTGCATTACTATTATGCTTCTGTCAACTGACATGTTTCATCAATTATGTTCAAAATTCTTAGTTCAATAATATTATTTCTATATAATGATTCAACCAAAATTACAAAAAGTTTAGTGAGTCTACAGTATGTTTAAAACGAAATATGCCAAGTGCAGCATCCAAGCTGGGCAGTTATTCAAATAAGCAACAACAACCTTATCATAAAGGCGCTACTGTGTGGAAAATGTGTATGCCTGTGGCAGTTTCGTAGCAATCTGGCCTGAATATGTAAAGCAGCCTGCAAGTACGGGATTTTACATACTTCAGACGCCTGCAATACTGTGAAAAATCACACTTTACAACAAGGTATGAAATATTGTTTAAAACCTGTTCCATTAATTTTATCTTATTGTCAGCTGATACCTTTCAAGTGTAATTTGCAGATATAGAGAAAGTTATATTAGAATAATGTTAGAGACTCGGAAATAATAACAGTCTAAGTTATGATGACTCGTTCGCCATATCGTCTGTAATGGGAACATATTGAAATATTTGTATCTGGATCCAGCTTGATAAAGATAATTGTTACAAAAGCGCTTACGTTTGAGTGTACATTCTTATTTCAAATTAAATTAAACATTCCAGGTGTAGCATTCATGCTTGGTTGTTGTTCAGAGAAGCTACCAGCAGATCTATCATTTTGGCGCCACTGTGTGGGAAATCTGTTTACCTGTGCTAATTTGTAGCGATCTGGTCTGAACAAGTAAAACAGCCTGCAAGTCCGGGATTTTACCTACATCAGACACCTGCAAGATTGTGAAAATTCACACTTTACAAACTGATTTGAGTTATTGTTTAAAACGAGTCGCACAAATTTTATCTTACAGTCAGCTGACATCTTTCAATTATGTGTATGATTCTTGGTTCAAAAGTGTTATTTCCAAACATAGACTCAAGCAGTGTTAACCAAATTTTTAGAGATATTGGAATTAATAACAGTTTGAGTTGTGATGACTCGTCTGCCAGGTTCAAACTATCTTGCTTTCATATCTTAACTCTGAAATTGAAGGATAGAAATTAGCGTCCTCTATAAGGAGACGAGGTCCGAGACTTTACAAAACAAATTTTATATTGCATTACTATTATGCTTCTGTCAACTGACATGTTTCATCAATTATGTTCAAAATTCTTAGTTCAATAATATTATTTCTATATAATGATTCAACCAAAATTACAAAAAGTTTAGTGATTCTACAGTATGTTTAAAACGAAATATGCCAAGTGCAGCATCCAAGCTGGGCAGTTATTCAAATAAGCAACAACAACCTTATCATAAAGGCGCTACTGTGTGGAAAATGTGTATGCCTGTGGCAGTTTCGTAGCAATCTGGCCTGAATATGTAAAGCAGCCTGCAAGTACGGGATTTTACATACTTCAGACGCCTGCAATACTGTGAAAAATCACACTTTACAACAAGGTATGAAATATTGTTTAAAACCTGTTCCATTAATTTTATCTTATTGTCAGCTGATACCTTTCAAGTGTAATTTGCAGATATAGAGAAAGTTATATTAGAATAATGTTAGAGACTCGGAAATAATAACAGTCTAAGTTATGATGACTCGTTCGCCATATCGTCTGTAATGGGAACATATTGAAATATTTGTATCTGGATCCAGCTTGATAAAGATAATTGTTACAAAAGCGCTTACGTTTGAGTGTACATTCTTATTTCAAATTAAATTAAACATTCCAGGTGTAGCATTCATGCTTGGTTGTTGTTCAGAGAAGCTACCAGCAGATCTATCATTTTGGCGCCACTGTGTGGGAAATCTGTTTACCTGTGCTAATTTGTAGCGATCTGGTCTGAACAAGTAAAACAGCCTGCAAGTCCGGGATTTTACCTACATCAGACACCTGCAAGATTGTGAAAATTCACGTTTTACAAACTGATTTGAGTTATTGTTTAAAACGAGTCGCACAAATTTTATCTTACTGTCAGCTGACATCTTTCAATTATGTGTATGATTTTTGGTTCAAAAGTGTAATTTCCAAACATAGACTCAAGCAGTGTTAACAAAATTTTTAGAGATATTGGATTTTATAACAGTTTGAGTTATGATGACTCGTCTGCCAGGTTCAAACTATCTTGTTTTCATATCTTAACTCTGAAATTGAAGGATAGAAATTAGCGTCCTCTATAAGGAGACGAGGTCCGAGACTTTACAAAACAAATTTTATATTGCATTACTATTATGCTTCTGTCAACTGACATGTTTCTTCAATTATGTTCAAAATCCTTAGTTCAATAATATTATTTCTATATAATGAATCAACCAAAATTACAAAAAGTTTAGAGATTCTACAGTATGTTTAAAACGAAATATGCAAAGTGCAGCATCCAAGCTGGGCAGTTATTCAAAGAAGCAACAACAACTTTATCATAAAGGCGCTACTGTGTGGAAAATGTGTATGCCTGTGGCAGTTTCGTAGCAATCTGGTCTGACTATGTAAAGCAGCCTGCAAGTACAGGATTTTACATACTTCAGACGACGCCTGCAATACTGAAAAATCACACTTTACAACATGGTATGAAATATTGTTTAAAACATGTTCCATTAGCTTTATTTTACTGTCAGCTGACATCTTTTAAGTGTAATTTGCAGACATAGACTAAGTTTTATTTGAAAAATGATAGAGACTCGGAAGTTATAACAGTTTGAGTTATAATGACTCGTCTGACATATCGTCTGTAATGGAAACATATTAACATATTTGTATCTGGATCCAGCTTGATAGAGATAATTGTTTCAAAAGCGCTTACGTTTGAGTGTACATTCTTATTTCAAATTAAATTTATACTAGAGTAAATTTACAGTAAAAATTTCAAGTGTAGCATTCATGTTTGGTTGTTGTTCAGAGAAGCTACCAGCAGATCTATCATTTAGGCGCCAATGTGTTGGAAATCTGTTTGCTTGTGTGAATTTGTAGCGATCTGGTCTGAACAAGTAAAACAGCCTGCAAGTCCGGGATTTTACATACATCAGACGCCTGCAAGACTGTGAAAAATTACAATTTACAAAATGGTATGAATTATTGTTTAAAACGAGTCGCACCAACTTTATCTGACTATCAGCTGACATATTTCAATTATGTTTATGATTCTTGGTTCAAAAGTGTTATTTCAAAATATAGACTCAAGTAGTATAAACAAAATTTTAGAGATTAGTTTGAGTTATGATGACTAATCTGCCAGGTTCAAACTATTTAACTCTCAATATTTAAACTCTAAAATTGAACGATAGAAATTAGGGTTATCTATAAGAAGACGAGGTCCGAGACTTTATAAAACAAATTTTATATTGCATTACGTTTATTCTACTGTCAGCTGACATGTTCTTTCAATTATGTTCAAAATCCTTGGTTCAATAGTACGATTTCAATATAAAGATTCAACCAGTATTACAACAAGTTTAGAGATTCTAGAGTATGCTTATGACGAAAAATGTCAAATGCAGCATCCAAGCTGGGCAGATATTCAAAGAAGCAACAACAACTTTATCATAAAGGCGCTACCGTGTTAAAAACGTGTCTGTCTGTGGCAGGTTCGTGGCAATCTGGCCTGAACATGTAAAGCAGCCTGCAAGCACGGGACTTGACCTACTTCAGACGCCTGCAAGACTGTGAAAAATAACACTTTACAACATGGTATGAAATATTATTTAAAACGTGTTCCATTAATTTTATATGACTGTCAGCTGACATATTTCAATTATGTATATAATTCTTGGTTCAGTAGTGTAATTTCCATATATTGACTCAGGAAATATTTAAAAATCTAAGAGACTCAATAGTAATTACATTTTGAGTTATGATGACTGCAAGGTTCAAACTATCTTACTCTCATGTTTTTACTCTAAAATTGATCAAAAGAAATAAGCGTTTTCTATTGGGATACGAAGTCCCAGACTTTACAAAACAATTTTTATAGCTGATTGTCATTTGAAGAGTCTCATCTTTGGATGTATACATTTGAGGTTTTATTCAACATACAACATGCATTCGTAGAATGTTACATCTATCTTTATGATTAAATTGATTTTTGAGTTGCTAAAAAGTTGCACCTAAATGTGACCTAACCTAGATGGAAAGATATCAAACTTAGAAATATGCATATTTAATTTTTTACGTTTTAATGACGAAAAGCAAAGAAAATGGTTTCTTAATTCTATTGAAACTAAAATATTTCAAATGTAAACAATAATGAGGCGGAAAGACATTTAATTGTTTGAGAACAATCTACTAGTTTGTTATTGTTGTTATCTTCTCAGTAGACTGTAGTAATAATTACTGCAACACTGCGTTACTGTTGTGATCCTCTAATTGTACTTATCCATTTGGTTATGAAATGTATGTGTGATTTTCTTTGTAATTTGTATCATTAGCATATACGGAACCAATATGTAGGTTTAGTGATCATGTCAACGGACTTTTAGCATTACACTGGGATACTGTTGTTATCCTCTCAGTACACTGTATTAATAGCATATGATACTATTTAAAACGTTTATGGTCCTCTCAGTGGACTCTAACAATAGCATAACCAAGTAAACTAAGTAAGTAATAGAGAAACAAGAAGTAGTGTAAGTGGTTTGTTATATGTATCAAAATCAAGGACTTAACATTAGAAGCGCTCGTTTATAATATCAACAGCTATTTTAGGGAATCGACAGCCATATGGCGTTCGGACGTGTAACAGCATTGCTTCTTTTAAAAGAAAGTATCTACAACAGTACTATTTTACTATTTACTTACATTTTACAGATTATGATATCAAATCACTGTATATATATCTATTGCTGTGAGTGTATATTTGATATTTGATATTTGTATACTGTTTATTTATGTGTCTTATACTTCTTTTTATACAAATGTTTTTTACAGGATCACAAAGAAGACTAGTGCACTGTTACTAATTGGGCTATCTTGTTTAGATAAAAGACTTCATTATTATTATTATTATTACAGCGTCGTAATGTATAACCTTTTTAATCGTCTTTGGACGGTTACAATGGCACAGAGTACCAATCTCTAGCTGTTGTTATCCTTTCAGTAGACTTTATCAATAGTAACACTGTGAAGCTGCTGTGGTCTTCTCAGTGGACAATATCAATAACCTATTACTGATGTATAACGGTTATGATATTCTCATTAGATTGTTTCAATGGCCTAGAGTACTAATGTATAAGGCTTGTGATTATTTCAGTTAAATCAATGAATAACATAATGAGCAAATGTGTAAATATGTTGATCCCCTAAGTAAACTGTACTAATGCAAAACTCAATGGCAGATATCAATTGCTTTGGTTTGCCTTTCATCTGATTGAATCCATAGTAAAGGGAACCAATGTGTGCTAATTGTGATTCTCTCAAAACACATTAAAAATATCTAGGAATCTAATGTGAAAGTGTTGTAATCCTCTCGGTTCAATTTATCAATATGCTCACAGTATAGAGTACTTTTAACTGCTGTAATCCTATCAGTGGACTGTATCAGTTGTTTTGGATCCTAAATTATAGGTGTTTGACCTTCCTGGTGAACTAGGTCAACAGCTAAGGAGAAAATTGTATAACTCATGTGACCTTCTTCATCGACATGATCAAAGCGTCAAGTTCTAAAGTGCAACTGTTGTTATATTCTCTGTAGACTGTATCAATAGTTCAGGGCACAATTGTGTTTTGTGAAGCTCTCAGCAAACAGTAGCATACGTTTCAGATACTTATGTGTTACTGTAGTTATCTTTTCAGTTATATGTATGAAAAGTTTACGGCATTGTGTATGTGTTGTGATCCTGACAATAGACTGTATCATTATCATTATTCTAAAGTACGAATGTACTACTGTAGAAATTACATGATCCCTCAGTTTGTTGACGGTGTCAATAGCTAGCATTAATTAAAAAAAAACTGCTGTTATCCTTTGACTTGACTGTGCATATATCAATAAATTACAGTGCAAGAATATGCTCTAAGATGACTATATCATTAGACTTAGTTATTAATGTGTTGCAACTCTTGGTAATCTGTATCAATAGCTTAGGGCGCAATGTTATTATGTTGTAATCCCGTCAATAGACCTTATTATTATTCTGGGGTACTCATGTGTAACCTATGTGATCCTCTCTTTGGACTGTACTAAATGAATAAGGTACTAATTAAAAATGGTGTGTTTCTCACAGTGGACTCTATTAATATCTAAGAGTAATTACTTGATGTGATCCTCTGACCGAACGTAATCGTTTTCATGAAAAAATGCTGTGATTTACTAAGTATCTTGTACCAATAGCAAACGTTATTATGTAAAAACATGTATGATTCTCTATCAATAGATTAGGATACTAATATATTACCGTTGTGATCATCTTTGTAGACTGTTTCAATAAATTAGTGTACAAATGTGCAGCTGTTGTGATCATTTAAGTGGACTTTTTTTTTAGTTTAGGTAGCAATGTATAGCTGACGTGACCCCATAGTGGACTGTATCAATAGCTTATTATTAGGGAGTAAGTATTATATGGTGTGGTCCTATCTGTAGACTGTAAAGAGTACTAATGTGTAAATGTTGTGATTATTTCGGAAGACTACATTAATAGCTTTTGATACGTGTACTGAGTTGAAGCTGTTGTGAGTATCTCAGTGGAACGGTTCAATAGCCAAGTAAACTTAATGAATAACTGTTTTATTCCTCAAAGAGAATTCAGTCAATAGGACAGGTACTTGTTAGTAACTGTTATGACTCTTTTAATGCATTCTATCAATACTATAGAGAACTGATATGTAAGTGTTGTGATCCTTAAAGTGAAATTTATCAAACTTTTTTTGTACTAACATGTATTTATTATGCTCTTTTTAGTTGACTCTATCAGTAGTCTAGGACACTTAGGTGTAATGGTTATCTGGCTCTTACTGTACAAGGTGAGGTTGTGATCTCCTAGATTGTATCAAAAACCTAAGATACTAATGTTTAACACTGGTAGTTCTCTCGGATGACTTAATTAAAGGCATGATTTATATGTATATCTTTATTGGAAAGTAATTAATAACTGTTGTGATCCTCTCAGTTATATGTAACTTTATCATAAGACTTACAAATCAAATGTTTAAATGTTGTGACCTCAAAAAGCTAAGGTCTTTAATGTGTATATGTTGTGATCTTTTCAATGTAATGTTGTGATTGATTTCCAGAAGGCTTATGCAGTTTTTAGAAGAAAAAATCCCCGATTCTATAAGATAGTACAAAAGCTATAGCCTATAAATACTGTGATGGTCTCGTGTAACTTTGTTAAATTGTCAAAAACGGTGAGACCAGTTGAAAAAAAGGTGTACTGGTAGTATATACAGTATTTAAAGCAAAGAAGATGTAAAATACCTGTACTAGGACGGATAAGATGCTAAAAATTAAATTATTAACAAATTTGATAATTCAAAAAATTATTCACCACAAGATATGTTTAACATATCATCGATCTGTAACCCTGAGATATGGTCAGTGATTGAAATATGATTCAAATTGGCGAGTAGGTATCAAAACCTCTAACTAACGACGTTTTTCAAAACATGAATGCCTTTTTTAATACAGTTTGTCTGTGTTCCATATTTTTCTGATAAATGTAGTCTAAATAAGGACAAATAGACCACAAACCAATTTTAATCAACAAAAATGGGGAGAAATGACCAACTATACAATAAATACATCATTTTGTATCCAAATACTCGTCAAAAGTCAAAAATAAAAGTCCCTAAATTCGTGGACAAAGTCAGACATAGCATTTAATTATCTCACTTTGTTGTGGCTGAATGGCTAAGTGGTTAGAAAAGGAGACACAAAATATTCTTACATATCTAAGCTTTCTATCTTGTGGGTTCGATAACGCCAAAATTTATGGCAACTTTTTTTTAATCGTTTGATAAAATATTAACAACTGAATATAATTAGAAATTTTTCTTTTGCAAATATTATTACATATATTTAATTGAGAGAAAAAATTAAATTGTATTTTACGGCATTACTTAATGGGCATTTGCGCAATCTTTCCCCCCTATCTTTTTAATTTGACAAAAATAATTAAAAGTATGTTTATGGGATATCTGGGTATTTCCAGACAATTATTATGTCACCGCTTTTAAAAAAAATTAAATGGAAAGACTGACTAGGTGGTATCATTCTCTCTGTGTATATACCGAATTACGTATGTTATCCATCTAAAGTAAATTTAACAGATTGTTTTTCCTCCAGATATTCCAGATCTAGAGTGGTAATCCGTAAAAGAGAAGCAAATGATTCCATACAGTTTCAAAGATGTATACATGTATATGGCTTACGAAATTGGACGAAATATATCTGGTGAAGTTTTTAAATATTATAAAATATCTATAAAAACCAGGAATTAGATCAGAGCATTTTGAATTTAAAAATGTTTTTATAAAGTTACTACATGACATTGTATACACATGTAAAACAATGTTTTTTCAACTTTAAAAAAAATGACTGAAAGCTCCATTTGTTTTTTGCTTAAAACCCTTCATTAAAATAGAAACTTTCATGAATTTTTAATTTGAATTCTCAATATTTTTACTGCATATTGATATCCAGGTAAACACGGGTAAATTCTACATGTGTCCCTTAAGAGGACCTCATAATTGCCCAGTAAAATATATAAATGTTTGTTTTTGCGAGAATCCGTTCGGGAAATAAGACTAATATGCGCCTGATGATTTACATTTAACATAAAAAATATTCAAAAAGTGAAAATATCTTAACTGCATCTATTAACTGCACACGTAACAAACAATCAAACGTCGAAAATAAATTGCATTTTATTCAATCAGCTGCAAGTCTTCTTTTTCTGTCCACTACTCTAGACATTTAGCCAGTTTAACTTTATAATTTGAATTTTTTAAGAAACAAATGCAGGCTTTGAATAATTAAAGGAAAAAAAAATAAACACACTAAACTTTTTGTGTAGAAAATTTTGTTTGTTTCAGATAATCACAAACTCGAATATTCGGGTAAATAAAACAATTTATTGCGAGGGTTAAAAAACTTTCTTATTTGAAAAATAAATGACCTTAATGCTATTAAAAAAGTTAAATCTAAACACATTCCTTGAAAAACAGATTATTTATTTTCCAGCATTATATCAGCTGCTTTGAAAGCAGCAAGATATTATAAGAATGTAAAACATTTCTGCATTTCCAAAAATCATTTGTATCTTTTCAAACTGATTTTAAAAAACGAATGAAATATAATCTTTCTTTCTTCTGCATTAAAAAATATTGAAGAAATTTAAAAGGCACGAATCTTTTCGCAAAAATAGTAGAAAAAAAAATGATATCTTAATATTATGATTCCTAAAACAATTATTCATCAAAATATTTTAATCAATCAATTAATTAGTTATCAATAAAAAAAATCATTGATTAATGAATTAATTTATTAACCAATTATAGAAGTTAATAACAATAGTTAACTCATCTGTTTGAAAAAAAATATCACTTAATAAATGTGCTTAGATATCTTCCTTGCATTAAAGCACACTCGATCCGCTCCCGACGCAGCCTTTTAGATCTGACCCACATTCAAGTCGGAAATGACGTGTTTTGTTTTGAAGTATATTTAGCAAACAATGATGATCACAAATAGATCTATCGAAGAAGTCTTGGAGTCGAATAAACTGATGCATTTATATAGAAACTAAATGGAAAAAATTAGAATACATGACATATTAGCATAATTATTTTTTTCTGTGTGCTCCTAATTAAATTTGTCGATGCTGGTCATCGCAAGACACAATCAAATCGATCATGCATATTGCGATATTTATGCTATAGTTCAGCGTTCGACATACGTTTAAATTTAAACAAATAGTTACATTAGGCACACAGTGGTCATTCAACACATTGTTTAAAAAGGCCCACAATGATTATAAGTTGACCAAAACAAAGATTTCAATTAGTATTGACATTAATTGCTGGTAATAATAATCATTCTATAAATGAATAAATACTTATCTTTTAGAAACTATTTTAGTTTATTTTAAACAAGTGAAAATTCCTACTTAAAATAGATTTATCCCCCCCTCCCCCCCTCCGATATGTAAATAAAAAAAAATGGTCAGTCAAGAATAAGGCCGGAGTGGTTTTCTCCCTTCGTTTGCCATTATGTGACACTTAAACTTAATGGCAAAAATTCCGTAAAAACTTCTTATCACATAGTGGCAAAAAAAATTGTTTAAGTTAAATAATTTTTTAATTAATTTTCTTCCTTACCAAAAATTATATGATCATTGCTTAAATTCTTCTTAACTTCCGATGTCATCATGAATTATTTCTTAAAAGATGCTTTTTCCCCATAAAATCAACCCTTTGCCTGTATGTGACACCTCAGACGGTTTGCCACTATGTGACGAGATTCGGTTATATATATATATATATATATATATATATATATATATATATATATATATATATATATATATATATATATATATATATAAGCTTTGGTGTAAATATTGGAATTTCTGGTGCAGTAGTTTTAATAGTATCTGATCCATATTAGGACCAAAATATTTAAACCTTGAATATCACTTATGTATCAAATACTCCTATATTAATTTAAAGCATTTTAGAGTAAAAAAAGATTTACCTAGAGAAATTTTCAAAAAAATTATTTACTATGCAGTAATTAATTATCGAAGATTACATTAAGGTCTATGGGGACAATTCCATTTTTTTTAAAATGAAAATAATAAACACTAAGATTATCAATCAATGCTTCTGTGGAAAAGTGTATTTTATTCACCTCACCTGAACCTTCGGTTAAGGCGAGCTATTAAAATCTCTGTGTGACTTTTAATGTAATATATTGCATGCATCATATATAATATGAATCAGTCTCTCTCTCTCTCTCTCTCTCTCTCTCTCTCTCTCTCTCTCTCTCTCTCTCTCTCTCTCTCTCTCTCTCTCCTTTAAAAATGTACATTTTTTCCTAATTTACTTTTTGAAAATTTTCAATTAAAATATGTTACTGAACACAAAAATCTTCATATACAGTTATTCTGAAACTTAAGTTTGTCACAACAATATGATAACATTTTTAAAAAACTGTGGTTACTTGATTAGGTAAATTTTCTGTTTCAATGGTTATTCTATCACAGATTTTGTATCTTTTATGAGATCACAATGAGAATGTGCTGTTGAAGTTTGGGCTGACTGCACAAAAATAGACATTAAAAAACCTGTAAAAGTTTCTATTAAATGCCGCAAGAATAGTAACCGGGCTCCACGAGTACTGCTTCAAGAAACTCATTATATTTTTAAACAGGTTAGGGACATTTGGAACATAAAAGAAATATAGCTAAAATAATAAATATTTACCAGATGCACACTAATTTAGTACCTACATGTACTTATATACAGAACACTTTTCCTGATACAAGAGGCAATGTTTCAAGTTACACAGCTAGGGGATCTCGTAATAATTCTGCTCCGAAATTAAGATAAGAACTATTTAATAAATCATTTATTCCTGATATTGTCAGACGATGGAATGACCTTACTCTTAACACCAGGGAGGTAACCTCTATTTAAATATTTAAGATATATGGTAAAGCCTCAGAGATATCTTTCCATTGGAAAACGATGTTTTAACACAACTCACACATGATTGAGATACAACTGTATTTTAAACTCTGATTTATTCCGCGGCTATTTAATAGCCTATCCAAACTTTTCATGTGGATTTAATCAAGATGCATATCATTTGTTTTTTGTCTGTAAAAAGTATGCAAAAACATTCTTTAATTAATAACCTATGCGCATTACATTATATTCACTTCATTGATGCACATTTACTGCAATTATGGATGATACGTTAATTTTTGAGACTATACAAATTTTCTTGAGTAAATGTAGTCGCTTCTTAAATAATGTCATATTTTATGTAGCAGACTGTCAATTTATGAATAATTATATTATTTTTATATATAAATGACGATATTTATAAAATTCATTGTTAGGAGAAGATTACATAAGTTACTTAGAACTTGTGTCTAATCCATTTGATTTAATAAATATCATATGTTCAATTCAATTTTATTTAACTGAAGTCGGCCACCTTAAATGAAAATTTAAAAAATCACAACAGAAGGTGTATTTTAAACTAAAATAAGCTTACTTGTTTGCCATTGGGTACTCCCAGATAGTTTAAATGTGTAATTCTAATCAAACATTTTCTCTTAAACAGAGTAAAATATAAAGTCAGCGTCAGTAAATTAATGAGCTGCTTCTTTCAGTTGCTTTCAAAATTAATATATTTTGCAAAGATTAATTAAAAGATCGTTTTAAATATTATTAGTGTGTGTTTTGGCCCACTGTGTTCAGATACACTTTTTCATTCTATGCTTTATTTGAACTTTAAGAGTAGATACTGATTTCTTTTTCAAATTCGTTTACAGACAAACATAGACCCACTGTTTATAAATTATATTCTATGTCTTGATGATATTGTACCTTTGAAAGAAAATTTGAAGCGATTTTATAACGAATTTCCTAGACAAACACGAGGAATCTTCATTTTCACGCAGGATAAAGTCTGTATAATTTATTTGTAAATATATTATATTGAAATCTATTTGTACCCATCTAATACAATTTTCCATCTAAAATAAGGAATAACAGTTATTTTTCAATCAGATCGTCGTCTTCTTATATAAACTAAAACAACTTTAGGCTCATAAAAGCCTCAAAATAATTATTTATGAATAGTAAGTCTGAGATAAGATATTTTTCTTAACTTTATCTAACAGATTTATTTTTTATTTCCCAGATCTATCTGAACATATTATCAATTACTTTCAAATAATAGTAATAGTTTTACTTCTCTTAAAATATGTATAAGAATTCAAACTGCTATCTTATCAGCTTGTGACATTATTCTATTGGTCAGAAGAGATTTGTTACCTGGCATCATTGACTAAAACTAAACTAAGACACGAGGTTCATATATAGAAAAAATAATTCACTAGTATTATAAACACTTATAGAGTATACGCTGTCCATTTCCAAATCAACACAAAGACCAGTAGTATCAAATCGAAAATAAAACTTATCGATCTTGTTTAAGTTTCATAAATGAACAAAGATAACACGATTTCTACTCCGTCAATTGATATCTACTTATCACAGATCGTTTAAACAAAGGTTTTCAGAAAGCACGCTGTTATCAAAACGGGCCTTAAAATAACTTTTGGAAATTGTGAAAATAAAAATAGCCTGAATAAATGATATAAATAAGTCGTAAAACATCTAAATTAGTTATGAAAATCTCACCATGGCTGAATTACGAATAGCTCCTTCCGACATCTATTATAGTCAGTCCTCAATCTCCAATTGTTTCAGTGAAGCATCCGAGCATACAGAAAACTCTATTGGAGACACAGTTGACGGGATACTACTCAAGCGATATCGAATTGATGATATCCCCAAAATAAGTGTGGTTAGGAAAGGGGATGTGTGGGTGACGGCGGACAATAGAAGACTTTGGGTATTTAAGACACTGGAATCATTAGGACAATGTGCTAGGATTTCCGTGATCATTAAAAAACGTATCAGCAATAAAAAGAGTGTGGTTCAAAAAGACATCAAAGTCAGAGGGGATCCAGGGGGTATCTTCTACAAATTAAAGGTGAGACTTTGTGATGTAAAAACGATCAAAATACAATGTACTCTATTCTATAACTGTGTTGCTCTATATTTTCGTGTGCTTTTTTTTCAGACACAACATCAAATGAATTTTCACGACGTCCTTCTTGCAATGTCGAGGATATGTTTGGATACGAAATGAATTTTATATCAACATATAATAAGCATTGACATATAAAAGACAATGGGAAAATTGGATTTATAAAAATTACTATGGGGTGAAATTATTATTTGTATTCGATATAAGCAAACTTTGTTACATGTATATTTAATTTCCATTATATACGTATTTTTAAATGAAAATAGTATGATCTTCATTCCTATTACAATGTACAGTATATTGTTCAAAATGGATTTTTTTTTCTGAAAATAAAATCAGAATAGATCTACATAGCATTACTTAAATCATCTTTCTATTTTTAGTTTTTATGATCACACAGTGACCAATTCTTGTCATTTTTATCCGTACTCATATCATATCGTATTTGTGGAATAAATGTTCCTGATATTTTCAAAAAACCTGATTATATCAGGAACACTTGTTCCACAACCAAACAATATTTTATTAACGCGATTTCGCGGTTCTTATGATTTCGCGAACATTCTTTCAACCAAGAAAAAAGAAAATCTCTGGAAGATATCTTGCATTCAAAAACAACAACAATTCTTAACGTATACAATGGTCAATCTATCGTCATAATATTATCGAGGTGTATGTATTCTGAAACAATACAGTGTTGTTTGATACAATTACAAGTTTCATACATGTACACTGTAAAATAAAAGAAAACGACTTGGATTGTCTATAGGTTGAAATAATGCCACTGACTGTAACTGGAAACGTAAAGATATGCATGGACTATGGAATATTTCACAGTTGATAAAATAAAAAATGTGGAAGTAATATCAGACGGAAAAGAGACATACAAACGAAGAAAGATGTTTACCTGAATATATCCGACAGATGAAAACTTTCTAGCAATATGATGCCTGGAATTCCGCTGAGAGGTTATACGTAGACACTATGTTTGATAAAGAATAATCATGATATAATGAAAGCAATGCAGAATCTTATTAAAAAGGAATATTTTAAAACATTGACAAGATCAAATAACAAGAATAACCAAATTGTCTGCACACTATCATATTTTGTCGAATCGGTTTTGTTTTGTTTTTGTGTTTTGAGTACCCGTTTAATTGATTATTCATTATGACCATAAATTTATTGCGTATCATTAGTTTAGTATGTTTTAATTTATTTGTAGCCAATTAAAAATTAAATTTGAAAACTTGAGCTCAAATCGTGTCTAGTTCTCTTTAAAGGTATATGTGGCGTATTTTTCATGCTAAGAAATGTTTGATTGATTGATTGATTTAAATAAGTTATATAAAATATATCTTTACAATACAATTAGCAGTTTTTATCAATAGGGTTAAAAAGATATTTAAATTAATAAATAATTTTTATAATTATTTTCGCGTCCACAATAAATATAGCATTTGAGTAAAACCCGCCTTAAATTGGCCACATGATACCACGCTCAGTCTATCACAACAACAATGGCGACGACGAGAAAGATAGGTATACCCGTAAAACCGTAAAGTTTGACAGACTTGGCCAAGAAAGAAAAAAGAGACAGACTGACAAGGATAGGAGCAAAGGGAAGATTGTCATCGGAGGACATGTAGATTGATGGAATAGGAATTAAAACTTAAGTTTACTAAGTTTTTATCATGAAGTTGTAGGGGTTTTGGTAGTCAGGTAGTGCTCCATGTGTTCCATGTCTTTACTTTATAAGTTATGAACCACAAGTGGATTTTCGTTAAGGGAATTTTTTTAATCATTAAAAGAATTAAAAAACACTCTCAGTATATGCATCCCTCAGGAGAGGGAGTATTCACTCATTTTACCGTGTCGTTGATGCTAAAATAATGTTTCATCTTTATTACACATAATTAGCAATTTATATTCTTCTACATTAATGAATAAGGGACTACTAATGCTTCGGGTATCATCTGATATATCATCTGATATAAGAATTATCTAATTTAAGACATGAAAAACGTGATTCTAATTTGTAAAAAAAACTGTTCTTCCATCGTGTTTCCAATACTAGGTTTTCCCGCACTCATGCGCAGTGACGTTTCAAATGGCCGATCACATTAATATTCATCAGACGTGTTTCACGGGGTTAGAGTCCATGAAACGTTTAATTATAAGAAGCATGATGTATAGTTTTACTAAAACTCATGTCAAAAATTTTACTCCAAATACGCCACATATACATTTAAAGCTCTTTTGATAATACAATGTATATATCTTGCAAATTCGTTGTCTCATTCATCGTTTTGCATTCGGAAAAAAGTGACTAACAATTTGTTTATTTAATATACTAGTAACTGAAATCATTTTTTCTAGTTGTTCTTTCTCTATATCATTGCGGTGGCCGCTCACTGCTAGGAGAATGGGTTCCAGAGGTCGTGAGTTCAAGCCTCGGTCGGGGCGGAGGTGGAGCTCCAACAAATGTGAAATTCACTGTGCTTTATATATTTCTATATCATTCACTATGGGCAGGTATATGTCAATTTGAGAGTTATTGCAATGTTTGTGCTTATTATATATATATATATATATATATATATATATATATATAATCCAAAATGAGTAAAGTTAATCCACACAAGTATTAAATAATAAAAAATAACAGAAAGCCGATTCAAAACTCTACCGGTTTCATTATAATCTTCAGGAGTTTTGAACAATCACCATAGATACATAAGTACATACATTTGTACATTTCAAATGATCATTGTGACGTCATATTACATCAAGTATATGTTGCGCTTTTCAGAGTTCATTATGACGTCATAGTATAAGCCATTTGTAATAGTACGGGAAAAACATATAAAATATTCAAATATTCTATAATTGTACAAGAAAAACATAAAATATATTCAAACATTCATAATTATAATGCATTCAGTTTTGGTTTATATAATGAAATGAAATGTTTCACGCTCTTTTTCGGTTGTTGTTTTATAAAATTTATAGATAGGACACACTGTAAAGTTCGGAAAAATGTTCTTGGCACAGTTTTCATTTTTCCGAACTTTACAGTGTGTCCTATCTATAAATCTATAAACTAAAGGTGTACTCATCTATTTCAATACTTACGTTAGCTTCTACTGTTAGAGTTGAGGAGCTTACTCTTATCATTTCTTCGTAATCACAATTTAGCATTTACGCAATAATATTATTTTGAATGTTCAAAATTAAGTACCTAGTTTATCATTGACTCATATGAAAAAGTCGTGCAAGTATCATACTTTGGTATAGAACTTGTGTCAACAAATGCCATATCGAAATGGTCACATGTACAGTTTCATTTAAAAATTAGTTCATTAATTTAGAAAACCTTCTTACAGGCGATGTTGACTAACACATTTTCGTAATCTTTTGACTCTTAACTCACTTACCCTGAAACGCAAATCAAAAGTCATAAATGAATCTCGCCGAAAAAACATAGTTTCTTTAATTCACATCGTACAGTTTACGAATATGGCCAGATACGGACCCCTGACAAACATTGAGACTATCTCCCAAACTCTATCTGGGTTTATTTTTCGCGAATTAAAGGACTTTATATGATATGGGCCTAAAATGGCCCCCTTAAATGAACATCATCATTTTACTGTAATTCTTTGATTTTTTAGTTCAGATATATATGTAATGTGTTTACATAATATTCATTTTGATTCAAGTGCCCACAATATAGAAATATGACATCGAAAGACAACCCTTTCCCGCCATTTTTGCATTTTTAGCATAAAACAGCTTGTTTTCAAGCAGTTTTTCTTTCAGAAAACATAGAGCGCATGCTTGAACAAACAAAATATTTTAATCAGAGATGTATCTAGCCAAGACTAATAAGTGACAAAAAAATTTATCTTGTTCAAGCATGCGCTCTATGTTTCCCATTCGTAAGAAGATAAGAAAAATGTCAATTTCTGACTGATTTTGATTGAATTCTAACAATAGCGTCATTTCTGAAGTCATATACTGCCAGTGAGAGCAAAAAAATCAAATAAATATATGAAAAAAATATTTTTTTCTAAAAAAAGAAGTGAACTTTTTATTGTACCCGAAACACTTAAAAAATGGCGAATTATGGGGCAAAATTTAACTCATATCATATATAGTTCTTTATGCGGGCATAAATAGAAAATTAAATGCCTATCTGAGAAATTAGTTTTATTAAAAATTATGTATAAAATATGTTTTAAAAAAGCGGTTTTCTCCTGATTTACTGGCATTTAGCATTTGAGTACACAAAATCGAGTCTATAATGTTTTTATAATAGTATAAATTGTAATCTCTACACAATTATTGTTGAGAGCAAATAGATGTCGCGGAATTTTTTTCTCATTGTACCACAAAAGTAAATTATCAGAATTATTCAGAATTAAGTAACGGGAGTATTCATATAATGTAAAGATGTTTTATAAATGAGTGATTTTGTTTTACATTAATTTTTTATTTTTGACACTGTTTATAAATTTTAAAAAAATCATTTCAATGGAAGCAAGCATCAATGTCTCATTAATAAGAAATAAATTTTCGCCGCTGTTTATAAATTAAGGAAAATAGAACGTGAAAATTCAAGAAGTAGTATTTTTCTGTACTTTTCGTGTATATAATTCATTTGCAATTAAATTATTTCAAATTAATACTGGAAACTAACAATTAGTTGTAAGCTTAAACGCGGAAAAGAAAGCAGCCAAGTTTTAGATTAACGAACGACACTTATTCTGTCATTTCTAAGCAAATGTTTCTCATAACGGGAAAGTAAAACAAACTTTTTTTTCCAATAAAGCTACATAGTTGCATGTACATGGTATGCTCCAGATTATCTTCATCATAGAAGAGCTCTTTAAAAACTTTTGACATGGTTGATCCCATTTCGACGTCCGCTATATTGGTGCGTAAAATTATGAATGTGACAGGATGGTGAGAAATCCTGCTTTACCTTTCACCTCGCTAATGCTCTGAATGAACTCATCCATGGATCCACGTAGATAGGGACAAAACAATTATTTGACACTTGTTTTGTTAACAACGATACATATAACACTTGAGAGCAATGTTTTAGAAAGAATCTATCGAAAAAGCATACTGTAAAAGTATGAGACTCATCAATTAATATATTAATAAATCTAATTACAGTATTAATTACATTGCTAAGTAAATAAAGCTATATTCTGGTAATAGTTTTCTTTTAAACCACCCTGGAAGAACAAATAGGTCTACCTGCTTAAGTTTATCAATGCCTTTAGGATATATGGTTTTTATATTGTCAGTTTTAAAGGTGTGTTTTTATGAATGGTATCTATTGGTTCTTAAGTTTGTTTAGTTATATGTTTTATTGGTCTATATATTATCCCCCATAAATTCTTTGTGTTATAAGACATTTTACTGACTGACTCTTCTGACGAAGTCCGAGTATTATATGCGTCCGGGGAAACAACGCGGCGGTGTCTCTTCGTGTCGTAGTTTACAGGTGTATGTACTAAGATGAGAGGACATTCACCCATTACTTTGATGGTAATGTGATAGGGTTCCTCGAAGTTGGTGACCATGTCAAACTTAAATGATGTATTTAGCACCAAATGTCCATTTATGATCACCATGTCATAGTCAAAACGTCCTTGATTGTCCTCAGGTGTTTGTACACCCATCATCAAAACCTATATAATGTATGCAGCATCAAATGTCCATTTACGACCACCACGGCATGGCAAAAATGTCGTTGTTTGTTATCGGGTGTTTGTACACCCATCCATAACTCCCGCGTAGAAATGAAAGTGTGCTTCTCTGTACAGGTTTTAATTAATGTCCACGCAGACCAGTGTAAAAAAGATAAATGCAACATAAACAAGGCAATAATAATAACACAATTTGTTGTAGTTAATTGTGTTACAAACATTCCCCTTTTCACCGTTAAAACATGGTTATCTATTTTAAAATAAAGATTACACATGTGTGCATGGCGAACCTCCTTTTTGCTTGAAAAACTCTTCACTGTTGCTTAATACTTTCAATATAACCATTTCATGAATTGTTATATCCTATCTTTTTCGCGAAAATATTGGTATTTTTAGCTCCATTGCCTGCACCGCTTCATAGAACGCAGCTTTTAAACTTTACTTATGACGGTCGTCATGACGTCAGACATTTACAACCGTCTTTATAAACTTCTTTGCCTTTGATCAGTGGAATGCTGGTGTGCTATACTCAGTCTCATGTCTCTGCTTTGACCACTTTTGTTCTTAATAAAAAGAAAAATTGAGCGAAAAATACATTCATTCACTAAAATGTCAGGGGAGTTTTTTTTATTACAAATGACATGAAAAGTACCCAGATATTGCTATTGAAAAAAAAAAACGATGGATAAAAAATATCAGACCTTCCCGTAATAAATCCCTGTAAAAAATGTTTTCGCTCTCGTGTTTATTCGCCGGGTATAAAGAGTGAACTTGTTAAAAACTTAAGTCGTTTTAACCGACATGTTGGTTTGTTTATTTAGAAAAGAAAACAATGTGATAGAAACGGTAACCTTGGACAGACTAATGAAGGATTAATATTACTTGCTTACGCATATGTTGCAATGTTACCTTCTCGTTTTATGTTTGATTTTTTTTTTGTTGGTTTTTGTTGTTGTTTTTTTTTTTTTCGTTTTTGAAATATGAAAGTCTAGGATAATGCTTCGGCTTTTTCATTGAAAAAAAAACCTTGGAAGATGTCATGCAACACTCATTGATCTTGAACTTCAATTAGATAGATGGCATAGGGAATAGAAGATAACTTCTTCCTCGTCAAGCTGACGGGGGGGGGGGGGGGTGAAGTGTTATTTGTTTTCGGGTATTTGGCATATAACCTTCCTTCAAAACATCTACAAATTATAAAACTCTTACATGACCAAAACACCTTAGGCCTTTCACACTCCTAACTCAACTAATGTGGACTAAACATCATGGGTATCAATGAGATTGGCGTTAAATGAAAACAGTTAATTTTAATTCCCTGTAACTTACATTATCTTATAGATTATGACAAAATTATATACATGAATATTCAAATTATCATTTTATTGACACACGTTTTGAAGGAATAAGAAAAGAGCTTAAACATTTGATTAAAATCTACGCTGGTGAGTTTTGACTATGTATGGGCAATTCTATGCAAATAAGCTAATAAAAAAACATTAGATATGTTCTATTTATAATATCTGATGTGCTTGACAAAGTTTTCCTTATGCACGCAAGCATATTTTTGAATCACAAAATTACAGAAAAAAAGTAAATGCTGTCAAAGACAAATCCTTATTTACCGAGGTGTCGAAGTAAAAGACGCATTTTCAAGTACCCTTTTATTACTGTAAACTACAAAAAGTCAGCATTAATAAAATTCATAAAATTGAAGATAAATTAATATATCACTGCCTTACTAGTCTAAATCCTATCTCAATTATCATAGTTAGATAACTACATGTAACAGTTGTGTTATCGTTCATGGAAATTTACTAGGCAATCATTCTAGGAAAACCTTCTTTCGTTTTTAAATTTAGTTCACAAAATGGACGCATCACTTCCTTGAATTATATTTTCTTTTTTGAACAGTTTACAAAAAAGGATCTCCGACTGCACAATGGTTTTAGTGAGTTTATCACCGTCTGAAATATTCTTTAGTCAGGATAGTATTTTAAATCAATTTGGCAACTATACGCCACATGGAAATAAACTAATTGGAGAAACATTGGATGATATTTTAATGGGGAAGTGCAAAGTAACTGATCTTCCAACTATTAAAGTAGTGGAAAAAAAAGGTTTGTGGGTAACCGCTGACAACAGACGGTTATGGGTTTTCAAGAAACTTCAAATCCTTGGAGAATGCGAAAAAATTGTTGTTGAACATGCAAATACACGTCGCATTCTTGCAAGAAAAAAATGCGTTTTAACAAGCATTAGAGTGAGGGGAAATGAAGGAGGATATCTTTGGAGGTCCAGAATTTCAAATATACATGTAACAGATAAAAGTGAGTGTGCAATTAAACCATACGCTAAATCTTTGGACCCGGATTCTCAAGAAGGAACATCATTAGATTCAGTTTCAAAAAAATATAATTCAGAAATGGAATGTTCAACAGAAACCATCAGATCTCCAATAGCAGAGGATGCGTTGAGCGAAAATGATGTTGAATTAGTTTGGAAATACGCGGATGAAGCTTCTTTTTCAAGTAAAAACCAATACAAAACAACGGTTAATTACTTCATGAGTCTCCAAAATGAATGTCGAACTTCAGAGAGAGAACTTAATTATGTGGCTTGTTCAGACAAACAAACATTTTTAACTCCTCAGGAAAAACACGATAAAGATACTAGCAAAGAACATGATATTTGTGATCAAGAAAAGGATGAGTCTTGTACATTTTCGAATGACATTTTTCAGAAGAAAACGTGTCCCAGTACTTTCAAACAGGACAGGTTTATTGAAGCAAAAAAACCCCAAAGTTCTTTCAACATTGGTCTTTATTTTCAGGAACACAGTACTAATGTTCCCAAGAAATGCAAAGATTCAAATACGATTCAAGCTACGGATCAAAGTACATCAACAGACTCTAACAATTTTACAAGTTTAGGAAGTTTCTGGGAAATGTCAGGTAAAGAACTCAATATAGCAACCCAATCCAGCAGCCCAGTCACTCCCAGATTTTTAGAAAATGAAAATACAGCTAAAGTTTCAGAAAAAAAATATTTTGAAGAAAAAGATGCAGCTTTGACTCCACCTACTAATAAACATCAAATAACACCGACAAATTCGTACCATGCAATGAGTACCAAAGGTTTGTGGCAACCATCGGATATAAAACTTGAGTCACGAACCGAATCAAACAAATCAATCTCTTTCAGTCCTCTGGATAGTGAAAATAGGACTACAAGCATAGGGCAAACTCTTCATTATCAAAGCAAAGATAAAGCTGGAGTAAGATCGAGCAAAAACATTTCGGAAAAAACTTACGTAAATACCACCAAACATGATCAATATTATGGGACTGTAAAAAGCGTAAAGTCAGAAAGCAAAGAAGCTAGTTTTAGTGGAAATACATCAGAAAATGATATTCAGTCCGAAGAATTAATCAGAACTTTAGCTGAACATCCAAACCAAACGGGGAATTCTTTTTATATATCTAGTCTCAGAGATGTTTGCCGACCATCAAGGGACATGTATGAGACAAAAAACCAATCGATCAAACCAACCTTTGTTTACCCATCAGAGAAAAAAATGACAACTACAATTGCAGAACATCTACATGTAACTAGTCCTCACAAAGAAAATATATCTAGTATAACCCTACGCAAAAAAGATACTGAAATGAATTACCCTATTAAAGTAAACGAAGATCAGATCCCTGATACCAGATATCATGATTTAAAACCCGAATCTGCCATTGCCTCTAGTTCTAATCTATTGAAGAAGAATTCTGTAGCTTTAAGCAGAGAAAAGGGCCTCTTTCTTGAGGAAAAGGATAAAGTTGCAAGATTCTTCCACAAAAACAAACCAGAGAAAGACTTTATAAGTACCGTGAAATACGACAGTTACCCGAGAACTGAACAAACAGAACACCAGTCTCTAGGCAGATATTCAAGTTATCAGAAATGCGAATCTGATGCTACGAGTAATGCAGATTCTTCTCAAACATTTACAGAAGATAAAAAAAGGCTTCCGCTTTCTTTTTTTCCTACGAGTGATAAATTAGGTTCAGAAATCAAATCCATGGAATCAACCTGGTTTTGTGCCATAGACAATGAAGCTACAAATATAAGCAAAGGCAATCTTATTTCTCACAGAAACGATGCTGCTGATTCATATTTGCGCGAAACAGATTCAGAAAAGTCTTGTTTAAGAAGTATTAAGCAAGATGAAAACGATAGAACTGGACAAGTAGAACAGCCATGTGACAGAAAAAACTCCAGATATGAGGATTACTCTTCTGATGAGGCACAATCTTATGACATAACCTCAGCTCCAACTAAACATCAAATAACAAGAACAAACTCATACCATTTAACGAGTTCCCGAAGTTTGTGGCAACCATCAGAAAAAACACTTGAATTTAGAACCGAATCTAACAAATTAACTTCTTCTATTCCTCTGGATAAAGAATATGCGGCTAAAGGCACAGACCAAACTCGTCATTCTCAAAGAAAGGATACAGACGTAGGATCCAGCAAAAACATTTCAGAAAAAACTGACGAAAATGCCACGAAACAAAACCAGTGCTATGGAAAAGAAGGAAGCGAAAAAGCAGGTGGAACAGAGACTAGTTGTTGTACATTATCATCTGAAAATGGGAATAAATCTAGGGAATTCACCAAAACTTCAGAAAAAGATCAAATCCCATCAATAGACTCTTATTATATTCCTAGTCCAAGAACTGTCCGCCACTTATCACGTGAGAAACAAGAGAGGGAAGTTCAATCGATCAATCCAACCTTTGTTAGTCCCCCAGAGAGAAAAAATACAATCACAAAACATCATACAATTCCTGGTACTGAAGAGGTAACTGGTACAAACCTGCGCAAAAAAGATGCTGAAATTGATTACCCTTATACTGAAAAAGAGGATCAGATCGCTGAAACCAGATATCATCATTTGAAACCCCAATCTGACAACAATTCTGGTTCTAGTCTCTTGAAGAAAAATACTGTAGCTACAAGAAAAGAGAAGTGTCCTACCTATGATGAAAGGGATACAGCTGCTGGATATTTGCGCAAAAGCACATCAAAGAAAGATTGTAAAAGTACCATGAAATACAACAGTTATCCGAGTACTGGACAAACAGAACAACAGTCTCTAGGCAGATATTCAAGTTATCGGAAATGCGAGTCTGATGTTAGGAGTAACGCCGATTCATCTCCAACATTTACAAAAGATCAGAAAATGCTTTCACCTTCTTCTCATCTTACACGTGACCTTCGTTTCTGCCAATCTAAGGAGATGAAATTTAATTCAGGAATCGAATCCATGGAAACAACCAAGTTTTGTGTTTTACAAAACGACGCTACAAAAAAAAAGCGAAGGCAATCTGGGTTCTCGACGAAAAGGTGCTGCTGATTCATATTTGCGCGAAACAGATTCAGAAAAGTCTTGTTTAAGAAGTATTAAGCAAGATGAAAACGATAGAACTGGACAAGTAGAACAGCCATGTGACAGAAAAAACTCCAGATATGAGGATTACTCTTCTGATGAGGCACAATCTTATGACATAACCTCAGCTCCAACTAAACATCAAATAACAAGAACAAACTCATACTATTTAACGAGTTCTCGAAGTTTGTGGCAACCATCAGATAAAACACTTGAATTTAGAACCGAATCTAACAAGTTACCTTCTTCTATTCCTCTGGATAAAGAATATGCTGCTAAAGGCACAGACCAAACTCGTCATTCTCAAAGAAAGGATACAGACGTAGGATCCAGCAAAAACATTTCAGAAAAAACTGACGAAAATGCCACCAAACAAAACCAATGCTATGGAAAAGAAAGAAGCGAAAAGGCAGATAGAACAGAGACTAGTTGTTGTACATTATCATCTGAAAATGGGAATAAATCTAGGGAATTCACCAAAACTTCAGAAAAAGATCAAATCCAATCAATAGACTCTTATTATATCCCTAGTCCAAGAACTGTCCGCCACTCATCACGTGAGAAACAAGAGAGGGAAGTTCAATCAATCAAACCAAACTTTGTTAGTCCCCCAGAGAGAAAAAATACAATCACAAAACATCATACAATTCCTGGTACTGAAGAGGTAACTGGTACAAACCTGCGCAAAAAAGATGCTGAAATTGATTACCCTTATACCGAAAAAGAGGATCAGATCGCTGAAACCAGATATCATCATTTGAAATCCCAATCTGACAACAATTCTGGTTCTAGTCTCTTGAAGAAAAATACTGTAGCTACAAGAAAAGAGATGTGTCCTACCTATGATGAAAGGGATACAGCTGCTGGATATTTGCGCAAAAGCACATCAAAGAAAGATTGTAAAAGTACCATGAAATACAACAGTTATCAGAGTACTGGACAAACAGAACAACAGTCTCTAGGCAGATATTCAAGTTATCGGAAATGCGAGTCTGATGTTAGGAGTAACGCCGATTCATCTCCAACATTTACAAAAGATCAGAAAATGCTTTCACCTTCTTCTCATCTTACACGTGACCTTCGTTTCTGCCAATCTAAGGAGATGAAATTTGATTCAGGAATCGAATCCATGGAAACAACCAAGTTTTGTGTTTTACAAAACGACGCTACAAAAAAAAGCGAAGGCAATCTGGGTTCTCGACGAAAAGGTGCTGCTGATTCATATTTGCGCGAAACAGATTCAGAAAAGTCTTGTTTAAGAAGTATTAAGCAAGATGAAAACGATAGAACTGGACAAGTAGAACAGCCATGTGACAGAAAAAACTCCAGATATGAGGATTACTCTTCTGATGAGGCACAATCTTATGACATAACCTCAGCTCCAACTAAACATCAAATAACAAGAACAAACTCATACTATTTAACGAGTTCTCGAAGTTTGTGGCAACCATCAGATAAAACACTTGAATTTAGAACCGAATCTAACAAGTTAACTTCTTCTATTCCTCTGGATAAAGAATATGCTGCTAAAGGCACAGACCAAACTCGTCATTCTCAAAGAAAGGATACAGACGTAGGATCCAGCAAAAACATTTCAGAAAAAACTGACGAAAATGCCACCAAACAAAACCAATGCTATGGAAAAGAAAGAAGCGAAAAGGCAGATAGAACAGAGACTAGTTGTTGTACATTATCATCTGAAAATGGGAATAAATCTAGGGAATTCACCAAAACTTCAGAAAAAGATCAAATCCAATCAATAGACTCTTATTATATCCCTAGTCCAAGAACTGTCCGCCACTCATCACGTGAGAAACAAGAGAGGGAAGTTCAATCAATCAAACCAAACTTTGTTAGTCCCCCAGAGAGAAAAAATACAATCACAAAACATCATACAATTCCTGGTACTGAAGAGGTAACTGGTACAAACCTGCGCAAAAAAGATGCTGAAATTGATTACCCTTATACCGAAAAAGAGGATCAGATCGCTGAAACCAGATATCATCATTTGAAATCCCAATCTGACAACAATTCTGGTTCTAGTCTCTTGAAGAAAAATACTGTAGCTACAAGAAAAGAGAAGTGTCCTACCTATGATGAAAGGGATACAGCTGCTGGATATTTGCGCAAAAGCACATCAAAGAAAGATTGTATAAGTACCATGAAATACAACTGTTATCCGAGTACTGGACAAACAGAACAACAGTCTCTAGGCAGATATTCAAGTTATCGGAAATGCGAGTCTGATGATAGGAGTAACGCCGATTCATCTCCAACATTTACAAAAGATCAGAAAATGCTTTCACCTTCTTCTCATCTTACAAGTGACCTTCGTTTCTGCCAATCTAAGGAGATGAAATTTGATTCAGGAATCGAATCCATGGAAACAACCAAGTTTTGTGTTTTACAAAACGACGCTACAAAAAAAAGCGAAGGCAATCTGGGTTCTCGACGAAAAGGTGCTGCTGATTCATATTTGTGCTAAATAGATTCAGAAAAGTCTTGTTAAAGTAGTATTAAGCAAGAAGAAAACAATAGAACTGGACAAGGGGAACAACCATGTGACGGAAAAAACTCAAAATATGAGGATTTCTCTTCTGATGAGGCATAATCTTTAAACTTAACTTCTGCTCAAACGAAACATCAAATGATAAGAAAAAACTCATACTATTTAACGAGTTAAATAATAATAAAAAAAGAAGAAAAAGAATTTGACCAAATTTGTGACCATGTTCTTACAAAAATGAATATTAAGAAAAGCAAATTGTAACATTCAGCTAATATATTAATTGAAAGTTCTCATTGTCATATTAAAAGCGGGTTTTTTTTCTTTAAAAATGTTGTTCGGAGTTAATTTATATCAACAAATACTGCTTCAAATGTATCGTATAAATTTTTATGTGTTTCATTATGTTTATAAAAACTTATTTAGCAAAGTAGTTTTTAGTATTGTTTGTATATTTCGAAAACGCTATTGTTTCATTCTGATACTTTGTTATGTTTGCATATAGAAGAAACAGTATTATACTAAGTAAAAATCTAAAAATTCCTGCTTGATACAAAATAAATGTATTATCTATTTCAGTAAGTTTTGAATGGAAACCGAAAGTAAAACTAACTGAGTTTGCATTGTAAGGTACAAAGATAACACAGCTTATCGCTTAACATATACACACTTTACTTTACCAATCATTTCTGAAAATGAAATGACGTCCGAAATGAGTCAAAACTAGTTTCTGGAAACCTGTGCAGGATAAAAATAGCCTGATATCACGCTATTTAACTGCCTGTACAGGTAGACCGTACTAATGATAGAAATCAATATGCCTGAATTACGACTAGCTCGTTCTGAAATATATTTCAGCCAGACTTCAATTGCAAACTGTTTTAATGGAGCATCCAAACAAACAGGGCGCTCTATTGGAGACACTGTTGATGACATTCTCCTCGAACGATGCCGTATCAAAGATATCCCAAAAATTAGTGTGGTTAGGAAAGGGAAAAAGTGGGTGACGGCAGATAATAGAAGACTTTGGATATTCAAAACATTGGAGTCCTTAGGACACTGTGCTACAATTTCAGTCAAAGTGAAAAAGTGGCTATGTAGTAAGAAGGATGTCGTTTCAAAATACGTTAAGGTCCGGGGAGATCCTGGGGGTGTCTTCTGTTTGTTGAAGGTTAGTCTTTCTAAAACTAACATGTAATAAAAACTGTTTTTTGAGCATACTTTGTAGTCGCTGCGTATTTTTTCATATCCATTTTATTTTTCAGAGAGAGGAATGTAAGGCTTTTCACCGTGTACTTTTTGCATTGTCAAAGCTCCATTTAGAAGCCTATTAATCTTGAAACTAGGGATCCGAATGTGAGATAATTGATATAAAAGAGGATAACACACAAAGTACGTAGATTTCAAGACAAGGACAGTGAAAGACAATCCTTTATTCGATGAGAATCAAAAGGCCCATGAAGTTGTTCTAAAAAGTTTTTTTTTATTAAATACGAGTTGAAAATACTCGAACAGGTACCTGGAATCGGGTGGTAGAGTGGAACGAAGCTTCAATCTGCTGCTGCCTAATTTGTGCAGCACAAAGACAAAGAAACAGTTAGACGAGCAATCCTCGGACCCAAAGTCGATAAGCTATTTGGCATAAAAGAATATTTCTTCCAAACGGACGTAGTTGTTTGACGTTTGCCAATTTATCCACAGTACAAAGTTTCCCATAGAAAGAGAAACAGATATGATAGAACCATATTTACAAGAGCTTGGACTTCATGGGTAGTTGTGTCAAAAAGCATTGTGACGTAGGTCTGTCTATATGTACTTCGAATTCATTGCTAGCCATTCAGCTCTGGCTCTTTGAAATCAACAAGATTTGTCTAGCCTTTGTGCAAAGACTACGCAATCGGGGAAATTTCGCTTGAAACCAGCGTCATGTTTTATTTTTTTTGTTGCAGGAAATGGATAGTGTCACCCTTCTGAAAGTCCAATACTTTGTTAAAACAGCTCTAAGACTGAGGTAGATGAATATGATTTCTACGCTCATCATTGTCTTGTGGAAGTTAAGGTGGTTTATTATTTTTATTGTAGAAAATAAAATGATATTATAACGTTAGATATATTCATTCAAATTATGTCTCTGGAATATGTTAACATATTGTTAATTACAATAAAATGGTTTGGTTTGCTTTTGCTTTTTCTCCAGAATTTCATTTTATTAAAATATAGGATAAAGATGATGTCTTTTCAGTGATAAAAATGCAGAAATTCTTAATTGGTGTGTATATAACATTTGTACTTAATCAGTGTAGGCAAGCTACTGAATGTAACATAGGAAACTATTGTTTTATGCTGTTGCACCAACATCATTGCAAGCAGCCAAGCACTCCGACTGTGACTAACACATTTTTAAAAACAAAAAATCTATTGGTTTTTTTTCGCATATGACTTGGACACCAATTAAAATTTCAAGAAATTTCCTCTGACAAACATTTAATTTTCGTAGTTGCCTACATATTATTTTGCATGGAAATTTCGTAGACAAATTTTACAATTTTTGAGCAACAAAAAAAAAGTTTTTATTTAATACTTGTAGTTATACGTTACCTGATGAAATTAAACAAAATTGAAAATCATCATTAATTTTTCTTAGTGTCAAGGCTTTCTTACAGTTCTTCAGTAAGCTTTAGATGGTAATTCACATAACAATTTACAGATGTACCATGACTCAAATAAACGGGGGGATTTAGAATGTTCATTATGTATATAAAGACTTTGGTGTTAATATTGACATTTCTGGTGCAGTGGTTTTTAAGAAATATAATTTTAAGACATGCACTCTATTTTCACTGTTTCGCAGTTATCTCCCTTGTATAAAGAGTTTTGTCCTTCACTTTAACCTTAGCCATAAGGAAGTTTTATGCTAAGTTTGATTAAATTTGGCCTAATGGTTCCAAAGAAGTTAGAAGTTAAAAATGTAAAACCCGGTTAAATATATGGTAAAGCCTCATAAATATCTTTCCATTGAAAAATGATGCTTTAACACAACTCACACACGATTGAGACAAACCTGTATTTTAAACTCTGACTTATTCCACTGCAATTTAATAGCCAATTCAAACTGTTGATGTGGCTTTCTTGAAGATGCATATCATTTGTTTTGTGTCTGTAAAAAGTATGCAAAAGCATGGAATTCTTTAATAAATAACCTATGCGCATTACATTATATAAACATTATTGGTGCACATTTACCGTTATTGGGGATGGTTCTTTGACAAATACTCTAATTTTTAAGACAATTCAAATTTTCTTGAGTGAATGTGGTCGCTTCTCAAAAAATGTTTAAATTCATAATATAATATTTAATATGAAAGAGACTTTTATTTATAATTATTTATATTGTTTATATATATCAATAGCAATATTTACAAAATTCATTGTTAGCAGAAGATATTCAGAACTTGTGTCCAATCCATTTGTTTTAGTCAATAAAAATGTTCAATTCAGTTCAATTTAACTTAAGTCTGCCACCTTAAATGAAACAGAGTCAGTTCTTTTGACGTCACAATTGCATGTGGTTGTCACAAATAATAAACACCGGAAAAAATGTTATGATAAAACATTTTATCGACATTTGGTCGACATCCAAAATATCTAAAATGATACTAAGAATCTTTAAAACAGTTTTTATCTATTCGTGATCCGAAAATCAACATTTGGAATATTACAAACAATGATTCTTGGTCACCCTATAATAGGATCATTGATAAATATATTAAATAGCTGTTATTGTACAATAATGTTTCTCTAATATTCCCTTGCTGTTTGACGTAGGAAAGAAAAGGTGATCGCTGTATCTGCCTATTTTTGTCACCGTATATGTTTAAACGCAATTCGAGAAAGCCTGTATATAAAAAACAATGCATAGAAAGTAATGAGGTAATATAATAAATCACATTAGAAATGCATTGAAATCTAAAATTAGGCGTACTTGTTTGCCATTTAATCCTCCCAGAGAGTATAAATGTCTTAATTCTAATCAAACCTATTCTCACAAACGTAGTAAAAAAATAAAATCAGCATCAAATTTATGAGTTATTTCTTGCGATTGCGTTCGAAATTAATATATTTTACAAATATTGATTAAAAAATCGTTTTAAATTTTAATAGTGTGTGTTTTGACCTATTGTGTTCAGATACACTTTTTCATTCAATGCTTTATTTGGACTTTAAGAATACAGACTGATTTTTTTCAAATTAGTTTCAAGACAAACATTGATCCACTGTTATTAAATTCTACTCTATTTCTTAATGATATTGTACCTTTGACAGAAGATTTGAAGCGATATAAAATGTTAAGATGGAACAGATATATCTCCAGAGATTTTTTAACGAATTTCCAAGACAGAGTCTGTATAATATATTATATTGAAATTTATTACGATTTTTCTTCTGAAATAAGAAATAACTATTATTTTTTAATCAGATCTTTGTCTTCTTATTAAAATTAAAACAACTTTTGGCTCATAAAAGCTTTAAAATAAGTATAAATGAATAGTACGTCTGAGATAAGAGATTTTTTTACTTTATCTAACAGATTTCTATTCATTTTCTATCTGAAAATATTATCAATTGCTTTCATAAAATAGTACTAGTATAGGTTCTCTTAAAATATGTATAGGAATTCAAACTGCTATCTTATCAGCTTGTGACAATATCCGATTGGTCAAGAGAAATATGTAATTTGACATCATCGACTAAAATTAAACTTAGACATGAGGTAATAAGATTTCATCCGTAGGGTGTATTTCAGCAAAAATCTTTTTCATGTGTATGGTTTTTCGTCTAATATGACATTTACCCGTCTTATGTTATGAACAGTAAAACTGTGTGAAAAATGATATTACCCATGCAGATCTTTAGGTTCCAGTCACAGGCAATGGTTCTATTATAACCTCTGCGTTCTTCAAATTAAAGTTGTCATTTTCTAGCGTGTAAAACACTTAAATTAGTATTCAATAACATTTACATTGTATATAATTGTTTGAGAAAAATACACCTCGATAACTTTTTTGAGGATCGATTGTCTGTTGTATACAACAAGAATTGCTTTTGTTGAATACTAAATATCTGCCAAACTTTTTCCATTTTAAGGTGAAAGAGTGTTCAAAGTACGGTGACTTTTCTAATTTTTTCCACAAAGTCTGTCAACGGATTGTAAAGAGAATTCAAAGTCGCACCAATAACATATCGTTAAGTTGGAGAACACGTGGTCTAGATATTTTCACGTTTTTTCTTACAATATCTGGAACATTTATTCCACAACCAAACAAGATAGTATGATTAAGGATAAAATGGAAAGCAATTCGTCAATTTGTAACCTTTAAGTTTTAAAACTAAGAAATAAAGATGAATAACGTAAAGCTCTGTAGATGTATTCATATTTTATTTTAAGAACAAAAAATTCTAATTAGAACGATATGCATATAGAATATAGTGATATAGAATGGACATCATATTATTTTCATTTTGAACTTTGATACAAGAGCTTATATAAAGCTACCTCACTACGACTAATTTTATATTTTCAATACACTTCGTCACTCCACGGCGATTTAAATGTATTGTTAAACTTTGTATCATTCCATTTGGTTGAATATCCTCACAGCTCAGGGGTTACAGTATCGGAATTGTGAACAGCAGTCCACGAGTTTGAGTTCGCTGCCTTTGGCTTTTATTTACATTTAACTGAATTAATGTTTTGAAAATATAATCTGTCCTCCAAATTAAACATTTCATTTGTTTATATGAGACATCCATCATGCTATTTGTCACATTTTAGTAATTTTACTGCTGATTAGAAATTTAATTTCAAGTTGTCGTGAGCCCCTTTGTCAGCAATGTTTGCTTATATAAGTAAGCACTAAAATTTCATCCGAGTGATTTTAATTAGTACATTTTCCAATTATCTTTTACATTTCGATGCTCCTGAGTTGATAAATATTCATTTTTTATCCACACCTACCATCGCCAATGCTAAACGAACATGTACTTTCAGTTGATATTTTATATGAAAAAAAAACGGCACATGAAAATATAAGTCAACAAACTTAGATAGCAAACCATTTGACTTTATATTGATCTCCTTTGAGTTAAGAAGTCTCACCTTAATTTTGTAGATGATTCCTCCTGGATCTCCTCGGACTCTAACGTCTTTTTGAATCACATCCTTTTTAGGGTTGATACTTCTTTTAATAATCACTGAACTCTTATCACATTGTCCTAATGGTTCCAGTGCCTTAAATACCGACAGTCTTCTATTATCCTCCGAGACCCACACATCCCCTTTCCTGACCACACTTATTTTGGGGGTATCATTAATTCGATATCGCTTCAGAATTACGTCGTCAAATGTCTCCAATAAATTTCCCTGCATATAAAGATGTTTCCTTAAAAACAATTAGACATTGAGCACTGAAAATAATAGATATCTGAAGGAGCTAATTGGAATTCAGCCTTGGTGGGATTTCAATAATGAATGTATAAGTTTTTCCACGAAAATCTTTGTTTGCACGATCTGTGATAAGTTGATATACATTGACAAAGTATAAAACATGGTTTTTTTTTATACATTTATGAAACTTGAACAAGATTGATACGTTTTGAATTTGGATTGTACACTTACGGAGATCAATCGAAAGTGTAAGGCAGTATTCAATTTTCCAAACATAATATAGAATGAATTTAAAATACTAGAGCCTTTTTAATAGATACCAAAATGTGTAGACGTGAGTTCATAAATAGTCGGTGATGTCAGACTCCACATTTCTACTAATGTTATCGATATGTTATTTTTCAAATATTGACCTTTAGTATGAAAATCATTGTAAAGTTAACTGAAAGGTTAAGCTACACAAGAAGATCAAAAAGAAATTTAAATTATATATATTTTAGAACAAAAACGTATTTTTAAAGAGGAAAAAAGTTAATATGTGTAGACTGATCTGAGGAAAAATATATCGGTAACCATTATAATAAAGTAAAGTTTTAAAAGAGGTCGTAATTAGACTAACTCTTCATAAAAACAGTAACTCTCGCTTACAGCGAAATCATAGGAACCAGTGAATAAACTTGGCTATATCCGTAACATTCGTATGACGAATTCGAAATGATCAGTATATCGAATTAAGAGGGAACATGACACGTAACACATGACTCTCATTGCAGTGATGTTTTGATGTGCTAACTCTATTTTGACGCCATAATTGATTTGATTGTATATTGCTATGATGTCAATTATTCATTATATCATTATATCATTGATTGTGACGTTGTGCAGGATTTAATAGATCTTTTTACCGTAGTAAACAGCACTAAAATTGTCAAAACATGAGCTGGTGGAAATTTAACATTTCTAATTTTAGAAATGTAAATGTACAAAATCATAAGCAGTTTATATAATCAGATGTATATTCAGATAATCATCTGTTCATGTTAATTGATAAATCTAATAATGCATTACTGTTTTTATGGTTCCAAACAGAATTTGTCACAATAGGTCATAATTCCAGAATAAGGGGTAGGGGTGATTCCTATAATTGTAGTATCTCTCTAATATACTAGAAAGTTGCCAAGAAAGATGAAATTTTTAAAAAAAATTTCATTGACATTTTTTTATGTGCCATCACATTTTGTTCAAATTCAGAATAGAAAATTTCAAAATTTGAAGTGCTGATTTCAGCAATATTTTGATAAAATTATGATATTGCTATCTGAAAAAGCCAATGATGTAAATAATTTTGAAATTGTTATTTCGTCCTCAAAATTAATAAATATGATTTGCAAATAAATTCCATCAAATAAAATAATTATTGCAGAAAATTGAAATTGTTAAAATAATTCATAAAGCCAGAAGAGAGAGATACTTCCTATAAAAAAATCTCCCTTGCAAGGTAAATAAGTAGTCATGAAAATTGTATATGTTGTAGTGGACATCTTAATGTAAATGTGTTATAAAAAGCAAAACAAATTATTGACAAATAATTTTTCACTGCAACCCCTTGTTCCTCCTTAAAGCGCGGTTCACATCTTTTTTCTCCACATTACTACATTATTACCTTTTTGCTTATCAGGGCATACATAAAAAAATACCTTCGCTGGACAGTTAAAAAATCGGATGAAAAATAAAAGGATTTATTAAGTTTGAAAACAAAAATTAGTTCACTGTAAAATGTGTTATATGCGTTATTTTTCACCCCTTTATACCTCAAAATCAGTTTGCTGTGTCCGTAAATTCGTTTAACTAAGTCTGCTTTAGCCGTAAATTGCTGGGATTTGTTACGGCTCTCTCGCTAAAACTTCGCTACATGTTCATTTGAAATTTCGCTATATTCACTTACGAGTTTTGATGTAATTACTTTGAGGCTTTTATTAGGTAGAGGTTTTGGTTTGCATAAGTCGACGATTTGATTTAAAATCAAATGTTTTGTTGATATCCATTATTTCAGAAAATTGAAAATAGTGTTACACATTGATAAGTCAACATAAGATATTTACACATGTATTTACATATTTATATATATTGCTAGTTTACATATACATGCTTTATTTCACGATAACTGAACATTCCACGTTTTTAAGAATTTTGTGCAAAAAGAGTTTATTTTGTTCTCAAGATACATTATCAAAGTACATGTATTCCGCTTTAAAACTTTTATCAGCAGCTTAAGGTGGAAGGCTACATCGTAACAACATGTCTGACTTCCGTTCGAAACGCCATTGTGTTCCGGATTGATAACATTATGCCGTGGTACAAAATAGCTATACACCGTTTAATTGAACTCTTCTAACTAAGGAGATGAAATAGGAATGGAATCACCAAAACGCTAAGAAAATATGTCAATTTTCTTCCTGTTTAAAGCTTTTAACTAACATTGATTATCAGCTGTTTTGTACGAAAAACGTGGAATCTAAATAATATACCGTTTCCCTGCTCTGCTGCTATTGGCAATACATTTTTGTAATGTCATCTGCAACAGACGATCATACATATGTGGCGGATTATCGATATAAGTAAACAGATGTCAAATTTTCATTTAAACTATATATGTATGATGAATATAAAACGAAAGTACCGTAGTACGATCTCTTGAATTGATCCTAACTTCCCAAATTAAAAAAAAAACATTTGCAGTAAAAGACTTTCACTGACACTTTGACATTGTATTTTGATTAGAATAGATACAGCTAGGTAGCAAAAGCAGTGGAAGCCCGGATTTGCAAGCCAAAATGAGGGAAAGACAGAATTCTGAAAAGGAGCATGTTTTTCATTTCCACACATGCATGTGTATCACTATGGACATCTATTGTATGTATTAATATGCGTATGGTTGTTATTTATAATTGCTATTGTATATAAAAAAGTAAAAGGCAATTTATAATATAATTAACTACTAATATTTTGTTCTGAAGAGTTAAATATATATAATGCATTCATCAATAACATAATTTTTCAGCTTCAAACATTATCATAAGCACTACTTATCTTATATCTACATATTTAGCATAGACTTATTCCTTTTTTTATTTTTCTTCGTGAATTTTATTAATTAAAAAAATTGATCCCTAGGTATTTGAGACCATGTAAAATAAAGAAAGACAACTCTTAAACAGGATCTTTCATACCAAGATTTTAGCAATAATTAAGTATTTCCTTTAATTTTTTCAATTTCATTCAATTTCTTTTCTTCATCCCATTCACCAACGAATATTGTTTATATTTTCAGGTTTTTGTGGGATTTTGTCCAGCAGTTTGCCTTAAAAGAATTTTTTATATTTTAGTTTCATATTTATGTGGATTCCAATAAAAATCATACAAACTTCATTCATGATTTTTTTGTTTTTCATTTCTTAACTTAATAACATTTCACTTTCATAAGAATTTTAAAACAGAAATGTTTAAAAATTTGATAAATAAGGGGTTATCTGGAACCAGACTGATATTTTAAAAATTCTCTAGAAAATAGTGTATTGTATTTTGAGGTCTATAATTGTTGAAAACTGTGCCTAGTATTGGTAACAAATGCATGCAACAAAAATCTCCTACACTTATTTGGTGTAGAGATCCACCTTAAAGCTGACATGAATTGATAAAAGTAACCGGTCTCCATATTAGTTTCTATCGGTTTTGGTCGGAATTCTAAATGCATGACCTCCTTTTAAATGCAATACGTTTGAAAAGAAGCTACATTGTACAATCAAAAAATAAATAAATTAGGAAACATTAGATGTATCATTTGGAAGAACTTCCAAGATATCTGTTTTATTCTGCCTTACTACGCGTGCACATCAAACATGTGTGTCGTTCATACAGAATGCATAGCGTCTATTTATGATCATAGACATTCACCCTAATACATCCAACATTGTAAATAAGCTAAAAAATAAAAAAAAAGTTAAAAAAAATGTTTTTGTTTTATCAGTATATATTGTTTAAAATCCATTTTCTAATTTCCTTACTATTACACTACGGTCTATTATTCTGTGTGTGGTGCGCATGTGCAACTGTATAACAGTGCGACACGGAGAACCTGAAAAGGATTCAGTCTGTTTTGCTTTGTTTGTCATTGGATATTTCTTACTAGTGCAATGGATTTCTCTATTACTTTAAAATGTAATTTTAAACTCGCGTCTTGTGTTTGAGTGAATGAAATACCTGAATGCGGTGAAGCATGAATACTGCCCTTATGAGAGAGAGAGAGAGAGAGAGAGAGAGAGAGAGAGAGATACAGACAGACAAAAAGAGAGCCGAACGGATAGAAATTAGGAATGTATCTGCAAGTTTAGTTAGCAGCTGACTCAAAGATGCAAATAACTACCATTAAGAATTATTGTGCATACGTTCTTCAGGAAAGGTTATATATTCATATAATAATCGATGATACTGGCTTGTATATATTACTAGATAACCATTATAACACTTGAGACAAGGCAGAAATACTCTCTTCTTCATGATTCTTAATATCCTAAATACCAGTTAAATCCATCAGTCTTGATAAGGAAACAAAATAGTAGCTGTAGACGTGAAAGTTACAATCAAGTATGATGTGATCACAAACTTAATCAACAAACTTATTTGGAGTAAATAAAGTATACAAATATAATTTATCTAACAAGCGATCTGAGAGTATTGCATTGCATAAGCAATACACCTCCTCTTCCGGTTTGCATTATTCGAAGCATACAACAATTTCAGAACTATTATAAACGAGATGTTCTGCTTTATATTAAGACATAAAAGAACAGAGGAAATTCAAAATTGATATCGAAATTAAAAACAAAGTGGGTAAAATAATATCCCTTATTTTATCTTCTGTAATTTTGCCAAGTCTATTAAAGGGACATGGTCACGATTTTGGTCAAAAATTATTTTCCCGATTTTATTGTTAACAATGCTTCAGTAAGGCATTCTTAATAAGCAGCTAAAATTTGAGTGTCATTTGTTGAGTCATAAGCGAGTTACAGAGCTTACAATTCTTTGCTAAGTAAACAAATTTTTGTTTACATTTTGAAAGTTGAAAAGAAAATGCCCGTTTTAGACCTAAAACGAATGTTTTAAACGTTAGGAACTGTTTATTTATGCTTAGAATGAATAAGAAAATAAGAAAATAAGAAAAATTTTAGTGGTATATTGAACATATGTAAACAAAAACAGGGCACGAGCCTTGTTTACATGACAAAAACTTGTGGGCACTGTATCTTGCTTATAACTTTACAACCGACTCTAAAATTTTGGGTAATCATTACAAATGCATTCCTTAAGCATTGCAAATAACAAAAACAGAAAATAAATTTTGACCAAAATCGTGACCATGCCCCTTTAAGGATTCACTGGTAGAAATTTGTGAAAACAATGCACTGTTTTTGCTCAATATCATTACTAACCGTCTTCTGTACTCCAAATCAAATCAAACAGTTAATTAAAATAATACCAAAATAACTGCCTATAAAGAACTAAAACCACTTTCTACCAAATATGGCCAATTTACTGGGTGAAAAATGAAGTACATTTTATTTCAAAAATCTACCACCCATTGTCAACTCTGACACAAAACTCATTATACTTTCTCAATTATGAAAGTAGACTACCTTAACAACATTTATAGAAAATTTCATTAAAATCTGAGAATGGGCCATTTTTGGGTGTTCGTGGCTCAAGTCCTTTACAACACAATATTTGACTCTAATTTACAGAACTTGTTTGTTACAAATAAAAACGATGATAAGAGTAACGCACGCTGTCAATACTGACCACATACTGGCCTCGTTTATTCAATACACACCGAACCCCTAATCTGATTTAAATCAAATCTTTGATCCGCTCCGACAAATTCTAAGTCGCTAAACATGAAACTGTAGCGACATCGAATTTGTCGGAGCGGATCAAAGATCTTATTCAAATCAGATTGACCGAACCCAATAACGAACCCGAACATTAATCAAGAGGCCCATGTGACCACATCGCTCACCTGAGCAACAATGGGCGTTCACAAGATATTGTGCCATATGGCCCTCGGTAGAATAACAAAAAAATAAATATTGTAAAGCATTCGAATTTTACACTTTTTTTTGCATACACATAATCTTTGACATTGTACCTTCATGAAATACTGTTTTAACACAGAATAAGAAAATCGTACGCAAGATATAGAACTAAATGTTTGGTAGGTGTACACAGTTAAATAACTTTTAATTCCCTGTATTTTTGTTCTGCCCCCCTCCCCCACTAAATAATTAAAGCGATCAAAATATATGATTGCATATACATGTAGGTACATTTTCTTCCTCAACTACTTACTTGTTATTGTATTTTTTTTAAAATGTAATAGCTATTGTATTTTATCAAAAAAATCCTACATGTATATATGTGAAGAAGAAAATTGCACCTCAATGCGCTCAATTTCTAAAGTTAAAAATATTCAACAATTTAATTTGTCTTTTCCATTAAAATTAAATGACTGTTGTTTACCTTGCGTAAACTCGTGACTTTTATAACTTTACTCACACTTGATTGATGAATACACTGGAATGAAAAATGTTGTCACGTGACATGTTAAAGAGCTATGAAAATCAATGTTACCGTATTGACAGTCACATCACTCTAATTTACTATGGCCCACCTATTATTTTCATTTTTATTCAAAAACAACAAATGACTACAAACCAGGATAATTTTTCACTGTAATATTTTCTTAGGAATAGCGATAATTCTTTTATCCCCGCAACAGAAATGTGTCAGAACTATTGAAACTGTTTTTACGATGTCGTTTTTATTTACTCAGATTTCACATTATTCATTGTATAAAGAGGGGGCCCCAGAGAGTAGTTATATACAGCATTAATTTTTTTGTGTACAAGTATTTAACATACTCTAATTCATATAGAATTTCTAATGATCAACCAAAATTTCAGCGTCAATCGTAGAATTATGAGCAAGATGAGCTCAAAATTTTGCTAGGTTTGAGTCATATTTTGTTCACATCAGTTTATTACATTCAGCTTAAGATTTTTAACTTGGTATTTCCTATTCGGCATTTAAAATGGAAAAAAATGAATGGCCTCAGATCTGTGTACAAACATAGAATTGTGAGCAAATCTCTGTATCTTGCTTATAATTCGAAGCTTAACACTCAAATATGGTAAGTAAATAGAAATTGTAAACAATTAAACACAAGAAACATGCACTATAACAAATAAAGAACACAATTTATTTTTCAAAATGAATCATATACATGTATATACCTACATATTTCCGTCAGCGATATTAAACTCTATTTAAACTGAATAAACTCGAGAAAATGTCGAGCATCTCAACAAAACATATTGCATTATTCTACCATTACGCAAAAGATGATACCGAATTACCGATAGCCTGAATGAATTGCATTTTAGTTCTTTCTTAATACATCAGATGTTGCTTAATTGCGCAGGTAAACAGTAAACTGTTTGATTTACCGAAGTCTCTGTTTGATTGATATGTAAAAATCAGGAAATACAAGCGACAGTTCCCAGGTTAATGCAAAGCATAAATGAAAACGAAAAGAAAATCACAACAAGCTAACACCAGCGTCAAATGTGAAAACTGTCAACGCATTGAAAGATTTAGCCTCAATTTACTTCACAAAATCGGCACCAATGTATTTTGCATGTTTCAAAGATTCCCTTCGTACACGAACTGTTGCACAACAAACAAAATCATCATTGTCAGATCGACCCGTTTATCATATAGTGTCATGGCTGCTTTAAACAAAGAACATCGTTTTAGAATTATGGAATACGAGTCTTGGTAAAATGGGTAAGCACACCCGGGCCGGGGCAAAATAAAAGCCGGGGCAGATCGGCAATCGTCAATTCCAATTACGCATTATTTTGCAGCAATATTTACAGCGAATACAAATATACTGGTCAGTAAATATCTTGAAATTTTAATGAGATTGGCAGATTAATAACTGTCAATCTTTTGTTTTGCCCTGGCCCGGTCATACTTACCCATTTTACCAAGACTCATGGATGCTGTAAATTGCTTGAAACACGCCTTTTCTTTCTTATTATTTTCGTAATAACTCAGATTTGAAACAGAATAAGACCACAATTTTTGCAATTTATATATTCCTTCCCATAAGGATTATTCATGCTAAATTACGTTGAATTTGCCTCATTAGTTCTTGAGAAGATTTTTTAAAATGCACTCCCCCTTTTTTTTTTTTTTGTACAGTTTTGAAGTTTTCTCCGCTTTCAATGAAAATTTTTCTTTCATTTCTGCAATTTATATTCATCTTTCCATAAGAATGCTTTGAGCCAAATTTGGTTGAATTTGGTTAAGTGGTTTTAGAGAAAAAGTTCAAAATGTGAAAAGTTTACAGACGGACAGACAGACGGACAGACGGACGACGGACAAAACGTGATCAGAATAGCTCACTTGAGCTTTCAGCTCAGGTGAGCTAAAAAATGGAACATAAAAAAATAAATTTCTCGAAAATATGTCAAACAAACGCTACAAAAGTGTAAATTAAATCTGTTGTTTGACATTTTGAAGCTTGTTGCAATTCCATAAAATTCCTCAAACGCATAAATAAAAAAGTGTGGAAAATTGAAGTGGGACAGACAGACAGACGGACGGACGGACAGACGGACTGCCGGACGCAGAGGAAGCTATAGTCCTTTCTGGTGAAACCGGTAGGGGACTTATAACAGCTTTTGACATAAGAAACACTATCGGATATTATGCGATAATGAAATGGAATAAAAGAGGCATCTATTTTTCAAGAATGTTCTATTTCCTTCATATAATGAATCGCTACAGACATCTACCAAAATTTTCTTAATATGTACAATCAACTCTAGTTGAAACAATACCTGAATATAATCTAAACTCTTGATATCCATCAACATGTAAAATGTCGTTAAAGTGTTCAAGTTATATGTTTTGTGTATTTGTTCTGTCAAACCACAAAAAAGTTATAGTCACCTAAAACATGCTTTGCCTAGAGTGGGCATCCGAACAAATAACTTATTCGTCGTAGGTTAAATAATTTATTTGTATAAACAATAGCTGATATATATATATATATATATATATATATATATATATATATATATATATATATATATATATATATATATATATATATATATATATAATATTTTTCATGAATCAACATGTTCTTGCTATCAACTTTTATCCCAAAATAATTGCAAACATTAATAAACATATCCTCACAGACTACTGATTATTTGCCCACATGCATTGGCAACATAAAAATAATAAAAATAATGAATATTGGTTGTTTGTCACGATAACTTTTTATTAATAATATAAAAAAATATAACATGAATATGCTTGAATGTTAATTTGACAAACAAGTTTACAACCATGATATTTGTTTTTGTTTATCATTACAGTTACATGTTATTGATTTTCGAAAACGGAGGTTTTGCGTTTTTTGCTATTAGTTATTTATGATAATTCACGCAGAAAACAAATGAAAGTTATTCAGCATCATTTATAATGATTTGCAATATCATAAGCATAATAAATCAAGATACAAAGAGTTTGCAATTAAGAATACATACAGGTTGATAATTTTGAAAAAAAACATACTAACGACAAACACAACATTCTTAGACTAGAACTAGGGGTAATGGCACTCAAATAATGAACTCTAGATTCAGCGGTCTGATCTTCTTTTGCTATTATACGGCAATACATCTAAAGTTATTCTTTGCATAGAGATGTACCAGACGGATTATTTATTCGACGACTAGTGTGATGTTCTGTCATCATAGATGTAATTCTTTTTTAGTTGACCAACACAGTTAGTCCGTGGTACTTTTATAGTCTTTCTTTAATGTGCTTTTGCGAGAACATCCTTTTCTCAGAGGTAGGGCCATTTTCATTGCTTGTAGCTGTAGTATGCTTCTTTAAGAGACTAGAACTAGAGGTGTTGTCAGATTGAGGGTTTAAATGATAGTATCTGGTTTCAGCGATCTGGTCTTCTTTTTCGGCAGTAGGGTAATACGTTTCCGCATCTGTTTTGCACAGAGTTGAAGCACTTTCCTCTTGAGAGCGGGGATTTGAGTTCTGTTTTGTGATTGTATTTTTTCTGACTGGTAGACTAACACAAGTTGGTTTGATCGATTGGAATTTCCTCTCATGTTTCACACGTGATGAGTGACACACGGTTCTGGGACAAGGAATATGACAAGAGTCTCCTGATGGGATTTGATCTATTTCTGAAGTTTTGGTTAACTCTTTAGATATACTTCCATTTTCAGATGACAATTTACAAGAACTTTTCTTTGTTCTTACTGCATTTTCGCTTATTTCGGAGACATAGCACTGACCTTGTTTGATGGTAATTACGACAGTTCCTTCTGAAAAGTTCTTGCTGCATCTTACTACTGTATCCTTTCGTTGAGAATGAAGAGCTTGGTCAGTGCTTTCAGTCGTATATTGTTTATCCAGATGACAAGAGGAAGTTGATTTATTAGTTTTGGTTTTAGATTCAAGTGTGTTATCCGATGGTTGCCACAGACTTCGGGAACTCGTAAGATAGAATGAGTCTGTCGGTGTAATTTGATGTTGATGTGAAGCTGAGGTTAGTTCTGAAGGCTGTCCCTCATTAGAAGAATAATCCTTATATCTTGAGTTTCTGTCACGGGGTTGTTCCTCTTGTCCAGTTCTTTTGTTTTCATCTTGCTTAACACTACTCAAACAAGAACTTCCTAGAAAATGTGGGCGCAAACATGAATCAGTAGCATCGATTTGTTGAGAACCCAGATTGCCATTGCTTTTATTTGTAGCTTCGTTGTCTATAACACACATCTTGGTTGATTTGATGGATTTGTTTTCTGAATCAAATTTTTTCTTCTTAGATTGGCAAAAACTACGGTCACTCGTAAGAAAAGAAGGACGACGCATTTTTCGATCTTTAGTAAATGTTAGAGATGGACCCGCGTTACTCATTACTTCAGATTCGTATTTCCAATAATCGGAATATACGCCAATTGACTGTTGGTCTGTTACTCCAGTTCTCGGGTAACAGTTGCGTTCCGTGGTTCTTATATAGTCTTTCTTTAATGTGCTTTTGCGTGAACATCCCGCAGCTGTATCCCTTTTCTCAGAGGTAGGGCCATTTTCATTACTTGTAGCTGTAGTATGCTTCTTTAAGACACTAGAACTAGAGGTGTTGTCAGATTGAGGATTTAAATGATAATATCTGGTTTCAGCGATCTGGTCTTCTTTTTCGGCAGTAGGGTAATACGTTTCCGCATCTGTTTTGCACAGAGTTGTAGCACTTTCCTCTTTAGAGCGGGGATTTGTATCCTGTTTGGTGATTGTATTTTTTCTGACTGGGAGACTAACAACAGTTGGTTTGATCGATTGGAATTTCCTCTCATGTTTCACACGTGATGAGTGACACACCGTTCTGGGACAAGGAATATGATAAAAGTCTCCTGGTGGGATTTGATCTTTTTCTGAAGTTTTGGTTAACTCTTTAGATATACTCTCATTTTCAGATGACAATTTACAAGAACAATTCTTTGTTCTTACTGCCTTTTCGCGTATTTCAGAGACATAGCACTGACCTTGTTTGATGGTAATTACGGGAGTTCTTTCTGAAATGTTCTTGCTGCATCTTACTACTGTATCCTTTCGTTGAGAATGAAGAGCTTGGTCAGTGTTTTCAGTCGTATCTTGTTTATCCAGATGACAAGAGGAAGTTGATTTATTAGTTTTGGTTTTAGATTCAAATGTGTTATCCGATGGTTGCCTCAGACTTCGGGAACTCGTTTGATAGAATGAGTTTGTTGGTGTAATTTGATGTTGATGTGAAGCTGAGGTTAAATCTAAAGACTGTGCCTCATTGGAAGAATAATCCTTATATCTTGAGTTTCTGTCACGGGAATGTTCCACTCGTCCAGTTCGTTTGTTTTCATCTTGCTTAACACTACTCAAACAAGACTTTCCAAGAAAAGTTGGGCGCAAACATGACTCAGCAGCATAGATTTGTTGAGAACCCAGAATGCCATTGCTATTATTTGTAGGTTCGTTGTCTAGGACACAAGTCTTGGTTGATTTCATGAATTTGTTTTCTGAATCAAATTTTCTCTTCGTATATTGGCAAAAACTACGGTCATTCGTAGGAAAAGAAGAATGACGCATTTTTCGATCTTTAGGAAATGTTAGAGATGCTCCGACATTACTCATTACTTCACCTTTGCATTTCCGATAACCAGAATATCTGCCTAGGGACTGTTGGTCTGTTACTCCAGTTCTCGGGTAACAGTTGCGTTCCTTGGTACTTATATGGTCTTTCTTTAATGTGTTTTTGCGTGAACATCCCGCAGCTGTATCCTTTTTCTCAGAGGTAGGACAGTTTTGTCTGATTGTAGCTGTAGTTTGCTTCTTAAAGAGAGAACTAGAGGTGTTGCCAGATTGAGGGTTTGAATGATAATATCTGGTTTCAGTGGCCTGATTTTCCTTCTTGGTGTTAGTGTAATCCATTTCAGTATCTTTTTTGTGTAGGGTTATAGATATATCTTCTGTGTGAGGACCAGTTAGATGTTCTGCAGTTGTAGTTGTCATTTTGTTGTATGTTGGACTTTTAAAGGTTGGTTTGATCGATCGGATTTCTCTCTCACACTTGTTCGATGATGTTCTGCAAACACCTCTGGGACTAGATATATAAAAAGAATTCCATGTTGGGTTTCGATTTTTAGCTGAAGTTTTAATTGATTGCTCGGAACGAATCTCATTTTCTGATGTACATCTACTAGAACTAGCTTCTGTGCTTTCTAACTTTTCGCTTTTCACTGTCTCATAATACTGGTTTTGTTTTTTTACGTAAGTTCTTTCCGTAATATATTTGCTCCATCGTACTCTAGCTTTATCTTTTCCTTGATAATGAAGAGTTTGGTTTAAGCCTGTATCTGTATTTTCGTTATCCAGAGGACTGAAATAGATTGATTCGTTAGATTTGGTTCTTGACTCAAGTGTTTTACCCGATGGTTGCCACAAACTCTTGGTAGTCATTAAATGGTACGAGTTTGTCGGTGTAATTGGATGTTGATTGAAGGCTGGAGTCAAAGCAGCATCTTTTTGTTCAAAAATGTTTTTTTCTTTTACTTTGGCTGTATTGTTTATAGACATAGAAGTTGTTGAGCTAATTAATTGGGTTGCTATATTAAATTCTTTGCCTAACTTTTCACAAAAATTTCGTAAACTCGTAAAATTGTCAGGGCCTGTTGATTTACTTTGATCCGTAGTTTTAATCGTATTTAAATCTTTGCATTTTTTATGAACATTAAAACTGTGTTTCCGAGAATAACCCAGGTTTAAAGAACTTCGGGTTATTTTTGCTCCAAAGACCCTATCTTGTTTGAAAGTATTGGGAAACGTTTTTTCCTGAAAAAAAGCATTCGAAAATGTACAAGACTTATCTTTTCCTTGAACACAAACATCCTGTTCTTTATGTTCATTGGTAGTATCTTTAGAGCGTTTTTCCTGATTACTTAAAGTTGTTTGTTTGTCTGAATGGGTTAGTTTTCTCTCTAAAGTTTGACATTCATTCGAAGGACTCGTGCAGTAACTAACCGTTGGTTTGTATTGGCATTTACTTGAAAAGGCAGCTTTATCTGTGTATTTACACACCAAATTAGTATTATTATCACCAAACTCATCGTTTGCTATTGATGATCTGATGGGTTCTGTTGAACATTCTATTTCTGAATTATATTTAAGTGGAACTGAATCTAATGATGTTCCGGCTCGAGAATCCGGTGTAACGAAGAATTTTGACCCGGGTTGAAAATTGACCCGGGGGTCATTTTTCCACGTTGAATATTGAGACCAAAGGTGTTGAATAAAGACCCTAATCCGTTGAAAATTGACCCGCATCGTTGAATTTTGATCATGAAACCGGTTCAAAATTCAACAGCAAAGAAGCACAAATTAACGAATCAATATTATAACTTGAGTTTATTTAAATAAAAATTATCAGTTTTTATTTATTTATTCTTAAGATTTACATCTTTCAACGTGGGGGGGGGGGGGGGGTTAAAATGATAATGAATAATGAAATAATTATGAATTTACATAGTATCCCTTTAAATATGTACATGTAATAACTATTTTATTCATAATAAACTTATCGCGTATAATTGATGTTTTATGTGATATCTATATATTTTTAAAGAAGTATATGTTTTTTAATAATATTAGTATACATGGTTACACGTTAAAATATTCAATTCCGTAAAACTCTTTTTTTTTTAAAAATTACAATACGTCATATTATTTAATTTTGGTTTTACGTTCACCCAGTAAATTGAAACTTTGATATTGTTCGTTGTAAATTTTCTGAGTGGGTGTAAATAAAAAAAAATTACAGTTTGTCATATTGAGATTTTTGTGTTTGCACCCACTCAGTTTGTTAAAACCGTGACTATCTGAATTTTGTATTCACACCCATCCAGCCAATAACAGTTTACAAAATGATGATATGCTAACATGATTGTACTCTTTCATGAACAATGTTGTAGTAACTATATCTTGAAGCCGATTTTTGGTGTTTTATTTGTTCCGTTAGAATAACTTCTGATGTAACTAAATATCATCAAATCGCAAATTCTTCTGGGCATTAACAATTCTGCTTCATGGAATCTGTAGCAAGTTAGCTTGGTGTTAGACGTAATGTGTGTAATTATATGATTTATAGTGAATTAGGTCGACGTCCGCTTATTTTACAAAGAAAATTGAAAATTATGAAATACTGGTGTAAATTACTAGAAACAGAAAATTGTATTTTAAAATCGTCTTATAATTACTTACGAAATAGTGCTGAGAATTGTGCAGCCTCTAGTGTCAATTGGGCAAGAGATGTCAAAAATGAGTTGTTTCATGTGGGTCTAGGAGAATTCTGGATTGGACAGCAGTCACTTATTCCTTGTCAGTTTTTACATATATATGAAAATAGAATTTTTGATATTTACATGCAAGAAAGCAATGCCTTTATGGAAAATTCTTCAAAGTGTATTTTATACAGATATCTTGCAAAACACAATTATTCGAAAATCCAATCATACCTAACAAAACCAATCCATAATAATCTTAAGACACATATTTCTCGCATAAGACTGTCTTCACATTGTTTAAATATTGAAACAGGAAGATACCAAGGTAAAAACAGGCAGGCTAGATTATGTGATGTCTGTGATACTCAACAAATCGAAGACGAGTTTCATTTTATTCTTCAATGTCCAAAATATTACAATTTACGAAAAAAATATATAAGCGAGTACTATTTCAAGTCTCCAAGTACATTTAAATTACTTCAGTTGTTGGGCTCTGATCACGTATCTACCTTGGTTGGTCTTGCTAAATATATTAAATGTGCTTTGTTGGTCCGAGATAACTGACTGTCAGATAGCACGAAAATCATCTAGTGTGTTTGGGAGACATGTTCTCTTGTGTGTTGGCGTGTGTTTGAGATTTATACTGTGCCTTAGATATGTGTGACGCTTGTTGACTTTTAAAACACTGTATTTTCAATTAGTATATAATTGGTGCATTTAATTTGTTGTGGAACTGTGGAACTGTGGAACACTTGACGAGGGGTTTCACCCCCCATTTTAGACTCCAAGGAGTCTGTTTGTATTGTAATGTATTGTATGGATTGTTGTAAACTGATGGGCTGTATTGCCTAAGGTTAAATTTATGAATGAATAATAGCAACCTAATTTTTGTACAGGATGACAATAGAATTTTGCTTTAACGTTTCTAAATTGCTTTGATCACAAAAATTTATCATAAATTTACTAACAGTAATTGTTTTCGTCAATAAATTGGTAAATTGCATTTTTTTGAATAGAAATGAGTAGAAGAAGATCATACAGCAGCGTTGGAGTAGATGAGTGACCTTCCTTTCACTGCCACCAACATTATTAATTTAATTCAAACGTGTTAAATGTGTATATAAGACATGAGGTACTTGAATATTAAATAATTATCTGAATATTTATCATATATGATTGTATGACATATTGTTGGTAGAATTGTACACTCACACCTATATTAACAGACATATCACCTTCATTCATACCTGCAGAGATACAAACATAAGAATGAGATTTTCATGATCCAGCCCATTTGAAAAGAACAGTAAATAAAAGGGAACTGTATATAAAGTAAAAATACAGGTATAATACTTAAATAGGTTTGAACAGTGTACCTTAAGAGAATCAAAAACGCTTTGGAGATCTAATATAAGTATAAACATGGGAAACAATTATATGAAAAATCAGAACTACCATAAAGTATATAGTTCATATAAAATGGTACACTAATGTCAATAAGTTGTTTAAAAAGTTCGTCTCTTTGTTGAGTGTATCTTGGATATCCAGGGGAAAAATCACATTTCCTTCAGATTCAGACCCACAGTATAAACATCGACTCACATCAGATAAAAAAAAATCCTTAAATAAGTAAGCTTTACTAGCTTTATTCCGTAATTGACGTAAAATAATATTTCCTATTGTCTTAACTGAAAGGTTTGTAGGCTCTAGGTATATTTTGTTTTTGAAGTTTTGACTTAAAAGAAAGATAAAGTTGATGAAATTTTCTTTTCTGCATGAAGATTATTCCATAATTTACATGTAGACGCGCGAAACAAAGCTATTGTGTAATAAGTATATAGTGGTAGATAGTAAAAAAACTAATTTGATCTATGATTATATGCATGTTCAGTAAGAAAATATGATTGAATTCAATTTAACATATCTTGTGGTGCTAAACCATTTATATTCTTGTAGAATATAATTAGTTTATGGTTATCCCTTCGAGAGCAAGGTTTCCAAATTAAGCTCACTATATAAATTATTTTAGAAGAATTAACTATTATCCCTGTCACTGTCCTGGTTGCTTCAATTTGTACATGTTTAAGTAATTCGGATTTTTCCTTGATACAGCTGCTCCAAACAACATATCTATCAGTTTTATACTTTTCTCATACCTTTTCATGTATATACCATTAATATAATTAGATCAACAATCCTCGGACTGTATATTTATATGCAAACCTACTTGTTTTTAAATTGATAACATTTTTGCTGTAGAGGGTATATGTTTTTAATTTTGAGAAAATATATTACGTCAGTTGCCTGTGTTTCTAATTTACAGGTAAATAATAGAATTGAAAACTCAAAATAATAGAAATAAATTGCATTTTTAAGAAGAACTATTACTGTATATGCAGAAAATTGTATGGTGCTTCAATAAAGTTAATCAGACAAGTTTATGAAAAATTATTTTTAAGTCGTAAAAAATTAAAAACATGTGTAAATATGTATATGCTGTATATATACGTATTAAAAAAACCCAGTATATATGAAAAAGGATAAAAATATGACAACCATTCATTTATTATTTTGTCAGTGAAATATTCTGACTTCTTCAAATTAAGCATAGGTATCTGACATTATATCCTTTTGTCTTGATATAAATACATGTATATATATACCCTTTACCCAATAAAGCAGTATAGAGATTATATGTTTTCAGTTATTAGAAAAATATACAACGTCAGGTGCCTGTCGAATAGAGCTCTGTTGAATTGCCTTAAAAGTGACGATAACGGGCAATATGTTTGTTAGATATATTTATCAGAGATTGTGACAAGTTTAAACTTAAAATTCTGTCACATGAGGGAATGAAAACCATGTCATCTATGTCAAAAAGTATTCTAGCCCTACTCGCCTGCTCCATTCCGAATCAAACGGTCATCTTCTTAGCTTTATTTACATAGTAATGTAATAATAAATGGATATCATTGCATATTTTCAATATAAAAATTAAATGATTAATTGGACATATCAGCCTAAAAGAAATTAGCCACGTCCGCATAAGTATCGGACAGTATGTACATTTTAAAACTGAAACTTTCAAATATGTGCTTGATTGTACATTTAAACTGTGTAGAGTAAGTTCCAGTTCAGATCAAAACTCTGAGGTTTGGGTCAATTCTTAACAGGATCAATTTTCAACGGGTCGAGGTCATCAGAGTTTAGAAAAATCTTTCTCATACCGTTGAAAAATGACCCCGGGTATAAATTTCACGATTTTGGTCTCAATTTTCAACGTTGAAAAATGACCCCCGGGGTCAATATTCAACGTTGAAAAATGACCCCCGGGTCAATTTTCAACCCGGGTCAATATTCTTCGTTACACCGGTTCCAAATTTTTAGCGTTTGGTTTAAATTCACGCTCACTTGTACCTGTTATATTTGAATTTCTGGACCTCCAAAGATATCCTCCTTCATTTCCCCTTACTCTAATGCTCGTTAAAACGCATTTTTTTCTTGCAAGAATGTGGCGAGTATTTGCATGTTCAACAACAATTTTATGGCATTCCCCCAGCATTTGAAGTTTCTTGAAAACCCACAACCGTCGGTTGTCAGCGGATACCCACAATCCTCCTTTTTTTTCCACGTTAATAGTTGGAATATCAGTTATTTTGCACTTCCCTGATAAAATATCATCCAATGTGTCACCAATCTGTTTATTTCCATGTGGCGTATAGTTTCCAAAGTGATTTGAAATACTATCCTGACTAAAGAATATTTCAGACGGTGTTAAACTTACTAAAACCATTGTGCAGAGATATCTTTTGTAAACTGTTCAAAAAGAAAATATGATTCAAGGAACTAAGAAATTCATTTTGTGAACTAAATTTAGAAACGAAAGTAGGTTTTCCTAAAACGATCGCCTTGTAAATTTTTTATCGACGATAACAGGCCTATTACATATATTTACCTAGCTGTGATAATTGAAATAGGAATTGGAATTTACTTACTAGTAAGGCAGAGATACATGTATCATACTTTATCTGTAATCTACGAATTTTATATCTGTAGCTAGATATTTAAAGGAATTTATAAATATATAAGGGTACTTGAAAATCTCTTACTTTGATACCTCGGTAAATGAAGATTTGTTTTCGACAGGATTTACTTTCCGATTTCTTCTGCAAATTTGTGAACAATAAGTATGCACACGTGCATAAGGAAAATTTTGTTAAACATATCAGAAAATACATCGAGAACATACTAAATGCACCTTCGTTAGTTTATTTGCTTGAAATTGCTCATACGTACAATATCAAACCTGACCAGCGTAGATTTTAGTTAAACGTTTTAATTCTTGTTTATCATTTCTTTGAATTTGTGTCAGTAAGATGAAAGTTTATGTAAAATCATAAGAAAATGTATTTTAATAAATGTGACATAAAAAATTGTATGAAAATCATTGCAAATAAAAACAATAAATATTCTAAATTTTATTGGGTATGAAGTTCCTCAGCTAAGAGTTATCGTTCCTAAGTCCCAAGGCCCAAACACCTTGGGGGTTTTTCATTTCTGAGTTGACGAAAGTTTCCTAAATATGTTGGAATGATAAATACATACGTATTTCATTAAAGGCTTATATAATTAAATATATTCACTTTGATGTAAAACTAGGTCAAATATTAAAAAAAGGGGAAAATTTACTAATTGGATTTATGTATCCCAACCTGAGAGAAATTCGAAGCCACCCTCCCATCCCCTTTAGGTGGTAAGGAACATCTGTCGATATTAATGTGGATTAAAGTATATTATGATTGAAATACTTTAGAATTTTCTTTAACATCATTCCACCAAAAGTACGTTTTAGAAAATTTTGGAAAGTTAAAAATTTTATCGTCCTCAACGGGATCCGACCCATGATCTACAGGTTTGAAGTGAACCCAATAATTTAACCACTGCGCTGTAGTATGTCGATGATGAGAAAGAAAGTATTTAAAAAATTATATTTGATTTTATTGTTTATACCGATAGATAATACGACACAACGTGAAGGTGTCACATACCACATTACATGTAAGTGAATTTTTCAAGTATGAAATTCAATCTATTCATTTAACAAATTTTTCGAAAGAGCGGTCCCAACACAATTCGCCTCTGTTTATGTCAGCCAGTACCGGAATTTCATGCTTCCAGATTTACTTTTTTGCGTACTATGTCATCAAAAATTGGTGCATAGAGCAACCTTAAAGCGATCAAAAGTTTTTATACCCGGCATATACACAAGAGAGCGAAAACTCATTTTTACAAGGTAGATCCCTGTTATTAGAAAGTCTGTCATCTTTTATTCGCCTAGATTTTTTTTTAATCCTGGCAAACTTTTTCAAAATTAACAACCAGGTACTTTTCGTGTCGTTTGGAATAAAAATTCTCATATCCATTCTAATGAATGGATTTTATTGACTCAAAAGGATTTTATGATTATCGAATTATTAAGAAAGAAAATGGTGATAGCAGATAAATGAGACAGAGTATAGTAGCCAGGAATTCCGCCGATTAAAGACAACATAGTTTATTAAGACTGTTGTTCCTTGTAATTTAAAAGGCGTTATTATTGTTATATTATGTAATATGGAATGTAATATTGAGCAATGAAGCGTTTTTTAAAGTAAAAATGAGGTTCATCATGCACAAATGTGTAATCCTGATTTATAAAGAAATAACCATGTTTGAACTGTAGGAAGGGCAGGGTTTCATCGCAACAAGTTGTGATGTCATGTGTGTAACTATGATAAAATGAAAGCAAAAATTGACTTTGGGATTTCATCACTAAACAAAATAATTAGTTTAACTTAAAGTTAAGATATACATGTATTTATATAGTCTGGAATATCTCCTGGATGAGCACAATTGCTGAAGCGTTTTGTTTCATTTTACCCAAATTCTTTCTCAGTTGGACGATTTCATTTATATTCAAAAAGTTGCAATTTAAATTGCGTGTCTTAATGATTATACATGTACATGTATATTGTAGTTTTTCTGGTTCTATATAATTATTGCAAACACTGATTTAGGTTCTAGATATCTCTGATTGATTGTGATAACAGATACTGGTATAAATAAATTGATAAATAAATACCATGAAAAGAAATGGTACTAAATCTAATTGATAGGTATAAAATACAGTATGTTTAATTAATTGTTATAATCTCATTAAAGGGCAATACCTATAACATGTAACTACACATTTTTTCCATACAGATTATTAAATGCTTTACAATTTTTTATGAAATATCTTTAGATATGACTTATATTGTAACAATAATGATTATAATACAAAAATTAAAAATACCAGAAGAAAATCATACTTCTTACCATTCTAAAGGAAATGGAAAATCCCACTCCCTACAAATGAGCGAAAAATTACTAGCTGACACATGCATCAGGCAGTGTACAAATTATATTTGATAACACAAATAACTCTAAATACAATTTTCTTTAAACTAGGGTTTTCGCAGGCATTACTTCTAGTACCTGATGTTTAATACTTTAATCAATTGACCTGACTTCCAAAAACTGCATAACTGTTGTCTATCCTGAAACTCAAGAATAACCAACCGTATGACTTTTTTTAATAACAACAAAATCTAAATGAATGTTTCCAACTGTAACATAACAATCTAAACATAAGATTTATAATACTACATGTTCCTCAGTTTCTATACTGAACAAAACTATTCAATAACATCTTAAATTCTACATTTTTTAGATTTTATATAAAAGGATCAAATGTGTCAGCTTTATCACTCTTTCTTTCTCGTAATAGACGCTTTTTATAAGTATAAATTCAGTGATATTTGGAATTTATACTTTTTACACGATTTTCGTGTTTAAGAACAACTTGGATATTTATAGCAATAGCATGTCAGAATCTGGTACTTAAGGCCTTGCAAGCACTAGTTTCCAAGACCTTGCTTTTCTGGACACCCAAAAACCCATAGATGACTTGTCTTTCTAGCGGGCGTATGCATTTCTGTCCTATTTTTCGCGGAGCTGCGGTGGTGTTTTGTGCTTTAAGCAGATCTGTGGTGTGAATTTCCAGATCATAAATTGCTTGTCTATATTAAACTTCTGTGAAATAAAGGAAACCCACTTTCCCTGTCTTTTTGCAACCATGTACAGTGGATAAAATGGATAATAATTAAGGAAAGCATCAAACGACTATGTCAGTTTGGAATAAATATTTTTAATACCATATGACTACGGATCCGAAGACTGTGCGTCTTACTGTTTCTTTGTCTTTGTGTTGCACTTTTTTGGCGAGGTTCGTCGAAGCCCTTTTTACCAATTCTATGTACCCGGTAAAAGAATATAATACATGCTGATTTTTTATAATTTTTATTTATAAACGCGTCTCTATTCATTTTTTCACTTCGACTGAAATTGTAGCACAGGGTTCTAGGGACTCCAGTGTTTAAAATATCCACAGCCTTTTATTATCTGCCGTCATCTACTTTTTTACGGAAGCGTATCGAGACCTACACTTGTTATAACTTATACATTGTCATACTTTTTATCGTCTTGACAATATATAAAGTATTATGTCATTTTATTTATGCAACATAATTTAAATCACCTTATTGAAATTGATCAGTTTTCTTGCTATCTGCTATATCGACTTAACACAATACGGAGTTAAAAACAATAATGTAAAAAATGGGTCATATCCTGAAAGAAATGATGACGTAGAACAATGAAGATATGTACATTATAGGTACATCGACATGAATATGTTTTCATTTATTGGAGACATATCTCAAAAATATTGTTATCGAATGATTTTTTCAGGGCGAGAGTTCTGATGGTGTATGTCACCTCACTCTGAATCTGTTTGATGTTGCAAGAATGTTTATTTGGTGATCTCTCTAAAGATAAAAAAAATCAAAGAAGATAATATTCACAGTTTTAGGTTGAGAATTCTACATTGTTAACAGTAATCTATAGCTGTGTAATAAAGCCTTACATTCAGTTTGTAGAAAATGCCACCCGGATCCCCTCGAAAATTTGATGTCTTCCTGAACCACATTTTTTAAAGATAAACGTTTCTTAGTTTACACAGTAATTTCAGCCCCAATGATTCCAATGTCTTAAATAACCACAGTCTTCTATTATCCGTTGATACTTATACATCCCCTTTCCTGGCCACATTTATTTTGGGAACATCATCTATTCGATACCGTTTTAGCAAACAAAATATCGTCAACAGTTTCTCCAATAAGGTTTCCCATATGTTCAGACGATTCTTTAAAACAATTAGCAATTGTTCCCTGGCTATAATATACATTAAATGGAGCTAGCCATAATTCAGGCATTTTGATATATTATCATTTATGTATATAGTTAACCTACATTTGTAACATTGTCGGGTATATTTATTCCCTGCAATTTTCCTAAACCTATTCAAAGTGAATTTTTTTATAGCCAATCGGTTTTCAGAAAAAAAGCTATTTGCTCTGAGTGACAAGGAAAATTAAAACCCGTTTATTGATTATTAAGTATTTTATCTTCTGTGTATACTAAGATCAATCAGCAATTGTTTTACTTTAAATTCGACATAAACGGAGTTCAAACGATTTAAATAGTGGTTATTTTGTAGATAATGTCAACAGGATCAATTCGACAATGCCATCAATTTAACTATTGTCTTTTGTTGTTTTTCTTTCACTGATATTTTAGCACACTGTCCTAGGTATCCCATTATGCTAATTCATATAGTCTCTTTTTAATCGCTGATACTCATACATTGTCTTGTCTGAGCACACTTATTTTTTAATTGCCATCCTTGGAAATCGTTAAAATGCTATTGTCAACGGCGCTTCCAACGAAGTTTCTCATGTTCAGATGGCCCATTCAAAATAAATAGCAGTTGTTTGCTGGCAATCATAAATGTAGGTTTAAGCTTAAAATAGTTACAACATACATGTACACGGGTGATATGATATAATCATGAAAAATAGAATGCATATAATCTGCAATTATACACTTATTTCGTTCAATAGTTAGCTAAGGGGTATCATAGGTGTTATATCACATATCATTGCAATATGATATGATATAGAGAAATAGCAACGATAGAAAAAAAAACAAAAAATCAATTTAATTACTAGTATATTAAAAACAAATTGTAAAATCACTTTTTTCCCGAATGCAAGACTATGAATGATACAAAGAATATATATACAAGATATTTACATTATGTTATTCAAAGAGCTTTAAAGAGACCTGGACACGCTTTGAGCTCAAATTTTCTTTCATTATACCCGCACTTTTTAAAGAAAGTTCGGGTATATTGTTGTTACCCTGTTCCGTCCGTCCGTCCGTCCGTCCGTCCGTCTGTCACGTTTTACTTTCTCATACTGCTCTTACATCTTATAAACCAGCAAACTGAACTCTTGGAGTTTGATTTGGGGTATCATGTTGTTTTGTAAAAAGGTTTCAATAATTCTCTGTTAGTCCTGGGGGTCAAATAATTGGTAAAAAATGACATTTTTCACAAAAAACCTTCTTCCTCGAACTTCTCCTACATTTTCAACAGTAGACAAATCTACTGTAGACAAATGGCTAAAAAAGTGGTTTCAAAAACGTCATTTTTTGGCAGTAGCCAAATGATCTTCTAGAATATGATTGGGGTGTCATATTGAAGTGTGACCAGGTTCCAGAATTTTTATTTTTATTAAGGGGATCAGTAAGCAACAAAAAATGAGGTTTTTTTGCAAAAAATGTATGGTTCCCAGAACTTCTCTTAAAACTTTTGGAGTAGCTACGTCTTCTCTTGGGATATAATTGGGGGGCTGTCCTATAGATGTGCAATAAGGTTTTAAAAATTTAAATTTCATCAAGGGAGTCAAATAGTAGCAGAAAATTAACGTTTATCACTAAAAAAAAAAACAACATAGATCCTAGAACTCCTTTTATGATTTAATGGATAGACACATCATATCTTAGGAAATGATAGGAACTGTTCCATAGATGTGCATTACGGTTTTGAAAAATTAAATTTAACCCTGAGGCCCATTACCTACATACCTTTTGATGCCCTTTAAGGATCAAGAATAAACATGGTTAAGGGGTGGGGATCTCAACCGTTTTCGAGATATTCGTGCACTTCCTGTTCGAGGGGGGTCATGACCAACCCCGGGGCTCATGACCTACATACCGTTTGATGCCCCTTGACACAAGGAACAAGAATATATATGGTTTAAGGGTGGGGATCTCAACTGTTTTGAAGATATTAAGGGATTTGCTGTTTGAGGGGGGTCAGGACCACCCACAGGGCCCGTGACTTACATAACATTTGATGCCCCTTGACATCAGAAACATGAATATATATGGTTTAGGGGTCATGATTTTAACAGTTTCTGAGATTTCATTCGGGAGACATTATAATTAAGATTAAATAGAGATAGGATCATCAAACATCACTAATTTAAAGATAATTGACAATTTCTGATTCTAAGGGGGTCAGGAAGACCCCGTAGGGTCATGACTTACATGCCATAATGATCTGATGTGCCATGGCCTAAGGAGGAATAATATCTTTGGATTAAGGTGGGGATCTCAATGATTTTAATGATATTTGATAATTTCAGGAAGAGCACTATGATTCAATTTAAGAAACCTGATATAGATCAATCATCTATGTTTTGTAATACTTCCTATGTATATATACATGTATTAGATTGTGTTTTGTTCTATGCTATTTATGTTCATGACTGTAGTATGGCTTAGTCTTATTTTAAATTACATTTAAAAAATTGTCAAAAATATGACTTGGAACCCCCACACCCAAACAAACTCAAATATAACTGTTCTCCCCCCCCCCTTAATTGTCGAATGATCTAATATAAACTGGTAAAAAATGTTATTCTTAAAAAAAATTACATTACACCTTGCTTAATTGACAAATGGTCTATTGAGATATGATCAGAGGTCATATTTCTACCTTGGGATCAATAACTAGTATTTATTGACAAGTTAAAATTAATAACAATAAACGATTCAAATTATAAATGTTTATACTCCACACTCGCCCCCCCCCCCCCAAATCTCACCTGGTTCTAAAGATTCAGTCTTCTTAGTACATTCTTACATTTGTACAGTAGCAAATTTTAAATAATTTCTTGATTGCTTTTTCTCTCCTGATGCACATTAACATTTTGGAAATTGCTTAATTCAATTCTTAAGATTTATAAACAAAATTTTATATGCACGTGTATTTGCCTATTTGGGGCAATTGTAAAATCTCCAAAACAAAGCAGTGCCATCATTAGGCTAGGAATTACCCACATGGATCAAATACTACATATGAATAAGATAAAATACTTTATTATTTCTAGTTCTAGAATGTCAGAGTGTCTCCAAGGGGGCATAACCTATATACAATTTGACGCGCAATGACACAAAGAGCAAGAAAAAATTATATGGTTTAGGGATGAGGATCTCAGATCTCAGAAGTTAACAATATATACAGTGTATCATCATTTCCTATTTCATAAAGCCGGGGGGGGGGGTGTTAAAGACAACATTTGGGGTCATTAATATAGTTTCCACCTTTTGATGCATCATAATGACATTAAAAGATATTTAAGATATTTTGTATTTCCCTGTTTCGTGGGATCAGAACAGTCCCATAATGTCATGACCTACATTGTATTTGATGCATTATAATACATGTACATTAAGAAAGAAATACTCCTTCCTTCCTATCATAACTAATATAAAAATGATAAGTGTCTACACTTACTTACATGTAATACACAAATTTAATACGAAATTGTTTATACAGGGTCAATATGAGGTCAAATCAATAGTGCAACTTTTGCAATTAAAATGACTTAACAAATGCGATAGGATAGGTGACGATGATAAGCTTATTCAAATATTAAAAGATGATGATACAGTGTGCTGTCGAATTGAGATCACATTTAAAAAGTGAAAGTAGAACTTATGTATGCTGGTATCTCATTCTATTGTGCTACTGCTACTATATATGTGTTATGCTTACCTATATTGGTCAACATCATAATGATAATCCAATTAAAACACAATAATGAATTCCTTTCCTTTAGCTGATCTTAACTAATCCTTTTCTGCATATGGAAAACACATACATGTATGTATACACGTGAACCATGCATATAAATTGAAGAGCTGGGTAAAACTAGTACCCGCCAATGAGACCTGCAGACCTGTGTTGTGTACGTAACTTCAGATAAAGATCAGTTATTTGTAACATGCATGTATTTTTATGACCTATCCTTCAAATCCACTTGCACTATTTTATTAGGTAAATAACAGCTTTAAGGTAGTGCAGGACACCTGCATATTGTGATGTATACCTCCTATTGAGATAAACAATAAAGTATAAATATTAATTAAATATTTAACCCCCAAATAATGTTACCTAACATTGAAGCGCAATAGGTTAGAGCGTTTACATGTCTGTAAGAGGATTGGGGTCCAAGGTGTATTTTTGGTAATAATTTACTATTGATATAAATGGATTTTCATGGAGGGGGGGGGGGGGCTGGACCCCTCACTCACACACCTTCTCTAAATCTGTGAACACGATGATGTACATATAGGCACACAGAAGCAAATCTAAAACCGGCAACATCCACGGGGAGGGGGCATAATTTAATTTTTAATTTTGTTTGTAATAATTATATAGACCATTATACTTTCTATGACATGAAATGTTAAGATTATTGATTAACTGAAAATTCACTGCAAACACTTCAACCCCAAATTGCACATAAAGTGCTGCTCATGTGTATTATCATATGGGAAAGGATCTCATCCTTCAGTTATGAAAATTATAATTTTTAAATTTATTACCGGAGCTTGCATGTGGCCTTCATTTTTTTGATTAAACTGGTACAAAACAGTGTTATTTAGGGGCAAACACTTGATGCGGGTATTACTGTCTAATGACAGCATCTAGTTTTTAATTGGCTACAAATAAATTAAAGCATATTTAATTTATTATTCACAATAACATTATATTCAAAATCGATTAAACTGGCATTCAAAACACAAAAACAAAACGAAAAAAATTTGACAAAATATGATAGTGTACAGACAATTTGGTTATCATTGTTATCTAATCTTGTCAATGTTTTAAAATATTCATTTTAAATAAAATTCTGCATTGCTTTCATTACAACATAATTAATATTTGTCAAACATAGAGTCTATAACCTCGCAACGGAATTTCAGGCACCGTATTAATAGAAAGTTTTCATCCTTCGGATATATTCCAGCAGACATCTTTCTTCGTTTGTATGTTTCTTTTTCGTCTCATGTGACATCCACCTTTCTCATTTATCAACAGTAAAACTGTGAAACATGACAATCTAATTAAAATTATATCCTAGATCTGCTTACGTACGTGAGTGGATCCAAGATCTAACTTTAATTAGATTGTGAAACATGACATAGTCCTCAGTCATAGTCAGTGGCCTATTACAACCCCTGGGTTCTTTAAAATCCAAAGTGGGTTTTTTTTAAATATCCAGTGTATATGTATGAAACAATTGTATTAAACAACACTTAGTTCGAAAAAGATTGTTTCTGAATTTATACATCTCGATAATTTTTTGACGATAGATTGACCATTGTATTAATTAAGAATTGTTGTTGTTGTTGAATGCAAGATATCTGCCAGACTTTTTTTATAGTTGAAAGAATGTTCAGAGTACTGAGATTTTTCCAGTTTATGTGGTCTTTCCGTGGAATCATAAGAACTGCGAAGTCGCATTAATGAAATATTGTTTGGTTGTGGAACAAGTGTTCCTGATATTATCACATTTTTGAAAATATTCCACAAATACGATATGATATGAGTACGGCTAAAAATGACAAGAATTTGTCACTTTGTGGTCATAAAAACTAAATATAGAAAGATAATTTAAATAAAGATATGTGAGTCTATTCTTATTTTATTTTCTGAAAAAAAAATCATTTAGAACAATATACTGTACATTGTGATCTGAATGAAGATCATACTATTTTCATTTACAAATACTTGATAATGGAAATTTAATATACAATTTCCAAAAGTTTTTTTTAAGGCCCGTTCTGATAACAGCTGATAACGTTCTGCTTTCTGAAAACCTTTCTTTGCACGATCACGATTATAATTCGATATCTGAATTTCGTTGAGAGATTATTCATCAAGCTATATGTTTGACAAGGATTATTTATAATGTTACATGTTAAAAGTTATGCATAACTTTTTGCTGAAAATTAATTTTCAGCTTCGCCAAATTGTTGTTTTAAAAAAGTCATCCCGTTTAATTGATTAAAAAAATAAAGTTTAAAAGTATATGTTTTTATTTATTCTAAGTTTAATTATGATACTAATGTAAAAATAAAATTTGCTCTAATTAATAAAAGCCCTTCACTTTATTAGGAGTTGATTTTAATCAACTCTCCTATGCAGTTACTCAGACAAACCGAAAGTGAAACAGTGTTTGGACCTCAGCACAAATAATTGCTGCTGACAAGACTTAGTTCTTGAAAATAATTGATGAATTCGATGTAATGTATGCTAAAGCATTATTTTCCAAGAAACATATATATTAACACCTTGAAAATAGTCAGATTTTAAATGGTACGAACAATTTAAATATTTTTTGTTGTCGTATGTATTCCTACGCCAGAGTTCAATATAGTCGCGTTCAACTCGACGCTCGGCTGTCTCCGTAAATCCTTGTCGGAGATTTACGATGTCAGCCGAGCGTTTGGTTAAACGAGACTAGAGTTCAATATTGCTTGGATCCATACAATTTTCGAGAAATATTTCTATTACTGATAATTGATTGAATTAATTTTATCTTTAAAAATTATTTAACATGATTCATATGGGGGTTTCTCGACATTCTTGTCAAAAAAGTCCAAAAATTCATAATATAAAAATGTGCGTAATTCAAATTAGAAACTACATGAACTTGTCATGCAAAATAACATATCATTGATTTTAAAATAAATAAACATCTTCGATTAGTAAACAATGAACAGAACACAAAATTTTTAGATTCAATTTATCCATTTCTAATGTTAAGGATATACGTGTAAAATAATGTAGTGATATATGTTAAATAAACGTTAATTAATTAATATAACAAGGCTTAGAAAATATCATACACATCAGTAACTAGTATCACATAAGAGTAGGATGGGTGGATCTTCATTAAAACTGCGTGAATTTTGTTTCTATCAAATACTGATTTGATTCTTGAGACACATATTATAAAACATGAGTCTCATTTGTTCTATCTACTGTAAATTCCTTATATTACGCGAGTACTTAATTCCACGATCTGGCGGTTTCGGATCAAATCGCGAGAATATAAAATCGCGAACACGGAATTTCCATCCTTATTTCTTATAGTTTTGAACTCTTAGAAAATAATAGCGAGGGTGCTTCTCGCGATTTTACGCGGATATTAATTTCTCGCAGTTAATTAGGAATCTACAGTATTATATACGTTCTGGACTACTTTAATAATAACAGACCGCTGGTAGGTTAACATATACCAGAATTCAAGTTTTTATTTCAAACACCTATATACACCATATACCTAGAAAAAGATTAAATGCTTATTTAAAATCAATTGTTTTACCAGAGGAAGATGAACTATTTATCAATAAACGTACATGTATGTTTGACAATCAACTCAGAGTATATAGGGCTAATTTTCTGAAAACCCTCTAGCTATCGCGTGGAATTTCACATAGATTTGAAAAGTGCAGAGATTAAAAATAACCCCGAGTTAATTATACAAATACAGGCAAAAGATTATACATTAAATTCCATCATTACAAATTAAATGTCTAAAGTACGACAACCTTTCTTGGACATTTATTATGGCCAGCGCACAATTGCAAACTGTTTCAAAAGACATTTAAACATATAGGAAACCTTATTGGAGACAATATTGACTAATTTTTTGTCTAAGCAATATTTATATTATATCCAAAACAAGTATAGTAAAAAATACAAGGCTATGGTTAAGCGTAAAATGACTATTTAATAAGGATACATCTAATATATGAACTGCTTAATGAAAAAAAAAATGTAGTCAAATGCCGTACAATTTAAATGTTCGTATTCCGCTATTTTTTTTGGCATTCTTTTACTGCTTGCAAAAAACCAATTTTAAATCAATCAAGTAAAAATTTGACTCAACAATACATAACAATGGTTCATTCAAATTATGATTGTTTTCTTTTCAAGAGACGTTCATGAATGTTTTCTTTCTCACAACCTTATCAAATGTCTGACATTCAAACTTTCACTTCTGCAAATCAATAAATTACTTAATAAAACAAAGTAATCTTGATAACTCCAATAGATAAGATGGCACAAGGTCTTACATGAGCAGACAATATTTAAACAACCCGAAAAATATAATTAACAAAAGAATTTGGTAACAATAGCACAGTTACATCGATGATGTCATATCTAAAGTTATATAAGAATATTTCTTCCAGGAAAATCCAGAACGTTTTAGTTTTAGTTTTTCTTTTTATGTACAGATCGATTGAGCAATGTTCAGTACATGTAGGAAAAGGCCTTCGGAAATACGTTTTAGTCAAGACACTATAGCATATCATTGGAAAGGTGAATCTATTCAAATTGGAGTAACCCTCGACCAGTTGTTAGAAAATGAAATTTCTCGGGATGATTTTCCCACAATAACTTTGAGTATAAGACATGGTCTCCTATATACTTCAGACAATAGACGCTCATGGGTGTTTAAAAAAACTGGAAGAATTTGGAAAGTGTGAGAGCATTAAAGTAAAAAAAAGGGTATATAAACCCTAAAAAATTCACCACAGCCAACTACGGGGCCTCAATTTATGTCAGGGGAGACCCTGGTGGTAGTGTTTGGAAAATGTGGAGGAAAAACACCGTACGTTCGCCATTCACCGATAAACAGTATGCTGTTGCGACCAACAAACACACAAATTTTGAATCACGTCAATCACAAATTAAGGACGGACATGACGAGATTCCTCTTGCTTCAGCATTAGCTAATGGAATGAACCTAGACGAAACAGAAAATATTTGTCCAGATGATATTCGATATTTCCAAATTCAGCCTTATACAGATGGAGAATATTTGGGAAGTTTATTGGATGAAACATTGATAACAGATCCTTTCGAGATTTCTTTGCAAGTATTCAAACTCTCTGGAAGATAATGCACTATACAATTTGAAAAATTATGGGTTTTGAAAAAATCTGAAAAAATTCGGTAGAAGTCCCAGAATTAGACGTCAGGAAAAAAATAATCCTTTTCAAGCGTATGAAGACTCAGTAGTGCATTTCCTGAGAGATTCGTTGGAACTCGGTATAAATACACGCATTGGCGGATCGCACTGGAAGAACATTGACTTTTTGAAAAAAATGCCAACTATAGAAACCATTAAATTACCTATCAGTGATATATATTTTTCTCGAACACCTATTTCTGATTCTTACGCAAACGAGTCTATTGCTAAAGTTTTAGCTCACTCGTATGCCACGATGACAACACGTTCCAAGAGTTTTAAAATACAAAGGGAAATATTATGCACTCGATAATGAAATTCTGTGGGTCTTGAAGGGAGTGCAGAATATGAAAAGCTCTCAAAATCTGGCAGTGAATGTTGAGATAAAGATAGAAATGGATCGACCTATGTTCCAGGCATTTGCTAGTGATTACATTCAGAAAGTAACTGTACGTCAGACTACTTTCAGTCACACTACTGAGGAATCCTTTATATTTAAATGCATGAAAAAAATGTCGACATGAATATTTTATGTCAATTATGACGTTGCATATTTACAATGTTTTTTATTCATTTCGTTATTATGTAAATTAATATTTTGGTAAATTTTCCTTTTAATTATTGTTTATTTGCAAAATATAGAGAAATAGTTAATGAAGTGAGCGTCCTTATAATTTATCATTCCTCCCCCCACCCCATCGTCCCAAGGACACAATTAAGATTTTCAATTTCCCCATTTTTACAATTTTTAGAATGTAATTTCAAACATGGCAACACAGTGTTACAAAACTTGGCTCGCTAAAATACGAAGAGGAGTTCGGTGGAGTTTACAAAAATACATGTTGTAGTCGAGGTTATTTTCTGAAAAGGTATTTTATGTAAACTAAAAATAACTTTGGAAATTGCTGATTAAAAATAGCTGAGATAAATATAAATAAATACAAACTGTGAAATCATAAGATTTCATGGTAGCTCATGATGAATTTCTGTGGATTTTGTTGGTATCTCTCAACGAAGCATAGTATTTAATCATCAACGATGTAAATAGATCAACGAAAATTAGACCCCATGCAACCAGTAGAAAAATTGTCCACGAAAATCTGCAATATGAAATTTAATGGGTCCACAGTAATTATCAACTTATGTATGAGTATTATAATCAAAATAATCAAATGCAGGTTGATCGCTACATAAATTATTTAATGGCAATTTTCATTATTTATTTTTAATTCAGTGCACATGTACTAATAAACATTTCTCAATTCCCTGGCCTTGCTGTACTTCTTCACTTCTAGAAATAAGCCTTAAATACATGTTGTCAATGGTGAAAATGTTAATGTTAACAAATGTTAACAATTAAAATGTTAACAATTTCTTAAATAGTACTGGAAGGATAGCCTCATCAGTAACTTGCCCCTTCTGTTAAGGTAGCAAGGGACAGTTTCGGATAAAGTACCCGTCAATATTTTTTGTAAAATTGAGGGTTGTTGTACTTTAAGGCTAAAATTCATGAAATAATTTTTAATGATTATCATTAGTTAGAGGGGTGTTTCTTGTTAAAATTGATATGATATATGTAGGCCCCATATGTTAGGTACATGAGAATCAGAAGTAAAATGCGAAACCTGCGGCGATGACTGTCGTGTTGACTTTACACAGTGAAATTGCAAGTTACAGACGGGAGGTAATATAACACAAAAAGTAGGTGGATGGGACATTGTAAACTATACACCGGTAAGTTTCTCACATGTGATAGTGCAACATTCGCGCGGTACGAAAGGTCAACCCTCTGCAGGTTATTAGCTGGGGGAGGTCTAAAAAGCTGAAAAATCATGAACAATTAGCGAAATATGAAAGGGTCAAAATCTCATAAAAACCAGAATGTAGAGAATATTACAGGTTTTGACTAGTAATTTACTTCAGAAATTGGTGATTGGCCTTATAAAAAGTGAATTAAAGGTATTTGTGCCGAATGGGAACTGAGGAAATTCTATTTACAGAGTTCCGAAGACACGCATCCCCTGGCTACAATGAATTGTATAAAAAAAACTGTCCTGTGCCACCGAAGTGTTGAGCGATATCGTCAGTACGTAACACTTGTGTGTCTAAAAACTCTCTGTGGAGGTCTCTGCCCCCCCCCTCCTTTAGAGAGAGAGAGAGAGAGAGAGAGAGAGAGAGCATATATGGTATATAGACTTTCGAACTTTCTATATGGTAAGCAAAACTTTTATTCACAGATTAATTTTACTATCCATACCTATGTCAAACATGATAAAACGTTAATAAATTACTTCTTGTACGAAACGGGTTAGGCAACTACTTATTATAGTGGTATGCAACGTGAAATTCAGTGATGCACAATCAAATTGGAAATGAGTCCATTTGTTTCATAAGAGTACTCCAGGAAATGATATCAATCTTAATTAATTGCCAGTAAGACACCTTGATTGGAATATCCCAGAGTTTGACCTAACAATAGAAAGGACAAATTTACTTCTTAATTTTGAAATTTAAAAATTAACATATTTAACAAGTTTAAACAAACACATTTATTTTCAAAATCGCCTTATTAGATTTGCAGATCGAAGAAGTTAAGGATATATATTTGATTTCCAAAAGACATGAAGGATACTCTAGTTAACACTATATTTAATTCTTTATTTAACTTTGTGCCGGATAACTATGCCAGTGCCAATGTTGCTTTTTTGCACCCGCTTAAGATGCAGTTTCGAAAAAATCCACATATACTAAATGACAGACCATTGCCTAGTTTGTACATAAGTATATCCCCTCTTGTTTTCAATGTTTCACCTGACAGATGAGATATATAACTTTAAAAATCAATATCCTATAGGAATAAATATTCCCAAAGGAGAAATGATTTTCCTGCAGAAATATTGAAAATCTTATAGGATTCTATAACAAGAGGCCCATGGGCCACATCGCTCACCTGAGGAACAATAGGTATGATAAAGTCAGCTTAATGGAGTCATAATACAAACAATCTGGACAATGTACAATAATACATGTAGATCCTGTATAAATAAAATCCATTTTCCCCCTTGGAACTCGGATAGCCCTGATTGCTGCCAATATTTACAAGAGCAGACTTTAATCACCGCTCCTGCACATATATAAGGACTCGACGTTACGCAGGCAGGGATGACCGCACACCCACGCAACTCAACAGGTACCAATGTTTACGCAAGCAGGGATGACCGCACACTTGCGCCAACAGCTCAACCTAACGCAAGCAGGGAGTGCCGCACACTTGCGCTAGAAAGGCCTGAACACCAGCAGGGATGACCATACATTAGTGCTCCGCCGCAACCACCACCAATACAAGCAGATATGACTGCACACTTGTATTAATGCGATACAGGGCAGGAATGACCGCACACTTTGTATCGAAGGTTAGAAACCACGTAGATTAGATAGAGCAAGGATGTTCACACACTCAATCTATCCAGACCTGTTCAAGTTTAACCCCAAACAGTCACTCATCGAAATGCAATAGACACTGTCCCTATATATGTGCCAACATAAAATAATTCATAGTATCTAAAAATTGGAAATCAAAAATAAACAAACTAATCCGGCCTTACCCAAAACTTCTTATGCAGAACAACTTATATACATTGAATATTTATTATTGTATAAAAATAATCATCACAATAATTGGTAAACAGTGGATGCATTAATTAAAATAATCAAGAATCAATAAATCAAGGGCAATAACTCAATACAGTAATACAAAAAGATTCTAATGAAAAAATAGCTGCCTGCTTCAATTTTATAGTCATATCACATGTTAAGTATTGCAGTTCTCAAAAAGATCCTTTACAATTGTTTATATATGGGATATTTAGCTACATCAAACTCTGAACCTTCTTGTGAGGCCGAAGAATTGTCCTGGAGCCAAAGTTTTAACAATTATAAAGAATCATCTTGCTGATTAGTTTCTGAGAAGAAGATTTTTAAAGATTTACTTTATATATTCCTATGTAAAACTTTAACACCCCCCCTATGTGGCCTCACCCTACCCCCGGGGGTCATGAATTTCACAACTTTGAATCTACACTACCTGAGGATGCTTCCACACAAGTTTCAGCTTTCCTGGCTGTTTAGTTTCTGAGAAGAAGATTTTTAAAGATTTACTCTATATATTCCTATGTAAAACTTCGACCCCCCATTGTGCCCCACCCTACCCCCAGGGATCATGATTTTCACAACTTTGAATCTACACAACCTGAGGATGCTTCCACAACAGTTTCACCTTTCCTGGCTGATTAGTTTCTGAGAAGAAGATTTTCAAAGATTTACTCTATATATTTCTTTCTAAAATGTTACCCCCCCCCCCCCAATGTGGCCTCACCCTACCCCCAGGGATCATGATTTTCACAACTTTGAATCTACACTACCTGAGGATGCTTCCACACAAGTTTCAGCTTTCCTGGCTGTTTAGTTTCTGAGAAGAAGATTTTTAAAGATTTACTCTGTATATTCCTATGTAAAACTTTGACCCCCCATTGTGGCCCCACCCTACCCCCAGGGGTCATGAATTTTACAACTTTGAATCTACACTACCTGAGGATGCTTCCACGCAAGTTTCAGCTTTCCTGGCTGTTTAGTTTCTGAGAAGAAGATTTTTAAAGATTTACTCTGTATATTCCTATGTAAAACTTTGACCCCCCATTGTGGCCCCACCCTACCCCCAGGGGTCATGAATTTTACAACTTTGAATCTACACTACCTGAGGATGCTTCCACGCAAGTTTCAGCTTTCCTGGCTGTTTAGTTTCTGAGAAGAAGATTTTTAAAGATTTACTCTATATATTCCTATGTAAAACTTCAACCTCCCCATTGTGGCCCCACCCTACCCCCGGGGGTCATGAATTCCACAACTTTGAATCTACACTACCTGAGGATGCTTCCACACAAGTTTCAGCTTTCCAGCCTGTTTAGTTTCTGAGAAGAAGATTTTTAAAGATTTACTCTAAATATTCATATGTAAAACTTCGACCCCCCATTATGGCCCCACCCTACCCCCGGGGGTCATGAATTTCACAACTATGAATCTACACTACCTGAGGATGCTTCCACACAAGTTTCAGCTTTCCTGGCTGTTTAGTTTCTGAGAAGAAGATTTTTAAAGATTTACTCTATATATTCCTATGTAAAACTTTGACCCCCCATTGTGGCCCAACCCTACCCCCGGGGGTCATGAATTTCACAACTATGAATCTACACTACCTGAGGATGCTTCCACACAAGTTTCAGCTTTCCTGGCTGTTTAGTTTCTGAGAAGAAGATTTTTAAAGATTTACTCTGTATATTCCTATGTAAAACTTCGACCCCCCATTGTGGCCCCACCCTACCCCCGGGGGTCATGAATTTCACAACTTTGAATCTACACTACCTGAGGATGCTTCCACACAAATTTCAGCTTTCCTGGCTGTTTAGTTTCTGAGAAGAAGATTTTTAAAGATTTACTCTATATATTCCTATGTAAAACTTCGACCCCCCATTGTGGCCCCACCCTACCCCCGGAGGTCATGAATTTCACAACTTTGAATCTACACTACCTGAGGATGCTTCCACACAAGTTTCAGCTTTCCTGGCTTTCTGGTTCTTGAGAAGAAGATTTTTGAAAATTTCTCGAAATTTTTCATTTATTTCTAATTATCTCCCCTTGAAAACGGGTGTGGCCCTTAATTTTCACAACTTTGAATCCCCTTTGCCTAAGGATGATTTGTGCCAAGTTTGGTTGAAATTGGCCAAGTAGTTCTTGAGAAGATGTTGAAAATGTGAAAAGTTTACGGACGGACGGACGGACGGACAGACGGACAGACAGACGACAGACAAAATGTGATCAGAATAGCTCACTTGAGCTTTCAGCTCAGGTGAGCTAAAAACCCTGTATTGGAAATAGGAGAAAAGCATTTCCTATAGGAATTTGATTCAAACATGTAGTTTTCCTATAAGAAAAATAAAATTTCATATCGGAAGTTTTGGGAAAAAATTGTTTTACCTATTGAAAATTATATTTTCCTGTGGAAATTTATTTTTTGAATGTAAATATCTCACCTGACTAATGACAAACCTTGTATTTGTATTTCGTTTTATGGATTTTTGAGATGATTGACGGTTTGTTATCGTCATTTTTTCATTTATAACAAAGGAGGTTATAAACTCTTTAAGCAAAGGACTATGATATTGCATATTTGAATTTTTCGATGAATGCAGCTTATGCGATGCAAAAATGCCATCTTGGTACTGGCATAATTATCCAGCACAGTGTTATTTATTTCATATTTATTATAAGGCAGACTATTTTTCTTCGTTTTTAAAGTGTTTTCTTTTTGAATCAATCTGAAGCTAAATCATATAATGTTCTTAGCCACGCATACTCGCTAATATATATTAAAATTAATGATATACCTGTGACAATGTATCTTATTTGGTCTATATTATGTCGAACATATACCACAATGATAGCAAATTGGAATGTATTACTGTTTTAATTTGTGATTGCATAGCGATATATACTCTCGCAAGGGCACAAAAGCTCGATACACAGTACTGTGAGGAAATTAGGGCAAAAGAAAATGTAAGAAGGTTAATTAAAATTTACTGAATAAACTTACGTCACGATTTTATTTTTTAAGATAAATTTTATTCTAGAAATTATTATCCTGAAATTGATCCATGCTGTTGTTTGTATGCTGCAAATATAAGATAAAATGTATGAATCAATTTACAAAATGTAATGGCATATAACCTTAACATCTATTGACGTATTAAATTACAAGTTATAATCAATTATCTGCAACATTCTTTTTTCAAAGTTTACTGGTAGAATTATTATTCATGATTTATTTGAAAAAGCAGAAAAAGTGTTAGTTTAAGATTCTATCCCCCACCAACTTCTTAGTTGATAGGATTTTTCCAGCAGAAATGAGAAATCCACTTACCGAAATACTCCTTGCAGACATTACAAGTTAGTGCACAGTATTGGATGACGTAATGACGAGTGGCTGGGGTGGTGTCCAAGCAAAAGACGGGGCCGTAAACAGAACAGCTTGGAAGTACATCGACACACGGGAAAGGTGTGGTCATAGGTGTAGTGGACACTTATACAGTATAATAGATAAGTTATTACAATAAATGATTTATAAATTATCAAACCAGATCATGGGAAACATCAGTTTCTTGTGTTCCAGAAAGCCGAATTAACTTCTAGTATTGGAGTATACAAACGCAGTCGAAAGAGGGTTTAGTTTGTGTGTTTAAAGGGTATGGTCACAAATTTGGTCAAATTTGATTTTCCTGTTCTTATTGTTTATAATGAATTAGGAAGGTTTTACTAAAAATCAACCAAAATTTGAGTGTCAGTTGTAGAGTTAATAGCAAGGTACAGAGTTCACAATTCTTTGCTATGTAAACAAGGCTCGTGCTATGTTCTTGTTTACATTGGTTCAATATACTTTTAAAAGTTCTGTCACGCTGTTTTTTTTCTTTCTGCTGCTTAGTTTTGAACATAAATAAACAGTTTCTAACATTTGCCACATTCATTTTAGGTCTAATCTTGAAAATTTGAAAATATGTTTTAAAAAATAACAATCAGTTAGTTAATCAAACAGAATAAAACAAATACCTACCTTGAGAATTTACCCATGCTGTTCAAAATTAAAAATGAAACTGATTATTCACTTTATCATCTTCAGGATCAATGAAAAACATTAGAGATTTATTTTTTTTAATAGATAATGACTTTAAAAACTAACCCTGCCCGCACCAAGGCAAAACATAATTTTGACAAATAATTCATAACATTGATATGCTTTACCAACCTTCGTACTCTTTACAGAGATGACAGGTGCTCGGGCAGTTTTCTATAGCGTAATTCCGACTTGTGTTATCTTTAGATTCACAAAGGATGCTCTGAGAGACCACACCACAGTTGCTGCTTATATCTTTACATGCTGTATCTGTGAGAAAACATTCAAACTAAGCGCCAGATGAGACGCTAAACCAAGCTGTAAAGTGAACTTTAGAAGGATATACTATTAAATATACAATATTTCTTTATCAAAACACATAATTATTGTTATTCTTTATCAGAAATATATATATATATATATATATATATATATATATATATATATATATATATATATATATATATATATATATATATATATAATTTAACAATACTGGACAATAACATTTATTTAATTGTTTTTACTATATAAAATATACATTGTATAAAAAATGTATTTTTTAATTCTGGAAGTTGTCATTTACCAGGTGCAAATGTTGTCTGCGTTGGGATGGGCAGTGTAGTGGTCGGTACTGTCGTTTTAGTGTGACTTGTATGGTTGTTTGTGTGTGTCACTGAAACCCAAAACTGACAATAATGTGATACCTACACCTGTTTCAGCGTAGACATTACAAAGTCAAGCTACAGAAAATCGATTTTTTGAAATTTGAAAAAAGTATGTCGTGTGTTTTTATATTCAACTCCTTAATACAACTACGAGTTTGTCCATTCGAAAGTGTTCGAAATGATAAAAGTAAAGAATTTATATTAACTAACATGAAACTTGGAAAGTGTGTTGCAAAACACAACAATGTTTCTGTACAACAGTGAAAAATAATGCTTGGGAAATACATTATAAAAGGGGTAATCCAAATTGACTTGAAAATGAAAAGTAAAACTTTGACTTTAAAGGACATTTTCTTGCGACTGTTTGAAAAGCAAATATTGATGAGGACTCGAATGCTTAATTCCGATCAAAAAGATGATCAAAATACATTAAAAGTGACAGCAAATGATCTTGTTTTGCATGCTAAATTTATGGGCGATAGTTTACTCAATAAAGCTATACCGGTGTGTCCATGTGATGTTGTCATCTTAGGGGTCGTCGTAGGTGGGGGTCCTACAAAACAAAATGTTTATTATCAGTTCTTTAGATATGTATCACTACATATATGACCATTAACACATTAATACATGTAAAATATGATTGTATCTAAACAGTGAACAAAATATCGGCTATATCTTTAAATGAAATGAAATTGATGGATTTGTGTGTAACATCATAACAAATACAGTAACCGGTATAACTATTCAACACGTTTAAGGAAAAAAACTAAAGTCATCTTCAACGTTAAAACTTTATCAATTTAAAAAATATCTTTGCCAAAGTAATACGAATGAAAATGACAGCAACAGAGACAATGGCCAAAAAGGATCTGCTACGAGGGTCAATAAAAAATACGAAGACTTTTGTCATAGCTATGTTATTTAACGTCATATCATTACTAAATTTGGTAGACATAATTTAGCAACAGTTTCAAACAATTTCCAAGGCAAAAAGTTAATAGATTCCTTTATTTCTAAGAATTATTTAGAATCTAATCCTGCAAAAATGAGGTCACGGCGCACGGTCAAAATTTGTGTAATGTCAACAATAATCCATATAATGTTGAAAGTAATATCTCTATAAATTGGGCTTAAAAACAAATGATTAAGTTTTGTCTTGGTATTCTAAGTTCCAAACAATGACAGGATAGATTGTTTTGTCGAACAGATATTATTAACTAAAGACAGATAGTCCTCTTTAAAATTGACTAAAAACATCGACGTCGCCGGACGTCACGGCGCAACGAGAGGTACAAACAAAATGGATTTAACCCAGGAAAAAGCCGACACAAGCTGTGAAAATGCTCAATGGTGCAAAAAATAAGTCAACAATTATTTGCAAGTTTGTGTTTAACTGTAATAAATTTTGTTGGGGTGGTGATAATTATATTTTGCATATAAAACAGTCCGAAAGAGAGTAGAATATCTGTAAATATTTGGTAAAAAAAAAATAAGTAACGTCAACCGACTTCTAGGGTTTTCCTTGCTGTAAACTAAGAGATACACGGTTAGAAAATGAAAACTTCGAAGAACTAACTTATGATTCTCGAACAGATGTGTGCAAGTAAGATGTTAAGTGGTTCAGTGCCATTTTAAATTGTAAGGAGAAAGGCACAAGAGACTAAGCATGATAAAAAGATGGGGTATATTTATAAACTGTGCGTGTTTGATCTTGACGTCGTGTTTTGAACGGTACCGTGCGCCGTGGTGACAAAACATGTTGTTTTTAAAAAGGGGTAACAAAAATACCGTTTCATCAAATGGACTAAAACTTCGCATATCAATAACATAAGTGTTGGTGCACAGATTAATCTGTTATGTATGACTCTCATTAAAAATATATGATAGACAGCCACATTGTCTTCATATTTTTTGATTGACCCTCGTATTACACTTATTTTCTTTAAAGGTTTCACAAAAAAAAAACCGCCTGTAATACCACAAACAGTCACTAGTTCTACTGATTTCAAAAAACATTTCAATATAAATACAGTACATAGCCCATAAAATAAATATTTAGAAAATTGTCATGTGGCCTGATAACTTTGTTTTACCCGTTATTTTTTTTTATATATATCTGTATTCGTTCTAAACAAACTTTACTGTACTATGTTTTTTATAAAAGACCTAGCTAATATTTAGCACACAAACCGTTGCAGTAGTCGGAGTCGCAGCAGTGACCAGCGAGCCCCTCCTCTCTCCTCTTTCGTCCGGCCACGCCCACAATTCCTGACGTCCCAGCACCACCAAAATAGGCTTGACAAATCTACGCCAAGACAAAGAAAAGCCTTAGATAGTATGTCAATTATACTAAGGGCTATGTAGATTGATCTATAGCGGGTGAGTAGAGAGTTTGCACTCACGCTAGTATCGGCACATCCAAGCTTATACGTGGGGTTAAAGGAATCGTCCAAAGTGTGCAGTACAATGCATTGCTGAAATAGAAGGGAGAAACTGTTGTTTTAATGGTGTGTTTACTGCCAACATGTAAATAATTAATTCATGACGGTTGGTTAATTGATATGTTGTAAACTTTTAGGTTTATTTTTTAACCTACTTGTACTACAAGATTAATGAAATACACATGTACATTCATGTATATGAAGTTTCATCATCATAATTTAATACTCTTACATGTAAACATTTAAATCCATTTTGGACAATTCAACATTTTTTTGGGGGGGATGTAATGTTTTAACAAGATCTATTCTTCCTTGTAACAAAAAGTAGTAGAAATTAAGAGGTGTACCTCGTCCGATTGACGTGTATACAATAATAAATAGTAATATACGTGTATTAAATGCGCGTACATGTATGATACTGAAATATATACACTGAAGATTGAAAACTACCTGGTTTTTGTTGCATATATGTGATTTGACGCAGCTTGTTGGATCATTCACATTCACACACTTGTAGCACATGCCTTAGACAAAAAGAACATAAAAACTATATGTCAATGAATACATGTATATAAATTTTATTTAGCATACTACTGACTTTATTCTAGAGTGCAAAACTACACCAGAATCATTTGTTATGGTTCACTCAAGGAAGGAAAATACTAGTAATTTATGTCAACTTCAACGACAGAAATAAACTCCTTTTAATTTTAAAATATTTTTTTATTTCAATTGTTCATTACACAAATCATGTTGGTTGCAAATGATTTCATTTTTTAGAAATTGTGGTTCAAATACAAATATTAAGAAATTAAAAAAATAAGGTTTCGTTTTGAAGAAATATTACTGATATTTTTGTTCCATAAAACACATGCTGTTTATTGATTTTATATCGAATAATTGGATGGTTGGATTTTTTTTCTTTTCATATAAAATATTGTTTAATAAGATCATAAATTTATAATTTACGTGTATGATTGTCTACATAAATTCATAATTTATGAATTTTTAAGATTACATAAATATTAATATCATCATTTCAATGAGATTGAAATGAGATGAACCCACGGTAGCGTTTTATGTGAATTTTATTCAGCAGCGATCGCTACTCTCATAACCCGCATGAATCTAACAATGTCTTTTCTTCTTAGTACTGAATCGTGGAAATTTCATCGTGATGTTTCAACATCGTGGACACTAAGTTAAAAACCGATTGCCGAATTCGTCACCAAAAATCAACGATGAAGCAACGTTGCACTGTACGTAACTGCTAGGTAAATACTCATGGTAATAAGCGGTATTTTGATTGATTAGCTTCATGCAATGTACATGTATATAAGTGGGCAAGCTCGGTAAATGCACGTATACTTACGACATGTCTGACATGTTGTTGGACAGATTTTCTGGGCAAAACACGGCCTTGAGCACAGATTGGGGTCGGCTTGTGAGAGGTTCCTGCACATCTCGGTGTTCATGTCCGATAACTCACAAGTGTTATCGTATTGAACGGCTGAAATAATACCATGACTCAATACACATTAAATAAACTGACTCATTCTACTTTTCCATGACGTGGGATGTCGAATATAACTGTAATTTACTGGATGTGATTCTACACAATCCGTTAAAAAATGCAAATATCAACACCTATATCAAACTCGTTTGAGTAATATCCCATAAGGAATGGTTGGACCAAAGAGAGCCACGAATCGCCCATTAATGTACATGTCCTATCCAACAAAATCATACGACTGACGACAAGAACACTAAACATAATGTACATGTCTACAGGGAAATATTAACCCCCTCCCCCCGTCCCGTTTTATTTTCGCCTCTTTTGGCCTCGTTGTCAGCGGTCGAATTTTGGACTGGGCGAATTACAATGTCTCAAATTATTACTCTTTAAACACAACTGTGTCTGGGCAAATTCAAAACCGGACGAAACAAGTATAAAAGGGCAAACTCGCACAGGGCGAAAATAATCTGACTGTATACAGCAATCGCAACTTTTCGGGCTTTTCCAACACAGCTCGGAAAAACACCTCAAGGAAAAACACCTCGAGGTGTTTTTCAGAGCTCTGCCGGAGAGGCGTGAGAAGTTCTGATTGTGTATACAAAGGGCTCAGTTCCTCCACTGAGGTGACAAAGATCGTACTGGCAGCGGTTGGTCGGACCACGGTCGAGGGTAGCTCTGTTGCGGTGTTTTGAGGATCGTGTTCGTTGCACAGGTCGTGGTCGCAGCAACTTCCGTTTAGTGCATAGTCTCGTTTTGGTCCCATCACAAGTTTGGATCTTCTTGTTATACCTGTGTTAATTTCTCCAAAGATGTCTAAACATGTCTGCATGGGAAGAGAGTACTAGTAGTTAAAACTTGATCATGGCCAAAAAAGAAAAGAAAATGAGCGAAATACAACGTAAACATAGACACGTACTCTCTCTCTCTCTCTCTCTCTCTCTCTGAGTTTGCCAATCCAATTTTGTACCTGTTTTTCCATGCAACCGGAGACATACACTGGAAGAAAATCAACAGAAAGCTCCTGGGACGCAACACACATCTGAAATTGTCATACGTATTCATATATCTAAAGCAGTCAGTAGCAGTGTTAAAAGAGAAAAAAAAATAATTTATAATTCAAAAAAACTTTTAGAAAAATTATATCATACATCTTTACATGTTCAGTGTGTTTTCTAACTTCATGAAAAGTTATCTACCGAAGTACGATCTGCGTATAAAACGTTCATTATGCATTTTTTCTTTATTGCATGAAAACTTCACTTTTGGAATAATCGAACATGAGTTACTTTGAAGTACCTGTGTTTCGTTACATTGGATTTTCTTTTTACACATCTCGGGATAAAATTCACGGTTGCACTGATAACAAACCAAAGCTAAAAAAGAACGGGAGACAAGTTGTTGAAATTATAGCAAGGCTTAACATAAGTTAATCACCATGATACTGATATAAATATACGTTAACATTATATTAAATCCGATTTTGTGTTTTGTATCAATCTTATAATCAATTTTATAATCAATATTATTTACGCATAATACATGTTCACAAATATACACTGTTAAAATGTATTACATTATATTTCTTTTAAATGTTATCACATTCTTTGTTTAGGCATTTTAAACTGTACTTTTTCAATACCATCAGAGTACTTGTTTTAAAACAACAATAAAACGAGAGAGAGAGAGAGAGAGAGAGAGAGAGAGAGAGAGAGAGGGGGTTCTTTAGTACATTTTTTAAAACACAAGTTACTAATATGATATTCACTTTTGCATAAAATGCCCCCCCCCCCCCCAAAAAAAAAAAGAATTCTAGTTGGAAATATTTTAGGAGGTTGACTTACGGCACATGTTGCAAGTTTTCCTGCACACATCAGCAAAGCAGCTGTCTTGACACATATCGTTTCGCGTACCTAGGAGTAATTTACATGCATTTTCATCGATATCTTTGCAAAATTCCCCGGCAGCTTCTGTACACGCAACGAATAGGAACACTGAAATGAGGATAACAATCAAATGTTAGCAGGTATTTTCAAATATTGAATTGGAATTATGCAAGAATCTGTATTCTCGTAAATAAGGTTATAATTTATACCCTTCGACAGTTTTGATGCGGATGGTATCAACGTAGTCCGAAACAGCGGACGTTTTCTTGGCTTCTTTTAACGATTTTGATAATTTGCTTGCCAGGAAAATATCAAGGAAAGTATTAATTTTTTTTGCTGACATATTAGAATCATTTACAAGGCCAGAAAAATGGCAGATATTTCGGACTGAATGGACTATCAACTGAATAATGCAAACCCAGGGCAAACTCATCGAAACAATGAAAGTTGTTGTTATATTGAAGTGTTTCAACTTAATGATCATCCTTTTATAACTTATAATAATTTGGAATACATGTCACAGTTTTACACACGTACAAGTGAAATTTTCTATATACATGTACATGTACATACCAAATTTACAAAACATATATCTTTGAAATAAACAGTTTAATAACCAAACGAAGTTCAGGCCTGAGGGAACAGATACATATGTATACATCGACGTATACATGCATGGAAACTTGCTCTATGACAATAGTTTGAAAATTATACAACAAGTAGCATCGTGTTAGGAATGCAGTATTAGTCATGGCTTTTACCAGACCACACATAACCTGTCGTGAGAATTTATTACACAACAACAAAGATAACAGACAAACTGTTGTAATTCATTGTAATAATCTATCTGACTGTTCTATATTAAAATTAGGTCGCATATAGACAAAATTCTAAATTAAAGTTGCATAGCCTTATTCTGTTAGTATGATTAAACATATTTTGTGTCCCTAACCTGAAATATATCCATCTCAGAAAAGCATGTTTTCAAACAATGTAATAACAACTAATAGAATGAAAATAACACAGTCCATTAAAATACATTATACAATGGCTAACCTCTTCGTTAGAAACAAACAAAATCAAACTATATGAAACCAAAGAGTTGTGCGGATTTCGGGCTTCTGTTTTCAACACTGCATGAACTGTTTCTATATTAGCTCTTTTAATCAACAAGTCGAACCAGCTCTGACAGGGAATAGAGTATAATACATAATTTTAATCTCTTTATAAGAGTGAAAGAAAAAGTTTCAAAATGTTGAAATGTACTCACCGAAAACACAGACTCTTTGAATGGCTGACATATTTGATCCTGTTGTCTGTTTGAAGTTTATCGATGCCACGATCGTTGAATACTTCACCAGAGAGATAACTGCGCGGACTTCCAATCCTCTTATGAAGGTCACAAATATTTTACTTTAAGTACGCGAAACAGAACATCATAGTTTGAAGCCTTTGCACCGACCAAAGTTGTCAAAGATATATCGTTTGGTGCATTAATTCAAGGGACCAAGGTTCGCAAATTGAAGAACATTACCTATATCATATAAATCATATTACATTAAATAATTGTATGGATTTTTATGACGTACGTACCACTACGTCATCAAAGTTCTATATTAAAGATTTTTTTTTACAGTTGTAATAATCACTACCTACGGGAGAATGTGTAATTAAAGATGTTAGAAACATATTTGGAATGAAAATTTTGAACAAAGCTGGTATAATACATGTCTAACAGTGATAGGAGTAAAGCAACCCTGATAATGCATTGTAATTCATGACGTTGATTTCAAGTTTACACACCCAAATGCTTCATCGTACACATTGAATGTACACACAGGAAAATATGATAAGTTTATTTACAAGGCATTTGATACTTAAGCTTATTGAGTTGAAATATTATGAATTTATAATAAACATTTGTAAAAGAACATGTCTCTTAGCGGTATGTATAATTCATTTATAACTTAATTTTCATACTTCTTATACTATTCCATGAATTCTAAATTGGAAATAATCTTTTGTTCATTTGCATAATATTACTTTTGTCAAACTATAGCATATATAGGCCCAGTGGACCTGGTATTAATCTATACTTATCACTAAAAACATTTTTAAATACTTACTGATGTAACTAAAATCGTTCATTAAACCTTTTCAAAATAAGTAGAACATATTCGTACGATGCATAAGATACGATGTGATTTAACATGGACAGACCCAGTATTAGTTTTGCGTTACTTTGAAAATTTGATTTGAAAAAAACCCATAATTTCTCCATCAAATGGCCAGATTTGGCCACTTTGGAGTCTACAAGTCGTAATTTCATTTTTCACACATCCCCCTCTTCTCTATCAACAAGGGCGCAGCCCTAAAGACGCTTACAGCGGTCAACACACATTTTTTTCTATGACATAAAGTGTGTTTGGCTACAGACCTGTAACTCTGCGTAAATTTGGGTAACACATCATACCAAATATTCTCTTAGAGGTACTTAGAGCTTCTTTGGTGTTGTATCAAAAAAGACAAACTGATAATATATTGGTAGTTTAACCGATCGGTAAAAATTGATAACATCATATTAATATGTAAACCGTATCATTACCAGTACATGCTTTTCAATCTATTTTATTGAATAAAACTATTTCAATTTTCAGAGTTTTATTAATTGTGTTAATTGAACTGAACAACAGAAATCACTGTGATTCATCATCTGTCATTTATACTACTTTGTATAAGAATAACAGAATAAAGTACAGATTTGAGACACGGATGTTACAATGTACATGTACTCATGACCACTGAATTTCCCCGTTGTTCAAACCAGTGTGGTAGAATTGCTTTACAAGTTACATTTGAATTCTATGGGTTGAAGATCCTGATTTGGGAAGAAAACATATCAAATTAAACTTAATCACCAATGATTATACAAAAAGATCAAGTTTTGCTGAGAAAAAAACCCAATAAACATTAACAACAATAGGCATGACTTATTTCCTTCATGAGGTCATGTAATAGTACAATATTCAATGCTCAGCACAATAAAGCGGAAACAAACATCAGACAATGCTAATTATAAACTGTAGACAGTAATGTTAACATCTGTATCATGGAATGTCTCTATCAAAATCACAGACACTTCTTCCCACTTCAGTAGGTCTAAGCCACACCCAATCCTAGGCATTGCCAGCTGCTTCACTTTGTGTTTTATACAATGCTCTTTCATGGCCTCTAGGCTAGATCTAAGACTGTCATATGTAGGTTTATCACTGTATTTGACTTTTGTGATGAGGTAGTACACAAATCTTCCACCTCTCTCCAACACAGCTACTCCGCCAGGCTTCACACCTGTAAGATTCATGAATATAAAACTACTGTTCAATAATGTTTGTGTATATCTATGACGGGAAGATATCATTTTTTAGCATTAACATGATTAATGCAACATTCTATCTATTGTATTCTAGTTCAGTGCAACACAAGATCAGAATGAAATCATCTAATGTCTGACAGTGCAAGTTACACATAGGTTGCCAATGATTGGAATACTTTTGTCTCTGAAACCCTTCCAAGAGATATGCATGTATGCCAAAATCACCTCCATGTTTGATAACAGAAAAAATTCTACAGAACAAACCTTGTCTTTTGATTTCCTCAACCCCTCCAAATTTTTTCTTAAAGAGCACAGCTATTCCCTTCCCCATTTTGACGTCCTCGCTTATACAATGTGCCAGTGAGTGGGAAGTGGGACAGGAGAACAGGTCCCCCCTCTTCTCTTCTAACTTAAAACCCTGCCAAACAAATATAACTGTGGTATATCTTCATTCATATATTACAATTGTGTGATTTCTTTATACCTTCATAAACACAATAAATAATAGTAATATGTGTGGAATCTTAATTCTTTACACGTAAACATGAAAACATTGGGTGACATAATTTTATTTTATTTTAATTGTAAAAAAATCTTTTACTTACCTCCTTTGTAGAACTTCCTGAAGCCATTGTCTCAGATGATCATCAGTTCTGTCAGCTATATGTAATACTTACTTCTGTTGTCTATAATGATTAAAACATAAAATATATATACCAAAACTTCATATCTTTCATGGCCATGCACCTCTGGAAATGACCAATTTTAAAGCCTGGAAAGTTGATGTTCTAAAACTGCTTAAATAAGATGAGCATTATTTATAATGCAGGGGAATGTAATAGCCAGACTAATAAGTTTGACTAGATTGGTTGATGGTGATAAATATAGGTCAGTTGGTATATTATTTTAGGGGTTTGGGTTCAAATCACACCACCGTTTACATGCAAATTGGTTAATTGTCAGGCTCGAGGGCACTATTACTCCATCTTCCTTGGTAAATTCTTTTCTTTTTAAAACTTGAGAGAGAGAGAGAGAGCGCGCGAGAGAGACTGCTAGAGAGAGAGAGAGAGAGAGAGAGAGAGACAGACAGACAGAAACCGAAAGCCCATTCTTGGTAGTGATAAATATGTTATTAATCTGAGAGAGAGATAGATAGAGAGAGAGAGAGAGAGAGAGAGAGAGAGAGAGAGAGATGCGGACTGACGGACCAAAAGAAACCGAAAGCACACAATTATACTAGTCATTCAAACCAGCAAACACACGTAAAAATGATAAAATTTACGGAAACTTTAAAACAGCAATACAGATAAGGGAACAACGCGATATCATTTACTGTAGCGAATACTAAATGTAACATTACCTTTTACATGTATGTCACCATGTGCCGTTGTGCAAGTTTGTTTACGTTTCGAAACACTAGGAAGTTACAAACGATCGCTAAATGATAAAAGTTTTAATGCGAATGCGCTTTTTCCGAATTTGTGTAGTTTCACCAATAAACTAATGCTAATACTAACACGGTCACCGATATGTATAGAATACATGAGATACATACAAAATGATATAAAACATATAATTAATGTAATTGTGTTATATACACATGTGTGCCACAGTGGTAAGAATGATATTGCATATCCACAAATGTCTCAAGACATTTATTTTGCTTTCTAATGAAAATTATCCAGCCTTGCAAAATTAGATCAAATGCCCTAATCTTAAAGGGTGCAGACGGCTACCCTCCCTGGAAAACTGACAAAAATAGACTTTGGAACCCCCGTTCGTTCCCCGCGTCATTTCAAACAAAAACATCCAGAAAAAAGATCATTGAACTTTGGCCCTGTCCATTCTTCATTCAGTTATTTAAATTTTAAAAATCTATCATTTTTACAAACATTATTATAGTCTTTGGGACATTGTAATTCAGGCACGTACACGAGTGTAAGGAAGTAAATATGATATGCAATAATTCGTAAGTAATAATCTCGGACTGTTTTGAAAGTTTAACTACTGATCGACATTCGCGATCATAATGATATGTTTGTGCATGGTGCCTGATGCTTTGAATTTGTACATCTGAAATGTTTAAACTGCACTGACTTTTTATCCAATTGATAACACATTGTACAATCGTATTAGGCGTGCATACTAATCAAAATACGAGTTACATCATTTTAAGCAATGATATACGAATAAGATTGAATTGAAAGCTAATTAATATTGAGATACATTATATCTTAAGGTGATCTTGTTTCTTTAATCTTATTTCTATATAACTTAATTATCTATACTAACCTTAAATTTTTTTAAAGTTTTAAAGAAGCACATTTGCACTATCATACTTATTTTTCAATTTCTGTTTCGGTGACAGAACTGTCAGCATATATAAAACCTTCAATTAATATTGTGTCTATTGTTACATTTTTGTTGTCAATAAACACTTATTGTGGTGTTTGTCATATTTTCACTGTATTTTTAAGACAATTAAGTTCAATCTTTTAGAATTGTAATAAACTGCCTGTACATATACACTGAGGTATGTTTTATTGTTTTTACATGTCATGTTGTAAATTTAGAATTTACTGGGTGCGTGTAAATACAAAATTTTCACCATGACAACTACATGTAGTTGCCATGTGTATTTACACCCACCCAGTAAATTCACAATAAATTTACAACATGACAGTTTTCAAGAATAACAGACCTCTTACCTTTCAAACAGTAAGAATTTTTGTGTGATTTTTTACGCAACTTAATTTTCCATAGCAATTTTTCGACACTTCTCTGTTGCATAACAAAGCTTTTTGTAGTAAATAATGAAAATTTATATATATTTTTAGTTTTTACAGATTCCAACTAAAACAATTCCATAAAAAATCTAAATCGGGAATTAAAGCATATCAAAATTATCTTCAATTTCTCAGTTTTTCCTGTTAATTGGCCAAAAATTGTTGCCATAGCAATGGATGTCAATTTTTATAATAAAATATATATAGCTTGGACTTAGATATGGATGTAAAATTTTAACAGTTTCCAATTTCAGCTTATTAAAAAACTGCAAAAAAATGATTTCAAAAATTTGTAACGGTTTCCATGATAACATTAAAAAGTATTGGTTTCTCTATCAATACTATGATATAATTAAATAATTGAAATTAGGACAAAGGTTGTTTTATGTCTTTGATAGTTTACATTAGTGGGCAAAACCTTCTAATATGGCTTCAAAGTAGGTAAGTTTTGCTATTTTTCCATCTTTAGCCCCGATTACTATGGCAACGGTTACCCCTAGCAACCAACTTTTAGTGGGTTTTTTTCGTTTTACACCTAGGTGTTTCCATGTATGAAATATAAGAAAAACTGGTGACTATGCGTGACCAGACCCTTTTATAAATCGTTGATTCTTACATAGAATTGATCTTAACGTTTTAAAGAAGCACATTTGCACTATCATACTTATTTTTTCAATTTCTGTTTCGGTGACAGAACTTTCTGCATATTTAAAACCTTCATTAATATTGTGTCTATTGTTACATTTTTGTTGTCAATAAACACTTACTGTGGTGTTTGTCCTATTTTCACTGTATTTCTAAGATAAGTTCAATCTTTTAGAATTGTAATAAACTGCCTGTACATATATATAGATATCAGTTTAAAACACTGAGGTATGTTTTATTGTTTTGTACATGTCATGTTGTAAATTTAGAATTTACTGGGTGTGTGTAAATACAAAATTTCCAGCATGACAACTGGTTGCGATATGTATTTACACCCACCCATCCAGTAAATTCACAATAAATTTACAAGATGACAGTTTTCAAGAATAACAGACCTCTTACCTTTATGATTGATTTCTGGTAAATGCATAGTGCGTATTTTTCAAATTAAGTAAGAACTCATACTAGGGCCATACTGCAGTAGAGATGCGTTGGCGGAGAGCGAAGATGCGAAAAGGCGGCATAGCGAATTCGAATTCGAGGGATTTAATTGTAATATCAATTTTTCGTGTCTTCGCATTTTCGCCTTCGCAACTTTTCATCTTTGCCCTGAAACCTTCTTTCCCATTTTTCCGTTCGCTCAGCGTTCGCTCTGCATGCGTTCACCGTTCGCTCACCGTGTTAAAACGTTTACAGTTTTGCGCTCTGCGAACAGCGAGTATACTCGCTGTTCGCAAAGCGCAACAACATGCGCCCAGAAATCGTCAAGCGTTCACTAACCGTACAGGTTTAATTTACTATTAATTCAACTCCAATTGAGATTCCGAACTCCGAAGTGGAAAGATCATCTTCGAAATCATGAAAACAAGAAATGAGCATGCGTTCTTAATAACGACAGGAAATTCATTAATACAGCATATGGATGTCGTTTTTTTCTTTTCAAAATACATTCAGAGTCATTGGCAGTAATTAATGAATTCTTTATGAATTGATTCATTAAAACTCATATTTTTTAGTTCAGACAAAGTTATGGTGGTTCCTAAAGTTACGAGAGCTAGCTTTAAAAAACACAGACTAAAACATATCCTATGATGTACTTAGGACGCACCATAGTCCTATGAGATAGCTTCGTGAACATGCCTGCTGATTTTTATGTGGGTAAAATGACTTACTAATGCCGTACTCTGACATCATAGATGCAAGATGAAACATAGTTATGACAACATGCGACTTATTTATGTTGACATGCGAGATAATTACGTAGACATGCAACATATAAGACATGCGACTTATTTAATATGTCAATATGCGAGATAATTATGTTTACATGCATGTCTTCATGTATTTATGTTGACATTTAAACAAGTTGCATGTGAGATAACTTGCATGCTGACATAACGATCTTGCATGTTAATATTATTAACAATTAAGCGTGCTAACATAAATAACATGTCGACATGCAACTTATTTATTTCTACATGGGAGCTAATTATGTTAACATGCGAGATATTAAGGTCAACATACAAGTTATCTCGCATGTTGTTTTTAAATAACTTGCATGTTAACATAATTATCTTGCATGTTTTCAAGTCAGCATAAATATCTTACATGTTAACATAATAAACTACATGTACATGTAGCATGTTGACATAAATCAGTCGCATGTCATTATTATAATAATTATCTCACACGTTGACATAAATATCTTGCATTATGTTAACATAATGAACACGCATGTTCACACAAACAAGTCTCATGTCAGCATAAAAAGTTGCATGTTGTCATAATTATGTTGCAACTATGATGTTAGATACTGGCGTTAGTAAGTGAAATTACCCAAATAAAAATCAAATTATCTTAAAGGGACTTGGACACGATTTGAGATCAAAAATTTTATTTTTATTTTTTATGTATAAAATGGTTTACTGGTGCATTTTAAATGATTGACCAAAATATTGTATGTTAAAGTCAAGCTACGATACAGAAGTAAGAAATGGTTGTTATGTAAACAAAGCTCGAGTCTCATAGTTGTTTACAAAAAATGTAATGTAGAGAATTACCATTTCTTAGACAAAATGACACCTAAAAACAATTTTAACTTAAGTATTCAGTATCTTCATAAATACTATTATCAACAAAAGAAAGATGCATTTGATTGAAACTTACACCAATACAACACATATGTAAAATATGGCAGAATGCCAGAAATATGCCAACATCACATAATTATTTTGCACGTAGACATAGAAATGTAATTTTCTTGCATGTTGACATTATTTTATTATATGTTGAAATTATTTATCTTTCATGTAGGGGGGCAGAAATATGTTACGTTAACCATAGTTTACATGTACTTATCATCTTTAAAAATAAAAGAATTTGCATTGAAGGTAGAATATCAATTTTGGACGTGAATTTTGTCACCATATAATCATTTATATACTAATGTTAATAAAGATTTTGAATCATAACGTTATGCTATCAGGCACGTAGCATCGTTTTTGAAAGTGGGGGGGGGGGGGGGGGGGCCAGACTCATCCAAAAAATCTTGACAAGCAAAAAAAAAAAAAAAAAAGGGAAATTTAAACTTTTCCAAATCGTCAAAATCCTAATCCGTGGGGGGGGGGGGGGGGGGGGGATTAAGAAAATATGTCATATACAGAATTATATGTAAATTTTAAAAAATTTGTTGCTGCAAGAAAAAGTGTGGGGGGGGGGGAGGGGGGCCTGCCCCCCCTGATGCTACGTGCCTGGCTATTTTTTAATTTAGTTAAGTTATTATTAATTTAGTTATTATATGTCGAATACATATAAATGTAGTTTCGTAATATTATGAATTGCAACTGAACGTATAGTTCACCCGTAAATTATTGCTTATTAATAGTTGTCGTTGCATTTACAGTAATTGGAGGCACATGTACCTTGTAATTATGTAGAGTCGTGTGGGGAAATAAACACGAATGCACTGCCACGGAATCAATTAAACACATTAACATACTAATCTATATCAATTATTAGCATATACATGTTTTTATGTAGGAACGTGACAACTTTTTTGTCAGTTGTTCTTTTCCTTATAATCTAATATATCAGAGAAGTTAATTTACTATAGAGACAATTATTGTTAATTTATAAACAATTAAATCTAACAAATTACATATGTAGTTCAGGCACGTAGCATCGTTTTTGAAGGTTGGGGGGGGGGGGGCAGACTCATCCAAAAAATCTTGACAAGCAAAAAAAAAAAAGAAAAAAAATGGACTTTCCCTATATCTTCAAAATCCTAATCCGTGGGGAGGGGGGGGGGGGGCTGGCATAGTATATAACTTCAATTTCAATCCTAATTTCCTTATTTTCATATACATTCTTTACATCCTCCAAAAAAGTGAGGGGCCAACTCCATGATAATTCAATTTTTTATATGTAAATTTTAAAAAATTAGTTGCTGTGAGAAAAAGTGTGTGGGGGGGGGGGGGGGGGCAGCCCCCCCCCCCCCCCCCCCCGATGCTACGTGCCTGTAGTTATATGTCATTGTATTTTGTATGTGCCTATATATCGATATACCGTTGTTTGAAAATTTACAAAAATTTTTAATAACAAGGCATTTGGTTAGTTGTTGTTTATTTTATATCGTAATACAGAGAAACGCGTTCATGTACAGTGTTGGTTATTTCTTCGGAAACAAAACAAACCGAGTACATGTGGTATAAATCGGCTTTAAATGTTGGCGGGAAAGTTGTTTCGGTTTGCTTCGGTTTTCGAAAATAATTCTTGAAGACATCCGAATAGCTTATACTCACATCCTGTTCCTGTGCGCAGAAAACCTGCGTGTTTGTCCTAACAGCAAAACAGCGGCTATGGAGACATGTATGCACTCAAGATAACCCGAAATATTTTTTGTTTAGTGGAGAAATGGAGGATCTCAGGTCATAAATTCTGATAATGACAATATTTGGAATTCATCCTTTAAACAACCTGTTACATATATGTGATGTATTAACATTAGATCCGAAAAGTGTACCTACTTTCAACTTGTCAGGAACTTTGTGTGGTAAGTTTAATCATGCAACGGAATTCATTGAAATTTTTATACATGTCATTTTGGATTTGGGCACAATTTGTCAGTTAGAATAAAAAAAAATCATTTTTCAAGATTAATCGCCCCATGAAATCGAAGGACATGATGCAATATATTCAGTTTGCAACCTCGGTATATGGTTATAGTCTTCTTTCCCCCATTTATAATCAAGTAAACTTTTGTGAGGTGTTTTAGATAAATGCAATTTCTGTATTGTTATAGTGTTGGCAAGAGATACATGTAAAATAATATAGTGGGAGATAGCAGGGTTTGACAAAATGTCAGTTGTTCAGGTTAATCAGTTCATTGTGCTGAAATGATGCGCCAGAGGGGCATGTCAATATATTGAGAAACCACTGACCTAAGACCAATTCTCCTGAAGTACCATTTCTCACCACTGCATTATTATCTGCTTATGTCATTTGATCAACATGCAATGAAATGGTACTTGGCAAGAATAGGTCTTAGGCCTGTACCACTTTAATTGGCTATAAACAACATTTACAAGTGAACAAGCTGCAATGAACTGTAATTGTTTTATTGATACTTCCATTGCCATTAAGTGTATCAATTTAAATATATAAGTACAATTAGAAATGCAGAGTTTACTAAAAAAAAATGTTTTCTACTTAATTTTGTTTGATCATCAATTTCTTCAACTGAATATGGGCTTTTGCATTTACGTTGATATCAATGCCCCATTTAATGGTAGTGCTTAAATGTTGCATGGTAGGATTAGAGTGAAAGTCAGTAGAAATGCATACATATATATTAATAATAATTAAGAATTTCTAAGTTTAGATAGATTTTAAGGAATTTAATTTGTGTTGGATGTTGTATTACATAATAAACTGAAAGTGTTTTTACAATGCATGCAGTCAAGTTTTTGTGAATATCTTGCAAAGATCTAGGGGCCTTTTACCTATGATTTATTATAATGATTAAACATATTTTGTAAAGAAAGGTTTACTTTTATTGTAAAACAAAGTAGCCAGCATACCAAAAACAAAGGTCTTATATTCTATGGAGAGAATTAAGGCTCATAGCTCATATACCAGAAGCATTATGATTTATACTTACGATATCCTAAATTGAATTCATTACAGAGTTTTATGGGAATTTTCAAACTCACTGCAAGACCATTTTAAGAATGCCATGTATGTATCAAGTTAATAATTGAAACTCCCATGAATTTACCATTGAGAGCATTTTTCCAAGGTTATGACTGGTCAGAGCAAAGTGAACTTCTCAGACCAGTTCACAGAAAGTGAATGATTGAAATTTTCTTACAAATTATGATTAATGTTTAAGAATGCGTATATATCTACATATCTTGAAGTAAATTTAGATGTTTTAGTGTGTGGTTTACAATGTTAACTGTTATATGCTCTTATTGATTGTTTAAATGACGTTACTGTTTGAAACGCCAAACATGACTGTAAGTAAAAAAAGAACCCCAGTATAAACATTCCTTGTAAGTTGTTAAATAGTAAAGAAATTGTCTATAATCCCCATATGAGCCAGTCTAAATTGAATCTTAAGATCAGCATTATGATGTATGCCTCAATTTAAATCCATCAATACTTACTTTTTTTATCAGGCTTTTTATCATCGGATTATTTTTTTCTTTTCATGGACTTTAAATGGTGAAAATTTTCATAGACTACAATTAAATGTACATGTACATATTGTTACTGTAATGACATTGACTTAGGATGGGGTTATTGGTCAAATCAGCTTCGTTGAAGATTAAACGAACATGTTTGTGTTCTTATTTACCCGCCTTTAAAATCTGCTTGGCAAATCCATGATTTAAATCAATGTAATGGTAATCTTGTTGTCCAATACATGCATAACGATTTTGTAGCACATATAGAAATTATCTTGAAAAGAATGTAATAGTTTTATGAAAAGTACAATTAGGCTTATACCAATATATCTGTACTGTAAAGGTATTTTATAATCATTGCGTGTCAGGGTGAAAAAAAAAACTTTATTGTGCTAGCTAGTTCTCTATTTATGATTTTACAGTAGATTGAAAGTACATATACATGTATCTACGTACATGTTATTTACAAAATTAAAAGCCAATGAGGTACGTACTGCACAGAATTCATCTGTCAATCGATTATTTAATTGAAATTGGCTTGAATGAATGCTTAAGTACACAAGTAAGTAGATTCATGATAGTGCCAATCGCTTATCAGCAAAAGTTTTACTCATGCTGAGCTAAAATGCATTTATAAACAGATAGGAAATAGCAGACATAAATGTAAACAAACACATAGTTTGCTGCTTTAACTTTTAAAGATCCCTATCTTTGATCCGACATAAAAAGAATTTCAAAGGTGTTTTGTTTCAGTTTTTCTATTGATTTCTTTTACTTCAAATGCTCCTGGATATATCTGTATGTAGAGAGGTTTACAAGACATATGTGACTGATCTATTTGCGGAAAGAGAAAACGAACTGCTCTGGGGACTCTTAGCAACTTTGAACAAAGAGTAATCTTGATAAATGGTATAGCCATCATTATTGTGTAACTGTTTTGAAACTGTTTAAACTATGCACATAAATTTGAGGTTAATGGCACCCACAGCGGACTTGAACAATCTGCTGACAAAAAAATGTAACACAGTAACCATTGGCAGTCTCATATTAGCGAGGGTATATTCTTTTATTTATATATTAGGGCTTTTGCCAAAAAGTTATCATTATATATGGGTACTTAACCAGTTACAACAAACTCAAACAAGTAAGGCACTCTGCAGTATGCATACATATAGCCATTCAATGTCTCTTAATTACTGTAAATTCCTTATTTTACGTGAGGACTTAATTCTGCAATTGCACTGTTTTGTATCAAATCGCAAGAATATAAATCATCAATTTTTTGTTAAAATTTCCTATAATTCAAAACTGTCTGAAAAATAATAGGGAGATATCAAAATACGCAAATGTTGCCTCTCGCAATTTTATGCGGAAATTAATTCCTCACGCTTAATTAGGAATTTATAGTATGATCGAGTACACTCTCAAATAATGATATAATCCATCTACATTAATGTACCTAATTGAGCTTAAGAAGAGTAAAATGTTCTTTTTTAAAATTCATGTAATCATTCAATTGGTTGATATCCCCCCTCCCCCTTTAAAAAAAACTCTCACAAATTGAAAACCTTGTGTCAGATAGTGACAGCTACATAGATCTAAATGAGGCACCGTGAATTTTTTTGTGACTCTTTTTAAAGCTTGAAAAGATGAATGTTGTGCTCTTAATTTAATATGTTTAATTGTGGTAATTAGTTTTGCGTGGTGCTTGCATGAACACAGTGTAAACATGAAGCTCAAAGAGACCCGTTTTGCTATATTGTAATCCATTTGCAAGGTTATACTTGCAGCTTTCAGGGGCAATGTTTCTCAGTATTAGCTTAATACTTAACAACCACACAGCTCTCTATCTGCACATTATGTGCACCATAATACGTTGACTGCAATGAGTTTGTACATTTCCTGGCGTATTAGATTGAGATTATTTGATTACACGGATAATTGAAAGGCTCCCTTAAATCCAAATCGGTGCAAAATACCACCTTACATAAGAGACTGAAGTACAACACTGTATATAAGTCCAATATCCCGGCAGACATAATGTGACTTCACCAGATTATATTCTGTGAGCTCTAAAGGAGGTTTGGGACACCTTCACATTTTGACATTTTGTCTATTAATTGCAATAAACTAATTAGAATTAACTAATATAACTGAACATTCGTGGGTTTTTTTTCATGAACAATGAATGATATCAGTTTCTTATTTGAAACAACAACCCCCCCCCCCCCCCCCCAAAAAAAAAAACAAAAAAAAAAAACAAAATATTTTTTTTTTAATTTTGGAATATTGTATTCCTTAATGAAGCAAAAATTATTGAATTGTAGATATCATAATTTATTGAAAAAAAAGGCATTTTAATTTTCCTTAAAAGCTTTATGGTTAGAAATAAATGCAAGCATTTGAAAAGTGTAATGCGGGCAGTCTTTAGATCTCCCTCTCTCTCTCTCTCTCTCTCTCTCTCTCTCTCTCTCTCTCTCTCTCTCTCTCTCTCTGAATGAACTGTCTGTTCAGGGTACATGGGTACATGTACTTGACCAGCATTTAGCAGTGCACACAACACAACTAGCACCACTTAACAATTTTCCAAATGTTTTCATTTCTTTGTGAGATAAGAATTTTAAAAATGACCATGCGAGAAGAAATGGTTAACCATTCATAAAGGGATTTAATGTAGACCCTGATATCAGCAACTATTGTCTGGCCTGTTGACGAAAGTTCTTCATTTAAAAAGAACCAATTCCAATGACTTTATATTAAGCAGTCAGCATGCATGCAAAATACCAATGGCTTGAATTCAGTGCCTAGTAGAAATAATACATCTGAAGTGAACGGTAACGGATTAGTGTATTGTCTGCTTGACTTTTGGTCAGAATTTAAATGGTCTATTGATAATATTGTGATATATCTGTTTACTCCTCCTTTGTCAGATGGTAGGCTGTATCAACTAAAGCTGAGTTCTTTAATCAATATGGCCTAATGAACTGACCGGTGTAACAAATTCCTGTGTGTGACCTCTTGGAGGGAACATGTACCATGTTGGTATCAGACAAAATATCACTGTTGCTTGATTCTACATGTAGCAAAATATTATAATATGCTTAAAAAAGAATCATAGTTACATGTAATGTCACTTACCTTTTGATGCTTATATAAGAGTACCTCGGGTTTAGCTTGTCAAAAAAATCTTGCATGGATTGAAATTTGATTTTTGGAAGTTGCATGAAACTCGTCATGTGAAATTTTGCTAAAAACAAAAACTTAACTTAATGTACACAGAATTCTATATTCTGTTGTTCTATAGAATAAACAAATATAAACATCATCACTTTCTCTTCTGAAGTAACAACACATAAGCAACAAATAATTGTTTGTCAGTATGTCGTCAATTGATCGTTTGCTCAAAATTGTTTCTAAGCACCATGTTGAATACTATTTCTTCACTGCAGTCATATGTTGGTACCCTTGCCCATATTCACATGTTAAAGTTAAGATCAAATGATGGAAGGACACTTTTTTTTACTATCTTTTTTCATTTCCATATCAATTTGATATTGTCCAAGCAATGAACATTCAAATGCTTTGCAAACATTTTTTTCTGAAGTGAAAATACTTTCTTGCACTTTCACTAATACTGTGGGTACACATGACTGTATATAGTACTGAAAGGTTAAAATCTATGCAAATTTAAGGCCACATTTTGATGGTGAAGGGTCATATGTAGGTTGGTTATTTTAAATTAATTCACACTTGCTGTATTGTAAAACATTTTCTATCATGTAAATCAAGAAGGGACAATGACTTTTTCAAAATTTCAGTCAAAAATAACATTTACATTTAAACTTAAGTCTGCATGTTCAATATGAGCTTTCCTGAGAAAGTGACTTTCCAGGTACTTTATCAATATTTTGCTGGAGATTGTTTAGTAAGACCTGAGAAAGCTGGCATAAAATGGATGTTTACCTAGTCAAATAAAAGCCTTAAGATTCTCCAAGTGAAAGACATGGGGTTGTCACTCTCACCCAATGCACCTGCATTGATATGGCCATTATTTGTTTACCTTCATACTGTTGGAAATTTATTTGGGAATTGTGCAGGTAGTTTAATCATTACGCCCATTGACTAAATATGGGTGGGATACCAGGGTCATCAGCTTTTACTATTCAATTTCACTTTAATTCGAAACGGAACCCTAGCTGCATCTAAAGGTTGTAAATCAGGTTGAGTCAGTTGTAAGGTCCAAAGTGATACATTTGAAATATCGTATACAATATGCTTGAAGTTTTGGTCAGGGCCATGTACGTGTGTCATATATTTGATTTTGCAAAACACTTAGTACAAGGTACTTGTTACATGTAATTGTCTTTTATGGGCAAACCTTTAATTAATGGAGGTTCCAGCAAGTTTTTAAAATCATTATTCTTTTTGGTTTAAAATGGGTGGATATTTGTGTTGACAGAAATTTCTGGGTCATTTGTGGTATTTTTAGAAAACTAAATCCAGAATCAATGATTTTTTTCAGAAATCAATTTACCTGCAGTCTTGCTATTAGTGTTCAACGTCAAGTAGTATATACCTGTATTATATATAGTTCTAGTAATGTGCCTATTAGGCCAAGTCATTTAGCAAACTAAATGGGAATGTAATTACAACAAGAAAGCTATTACCATGACCATTCATTCAAGCAGCCGATTGCATGATCCAGTGCAGTTAGAGCTCTTTGAACGATACATTTTGAAGATTCTCTTACCTGTCTTAAGAATGCAATTAATTGACGTCTAAAATAACAGATGTTCAGTATTACATGCATTATCTTCAGTGTCATATACTTGTAGGTTTGTCAATCTTTTTGATGTACATTCTAGTCCATATTTGTCAAGTGTTTAAACATTATAAAATGTAAGAAATGCAAATGTGTTTGATGTTACTATAGTCCACAGCGGTAAGCAGTGTGAATTTAAGCTCTAAGTGCGTCCTAATGGGGACCCGAGTGTTTGTTTTGCAGAAGCTCGTCAAGTCTTTGCCTCTGGATTTAAATCAAGAAGAAAATATGGGCAGCGATTCACACAGTTTTGAATTAAAGGTGTCAATATTTACACCTGATAGAAAGATTTTGTGACGAGCACTTCCAGCAAATATTGAGTTTGGTTAGGTCAAGTAAATTAACCTGTGCTTTTGTCATTTGAGCATGTACATGCAAAATCGCCTTCTAAACATAGACCCAGTTGTTTAAACAATGCTTTATTTAAACACTCAGACTTCATTTTCTTTTTCTTAAATTCTCATTTTTATATTCAGGTTTTTTCTCCCTTCATTCTATCTTTTTTGCCTGATGAAAGACGATTCAAAACTTGAGCAGTGTAAATGTAGTGGGACGATGTTTTTTTTGCATCATAGATAGTGATATACCAGTGTTTTTTGTTTGGTTTTCGTGGTTTTGGTATTATGAAAGCCAAGGTGATGAAATACTTTGAACACAGAATAATAGGTAAGGCTTTTAATTAGCACATTAGGAAATTTCATATGAAAGACACTGTTTTGATATAAATGTGGATAGTTATCTTAACAAATAATGTATACTGCATCTTTTACTGTTCAAGAATTTGATGCTGATAAGTTCCTAGTTTGTTGAGAATAAAATTAACAAATTACAAATAAAAAACAAGTAGTCAATGCAATGTGTTTTGCATGAAATGCACTGTTTGACTATGTGTCTAATGCATACCAATATTTAAATTACATGTAAAGTATTGTGCACCTATACTTATATCTTACAATATTTTGAGCATGTTGTTTGAAGTCAGCTTAAGTTTACAAAATTAAAGACTTGGTTGTATGTATATAACCATAAAAAGGAGACTAATTTTATTGGATTGTTTCTGTGAAAACTGCATCTGGGGACTTGAAGTAATTGATTAAGCCAAAAAATTAATGACCGTGTTGTTTAACGATCTTCTTTTAAGAATGATTTATTGACTTCGGAATACATTACTGGACAAAAGTTGTCTTGAAAGAGACCAGTCCCTGCTTTAAGCAATGCTTTCTGTTGTTTTGGAAGACGACAGAATTTGAAATCAATTCCCTATCGACCCTCGGCCTTTTGTCCTGCGGTAATGAATTAAAAGTGATGGTTGGGTAACGTTTGATAGGATGACGTATCTCTGTGCTTTAAAATTGATATATTGTAAAAGGTTTCGGTGATGCAATATAATTGGATACCAATGAATTAATAGGTGATTTGAATAGTTAAATCAATTCCTTTTACACCCATCTGATTATCCGTGAATGGTAAAGCTAACATGGGGTTCTACGCATCTACTTCAGAATCTGTGAATTTTTAACGAAATCATTAAAGGAAATGATGTATTGGTCCATGTTTACCAAATAAAGCATAGATAAACCATTTTATGTATCAATATATAACCTTCCCAGATTTGATACCGCTAAGTATTAAAATGTATTAAGAAAGATTGTGCTAACAGTGCATTCACTTTGCTTTCCAACATTTACGATGAAGGGCTGCCAATCATGAAGCTTTATGAGTAATGTATTTATTAATCTTTGTTCTTTTTTTGGTTGATATCTTTTTTAATTGTCATTTACCTACAGTAATGCTGATTGCTAACTATCTACTTTTACCACTTGAATTGAAGTTTATTCTGAATTAATTATATGGTAACATTTCGACAAGTAAATACTAGAACTATTCTTCATTATACTGCCCTTTAATTATTTGTCGCTTTGTAGCATTTTGATTGTGTGCATGGATTAAAGTAAGAAACCCTCATTGTGTAATTGTGCGTGAAAACGTTTGTGTTGAATTAAACATAGTTAAAAGATATCAAACACAATTAATTCTTGAAGGGGTACTTGAGATTTTTTTTATAGCCGGACAATTGCGTTGGGATAATCTGACACTGGGTATTGATATGATCAACCTTAAAATACGTGCGCTTCTGCTATATGTATTAGAGACACTCAGTGCCTGCCAACTAGAGTATATATTGCACTGGGCCCCAGTGTTTCACCTCAAGAACCGACAAACCATTACTGTTTCTATATATCAAAGAGTGGTCCTAGGTCTATTGTACGCCTTGGCTATAGAGAAGGTTATTTAAACATTTGTGTATTTCTTTGGGTTCTCATCTCCTCTTGTCTCTGAAGACTTTACTTAATGGATTATGACTAGTTGTTTCTCAAGCCAAAACAAAGACATAACTCTGTAAAGCAGTTTTAGATATATTGTGTGTAAAATAGGGTCAGTGCCTCAGGAATGTTTATCAAGTAGTGATAGGAAAACTTTCTTTGATTGTTTCATGGTGCCAGAAATACATGTATCTCATTCTATGATGCTATGGGTAACACTGGATATCTGATTGATTACAAAATCAATATAATGTCATTCCTTTGATCATTTTAGTGTTTATTTTTTAGGTATTTAATACATTTAAATGGTTGGTGATATATTTTAAAAACCACTTTCAAATACTATTGTTTTTGTATGAATTTGTTGAGACTTAAACATAGATGTTGCAGAAGTGAAAAATTCAGATGGTTTGATCATTTTTTAGATTAAGTGAACCATGCACAAAACATATTGCTATAGAAGAGATGAAGGGAAAAGAGAAATGATGTAATAAATTATTCAGAACAATTCCATATGAGCAGACAGCCATATCACATAAATAAATGAAATAGCTACATAGAGATGCATCAGGGGAGGTGGAATGCAAGCCTTTCAGTTTAAATGCATGATTACCTTACATATGTGAAAGTATGAAGGAGGTAGGATGGTTATTGCCATTTTTAGACTCTATTGATCTCTTTTAGAAGAACAGTTTGGAACGGTATAAAGGTATAGGAAAATACTCAAACTTATAAGCTAAAATTATAGAAGATTTATAACAACTTACGTCTGAAAAATTAAGTTAGATCTTGACCACCCAGCCTCCTTTAGAACACATAGTTAATATTACTCAGCAGCTAATGGTTCAGTTCAAATGACATTATAATTGATCCATGCATTCTTAATTAACAAGTATTTTTCTTTTATTTACAGTTAACTAATGACTTTCCCTGACCATGAGTCGCAAAGGCAGTGCAGATATGAAATCGATTCCTCACACTCGTATTAATGATGAGACTTGGATATGGGAGAAATATGAACCAGGGGAGAAAATCGGACAGGGAACTTTTGGCAAGGTGTTCAAGGTCAAACACAAGGAGACTGGCAAAGACTGGGCCATGAAGGTCATCAACAAAGAAAAGGTAAGAAGGTCAATGTAGAAAAAAATCCTTGGCCAAAAAAATACAAGAAGAATTGTGTGGAGTTTAGATACTTGTGTGGAAGTAACATGTTTTGACATTGAGATTAGGAACAGGAAAATTTGTGTGATTGGAAAGCAATTAAAGTCACAGGTGATCAAGATAAGACTGTTTGGAAAGGTCTCTGACTGTTCCCCCAAGTAAAGACCTTGGGGTCTGTGTTATGTTTCCACAAAGACTGGGTCAATAAAGAACAAGTGATCGAATCTTTGGTCATACAATAAGTCTTCAACTTAGCAGTGACATACAGATATGAGTCCTTGATGTCAAAAGAGAACGTCTCTGGTTACTTCTGCAATTATACCTGGAAAGTGTGTCATTCTATTTGCGGGGTATTTGTATCTGAAGTTCGTGTATTATAAGCACACAAGTATTTGGTTCAAGGGTCCTTGTGTTTTGTTTTGTTTTTTAATGGATGAGCTCAATATGTCTTGCTTTGACAGAAAGGGATTAAGATAAGGGCTAGTTTAAGCTACGCCAGCCCTACATCGGAGACCCTAACATATAGATCTCCCCCATATGTTTGTTGTTACAAAACATGTTTTAATGCAAAAAATATCTAGTAATGTCCTTTACCCAGCCCTGACAAACTCAATCACCCTCCTCCAACTGAAGATAAAATCCAACACATTTACCGGTACTCTGTTATCTAACATGAACGGAATATTGCTTCTCTAGAAGAGCTACATATAGATTAAAGGTTTAAATGTTTTTTTTCTCAAAGTCTAGTCGGTGTTCAAAAATGAAGAAATTGGTTGGGCTTTTGTATGTATTGATCAAAGACAGAATAGGGGGAATAAGGGCTAAGGAACGGGGTGAAGGCTAGAGGACTAAGTCTGGAGAGATAAAAAGACTGGTAATGAAATCAGGTGATTAACCTGTGACCTATAGCAGGAAGAGTAGATTCAATCACAAAGCATTCACTGCCTTCAGATATCTCAAATACTGAAATACTGAAGCACAAGTTAAAAAACCAAAATATTAATATCTAGAGTTGAGATTTTTCTCTACTTAAAATCAAAATTTAAAATCAAAATATTTTTCTCTACTTAATTTTGAAATGTTATTTTTTTTATATGTAGAGAATGGGGCCCTTGGTATATATCTGAAATACTTCAATATACCGTAATATCATGTCTAAAATTTTTCTCATCTTTGATTTATTTCTTACACAAGTCACCTTATAAACGGTAGAATATTTACTACTGAAGTTATGATAATGAAAAGACTAATATACAACTGATACACAATTACTGTGTCCACCATGGCTAGGGTTTCAGTGTTTATTCTAGTCGGTCTACAGGGCCACTTTCATTTTTATCTGTCTATTAGTCACATTCTTTGTTTTTTGGTATTGAGTTCAGTTTCATAGGAAGATGAAGATTTTTTTTTTATCCAATTTCAAATAAATGTTCATATTGGGGGAAAGAAATTCAACTGTGTCATAATTTTCTAACCTTGACCTTTGTGTGACCTTGACCTCATCATTCCTTATTATACATTTAGCTAAGTTTGCAAAACTGTTCAAGATTTTTCATCAAGTTTCAAACAAAGATATGTATTTATGAGAGAAATCTAACAGGTACTTTGTGATTAACTTGTTTTCGTAAATGTATAATTGTACATTGTATTACAATTAAGGTACTTGATCAATAGTTAATGGAATGAGACTTGTTTTTCAGGCTGGTGGACCGGTTATCAAGCTACTGGAGAGAGAGGTGGGCATTCTGAAGCGTGTTCAGCACGAACATATCATCAGCCTGAATGAAGTGTTTGAAACCGCCAAGGTAATTCTGTCACCTTTCTGCAGGGCATACATAGTTACCCAGTGTCAGTATTGTTTACATTCCTCTGCAGATTTATTAGGCTTCATTGGATTTCCGATATCCTGGTGCATTGATCAATTGGGTGGGGAGGAAATGGGTGTCTTTGAAGAAAATTGAGTCAGTTTAGCTGTATGTCATACACATGTAATTGGTATTCAACTTCTTTATATGTTTATGAAGCAGTTATGCAATAGAAACTTACAAATTGATTCATGTATACATGCATTTTCATATCTTTATAACTTCTACATTATAATTACATCCTGTTAAATCGAAGGAGGGCTGTAAACTTAGTTACACAGTCATATCAGAGATGGAAGAAGAATGACAAAGTCAATCCACATCATTGAATTAAATTCATGAGATTCTGAAATGATAAATTTGGATGAAGAGGGAATGCAACATATTCTTTGAAATCCAATTCTTTCAAGTCGTCGAAAATCTGTCTTTAGTTAACATTATATTTTACAACATCATATGGAAGACGGAAAATTCATATTGATAACACTGTACCGGTAAATGTGTACATACTACCGGTAGTTCTTTGTGAATAAAGGGACAACCACAAAACCCACATAAGTGTAATTTTAATGTTGCTTCTCCACAGAAAATGTACTTGGTGATGGAGATATGTGAGGGAGGGGAGCTGGCTGATGCCCTGAAGACTAGGGAGAGGATGTCAGAGGAGGAGTGCAAGATCATCATGTCCAGATTAGCTAGTGCCATCTCATACCTCCACAAAAACGGTGCGTACTGTCGTAACTCTCGTGTCATCAGACTCTTTGATAAAGGCATTAGTTTTACATGCGAATGAAGGCATTGTTTACTTATCAATGTGACATTGAGTAATACTGAATGAATATACATGCATTATGTATTATACTTGAATATGAATCATTTAATTTCTGAATTGTCAATACTTGGTTGGATTCATGATTCAATGCAGTCATACTGTGGAATCAGTTGAATTCATGGCGGCCAATTTTTGTGTTAATTATGGGTATTTTGCGTATTCGTGGGGATATAATTTCCTGGATGCGTCGGCTTTCAGTTTTAGTAAGAAAGTTAAGTATTTCTAAATTTGTTTTCGTCAAGGATGTAAATGCGAGGGGGAGTGCTTCCCATGAATACCACAAAAATTAAGCCACCATGAATTCTTATGATTCCACAGTACAAAGTTTCCCATACAGCCAATTTATTTGCTTTAGTATATAAAACTAGCCGATCAAAAATCAATATCAATCGTTAAGAGTAATGCACACTTGTATATAACTAATCTAAAGAATATAACTAATATGCCAAAAAATGTAAGCCTTTGATTTTGAGGGAAAACTGTTTACATTATTATGGTCAATAATATTGTGCTTATTAATACTTACCTGTACATGTATAATTGTAGATATAGTACACAGAGATTTAAAGCTAGAAAACATTCTTTTGGCGGTGGACCCAAATAACCTAGAGGATAAACTTTACATCAAGGTGAGCACTGTGTGAATTGATGAAAAAATGCAGAAAATATAAGACTGTATCAGAATGGTAATGGAGATTCTTGTGAAGTCAGATTTATGTATTTTACGTTTGATATCTCAGATCTTTGTATATATTTCTAGGTTTCTAGGTTTGAGATTACAAGATTAAACTGTGTTAAATGCTATTAAGACTATACAAGTTTGTAAACTATGTTAAACATAGATCTTTTTTACTAATGACTGACTTCAATCAAAAGATTGGTATATTTCCCTCTAGGTGACAGACTTTGGACTCTCTGTGGTGAAAGGGGGTACTGGTCACGATAATATGATGCAGGACTTCTGTGGAACCCCTATATACATGTGTACGTTATCGCTGCATTATTTTGTCAATTTTGCCAGGTTTAAAAATCTCTTTTTTAATAAATAATAAAGATCAGCTTAGGTCATCCTTCAAAGTAAGTCTGTTTGAAATTACCACCTGAAGGTTTCTAGACCAAGGTGGGAGGTAATATTCTTTTATTTTTTAAACTTGAAGTTTACTAATAAAAAATTGGTAAAATATAAAATTTTCCAAATAAGTAAAAAGTTCTTTATTTTCTGCTTTTAGAATTTTATCAGTAGGGGGTATTTCAATGAGGCAGGAGCCAATTCCAAATAAATAAACTTTACTTTGGCCTCATTTAGATAATGTTAAATGTTGATATGCATCTTAACAGCTATTTGTTTTCACACTACTCTTATTTTTTTAAATATTTAAACAGCTAATTATTTCTCAGCAATTTATCATCAATGCATTCTTTAATCTGAAAGGATATTAGTGTATAGCACAACAAAGAAAACTGCAAATGCAATGTACTATAAAGGATATAATCTATATTTGCAGCTCCAGAAATTATAGACAACAAGACGTACAGCCAAAATTGTGATGTTTGGGCAATGGGTGTTATATTGTATATCATGTAAGAAAATTTCTTGTATCCAAAAAAAAAAGTACAGCATATTGATATTCATGTTTAGTTGATCAAAAATAATTCATCACTGTGGTTTAATTGAAAAGAGTTATGGCCCTTTAATTGAATTTTTTTATGTGAACTTCCTGAAAACAGAGCTAAATTAACCACAGTAAATAAATTGTAGCTTAAAATGTTTGGTGGTGCTTAATTAACCACAGTAAATGAATTGTTGTTTTAAATCTTTGGTTGTGCTAAATTATATAACTACATCAAATGAACTGTATTTTTAAATGTTTGGTGGCGCTAGATTAAAACAGTGAATAAACCGTAGTTTTAAATGTTTGGTGGTGCTAAATTACTGTAAATTCCTAATTAAACGCGAGGAATTAATATCTGCGTAAAATCGCGAGAAGCATCCTTCGCGGATTTTAAAATCTCGCCATAAATTTTTGAGAGTTGAAAACTATAAGAAATAAGGAGAAAAGTTCAACATTCGCGATTTTATATTCTCGCGATTTGGTACAAACCAGCGGGATCGCGGAATTAAGTACTTGCGTAATATAAGGAATTTCCAGTAACCACAGTGAACGAACTGTAGTTTTAAATGTTTTGTGGTGGTAAATTAACCACAGTAAATGAGCTGTAGTTTTAAATGTTTGGTGGTGCTAAATTAAGTACAGTAAATATACTGTACTTTAAAATGTTTGGTGGTGCAAAATTAACCGCAGTAAATAAACTGTAGTCTGGAGTTTGAGGTCTCCTCATTACTGTTTCAGGTTAAGTGGAACGCCTCCATTTAAATCAAAAGACGAGGACTCTCTGTATGACCTGATCAAGAGGGGGGAGCTGGACTTCAGTGATGAGTTCTGGGCCAACATCAGTGTCAATGGTAGGCAGAGAGAGAGAGAGAGAGAGAGAGAGAGAGTAGCAGTCACTCAAATACAGTACATGTCAGTAGGAAAGTATTAGGATTATACAATGTATATTTTGTGTTGTTATGCTTCATTGAAATTGCTTAACACATATTTGCAGAACATCCTATATAAATTGCAGCAACTCTAGCTGATTCAGTGCAATATGTCCACAATCAGTTATTAACTTTTCTTTGACTATTTTCAGACTGCTTGCTTCTTGCAACTTATCCACATGGTGTGTGATAATTTATGATATGATAATGTGCAAATTTAATAATTGGCAAGCGACTATGATTTCTTTGTGTATTTCTTTTGTCTTATCATTAAAATTTAAATTTGCAGTAATGTTAGAGTTTGTAAATCATTATTATCATGCCTTATATTTTTAATTAGCTAAATCCTTTCTGGAGAAAATGATGAGAGTGGATCCAGCTCATAGACTAACTGCAACAGAAATGTTACATCATCCATGGATCACTGTAAGAACCAAACTTTTTAATGAAAACATTGAATTCCTTGAAAACCAATAATGAATTGCATATTCATGTGTTTCATTTAAATTATTTAATCGTAAATAGGTAAATTTTTATTTGGATAACTTTTGAAAATGCGTGTACTAAACAAATGGTACGAGGAGACCTACAAAATGTATTGTATCTCAGACTTTTAAAAAAAATTGTCTGTTTTTGTTCAAAGGGAAATGAGACACAAAAAGAGTCAACCAATGTGTTGGAACTGATGAAGATTTTCCGGGACGAGCAGAATGAGCAGAACCAGAAGATAGAGGACAGTGCAATAAATGGAGAGCTGAGCGGGCTCGAGCTGTCGGACCCAGAGGAAGGCTCCGAAAACAAGCCTGTGAAGGTAAAGGGAGCTGTTTTGAGAAATATTTCAATGTACAGGAGAAATTGAATAACAAATTTTATTATTTAATGCTGCAATGATAGGTAGAAACTTCATTTGCATAATATTAGCAGCCTTTATTTAAAGTAATAAATATAATATTATTACATGTAATTACTGAAGGTCTTTAAAACTAATAATTTTCTGTCAGAGTATATTTGGATTTACATGTATTTACATTTTATCATAATTGAAACAAGAAAAATCAACCAAGACCAAAAATGTATGCCTTAACTTTGTGCTATTTAGTAATAACCTTTTCATGTTTCTGTGATAATCCATTATAGAATGGAACAGAGAGGAAAGGTTCCGGAGGAGTCAAAAAGCCAGGGTCAGGAGGAAAGTCAGGGGTAAGTGTTACAAGCAGCTTCTTATAGCTTCACTACACTTAACTGCAGAGGCAGACTGATATCTTAAGGTAAGGTTTGCGGCTTGCATTTTTAAGGAGTTGTACCAAGGTTACATACCATTTTGTTCGCTATCATGAAGTCTTTTTTCTTATAAAATTCCAATGATTTTCCAGAACCCGTTTTATAGCAGCTGCTACAAAATATAAAATTTAATGATTTAAAACTGTCATATTGATGAAATGTTAATAATTTCTTGAAAATATGTGACTAGTATGGGGATTATTAATGCTAAAATGTTGGAAAATAATGTCACTATTTATTTCATAATTTGTTTCTATTATTTTCTAATCAACTATTAAAAAGCAGAATAAAATGCAACAAAAGTAAAAATTTTGGACTATTATGATTTTTATTTGAAACCTTTTCAAAGGAGTCTATCGATTTCAGTAGAAACCTATCTTAGTAAATTGTATATTTGTATTCTGGTGTTTCTAAAACACTTTTTGAAACCATATATTGCAAACTTCGTTTTCTTGAAAATAGATAAAATGATTCTGACATGTTACTTTTGATTGTAATTTACAAATCCTTGTGAAATGAAAAAACCTGAAAACTTTTATTACATCATATAAAACTTGACGTCATATCTGAAAGGAAGGGTAGTTGGTGTTACGTCACAATAAAAATATGTGAGTTACATATATCTCCCTGTTCAAGGAAATCTTTCCATAAAAGCTATGAATATTTTATAGAATATTTTTGGTGCATTTAAAGCTTTTCTAACTTAATTTTTCTTGTTAGAAAAAACTTTTGTTACAAGAAACAGAAAAAACTTTACTTTTTCTACTTTAATAGAAAAAAATGCATGCTTTTTATGCCCCATCATACCATTATTTGAATTTTTGATCCTGTTTTTTTAGCCATCAACTTCACGCCAAAGTAGCCAGAGTCATTCTCAATCTAAACCTTCAACAACTTCCAAGATTAGTGCCAAAACTCCAAACCCAACAAACAATAGACTGTCAGTCAACAGCAGAGCCACGCCCTCTTCATCAGGAAGGGGGCGGGGCACGAGGAAGTGACCAGTATTACAGAGTATTAATTAAACCATGTGCAGAGAGACAGTGCATTGTGTTGCCTCTATACTGTGTTGTAGTGAGAGAGAAGATTTCATGGTCTGGGAAATATACATGTATAATTTGTGTGCAGTCTTAACATTCTTGTAAATTTTTTTTATTACGTGGACAGTAAAACGTTCTGTTGACGATTTATTTTTTGTTTAGAGAGTTTGGAAGTATGGTACTACTTGGTGTTTATGTTTTGAATTTGAAGCTCACTGCTGATTTGTGAATTCCGTCCAACTAGTTTTTGATTGATTCCATGCAGTATTATATCATGTTTATAAAGACCGTCCTTGTGTATCATATACCAGATATTGTTTGTGAAGTTCCATTCTGATGTATAGGGCAAGATCCAGACACAGCTAAAGTATAACCATCCTTTGTCAGTAATTTTCAAAGACCCAATTCAGTGTAAGGACAATATAATAACTTGAGATATTGCCAATCATAAAGAAAATGAAGAAAGGAAAGGCACTTAGAAGCTAGAGGTTTCATGGTCTGAGGTTATGTTATGGTTAGGGGAGCTTACTCTTGTTTTTAATAACTTCCTATAGCTTATGTACTAAAATTTACCCAACAGGTGCCTCTGAAGTTTGAGATTTTTATCATCCTTATGAAATAGATATCATAAAATATTTTGCTGTGTTCTATCTCAGTGTTACCTGTAACATTGTTTACACTCTAAAAGTGCCTGTTGGATTTTTTTATACATTCCTTAATATTGCGTTTTCAGCTGGAGGCTTTTTCTTACATGTGAAATTGATAATGAATGTATTATGCCAGTCTATAATTATTATATATAAACAAGTTACAAATGAAATTTCTATTATAATGTTCCTGAAACCATTGTTAATTTTTAACTGAATTTTTTTTTTCAATTTATTTATTCTCAGGATAATTTCTAATTTTAAGAAAAATGAGAAACCTAATAAAATGGACAATTGTAATATCTGGTATTGTGCCAAAATTGTCTCAACAGGGTTAGGATGTGAGTCTACATTATTATGTAGAATATGAGTGATTTAAAATATTCATGAATAAACTGTCCCAGGTCTACTATAATTCCTATTTTTCATGAGCATCTTGTTACAATATTATTTTGTCTTGCCATTCTGATTTTGTAGTTTGTTTGTGGAGTAAATTTTTGCGTGTGTTGATCAACTCAGATGTGAAAAAGACCTGGTCGTAAACATTACTTTTCACCGTATATTGTTTTTTATACTATATGGTGTGAGTTGGTTAGAATTGAATATTCACTCTGTTGGTTACTGTAGGTTTTTAATTTATTGCAAGGACTGAATTTTGCGATTCCACTGTTTTGTAACAAATGGTTAGAATTTAAAATCAGGATCACCAAACTTTTGTAATAGTTTTATATAGTTTTCACCTGCCTGAAAATAAAAGCAAGATTTTAAAATCTGAGATGCACTTCTCACAATTTTAAGCAAGCATTAATTCCTTGCGTTAAATTAGGAATCTGCAGTAATTCTTCTGTGCTTAAATAACTATAAGATGTAAACTTACCTCCTAATAACATCAGCATTGACATTGTTTGGTGTTATGTTTTAAATATATGTACATTTATGGTGGTCTTTACAGCCCTTGGTTGATTTTTCTATGTATTCTGATACAGAGAGGCCTTTCATTAAAAAAAAAAATGTGTTTTCGATCAAAGTTCTCGACTAGACTGCTGAGCCTGACTTTGAAAGACTGGTAGATTGTGTTTTATAAGAACATATCATTATGAGTTTCTTCTATGCATGTTTGCCAAACAGGTTTATTGCTCATCCCAATCCCTACAGGTATTTTTTTTTTAAACTTTTGTTACAAAAAATTGTGTTCACTGTTGAAGTGAATAAAAACAAAGCACTTTCAGTACATCAATAGGTTAGTGGTTAGGTCATTATGTGTTTTATGAATAGTTTGAACACAGTGGTTCAGTTTATATTTTTAGAATCAACAATTTGGAGGCAAAAATGTACAGTTAGATATCTAGTTGTGGTTTAAGCTGTTTTATAATGTTCCAGTTGTCCATATTAGTGCTAGTGTTCACACACTTTTATTGATTTCCCAAAGTCTAATTATTTGTTATTTTAATTGTTGAAAGGCGAAAAAAAGTTAGTAATTTAAAATCAAAAATATTTTTCCAAGTTAAGGATCTGAATTGTGTTCATTTGATGCAAGATGTAGAATAACACCGTGATCATATTCATGTTAGGAAAAATCATCTATTTGTTTTGTGATGAATGTCGGTTAAAATTTTTAATAAAGGGAAGAATCAAATAAAATTTTTAAAAAGGTAAACTGTTTTGTATTTCTTTTACATTCACATTTTGTTTCAAAATAGGGAGGAAAGGGTAGTTTCTTTGAATTATAGTTGCTTCTGAGCATCTGCAGACAGACTATATAAACGTACGTACATGATCCTGATGAGCAGGGAAAATCTACCAACCACCAGAATTGTGAGATGTATGGCCCAGAGTCGGATGTTTTAAGTGAATGTTTTTACTAATAATCATTAATCGTTAAAAAAATTATTTTTGCAAGTTATCTTGAAATGCAAACAAAACTTATTTCAAGGATAAGCAAGTACAGAATCACCAAAATGTAAAATTAAGATGTTCTTGACTTTGGTAGGACTGTTATTCTTATAACAGTGTGGTGGTAAATAATTTTAACAAAAATCTATTTTTCTCCCAACAAATACGCCTAGTTGACAAGCTTAGTACATGTAAATGCTTATAATGAGCTAATCATGGAAATCCTAATCCGTGGGGGGGGGGGGGGGGGGGGGGGGGGGGGGGGGGGGGGGGGGGGGGGGGGGGGGGGGGGGGGGGTATATACCTATACTTCCAAAAAAAAAATTACTTACCAAATTTTTTTTTTCCAAAATCATGAAATTCCTAATCCGTGGGGGGGGGGGGGGGGGGGGGGGGGGGGGGGGGGGGGCTAGTATGCTTCTGAATCTAACTTTTCAATCTTTCAAGGTAAATTTAGGAACAATAATCTTTCCTGCGAGAAAAAGTGGGGGGGGGGGGATGAACCCTCTATCATGCTATGTTTCTAATGGTTAGGTATAACTTTGCAAAAAAAGTGGGGGGGCTAAGCCCCCCCCCCCCCTAGCCCCCCCCCCTCCGACGCCTATGCCATAAATGTGAAATCCATGACAACTGGATTTAGTGTAATGCTTAATTGGTCCTATAGTGGACGCACATTACAGTAAATAAATGCTTTAAAAAAATCTTCTGTATTAAAGGGAATCTTAACTTAATGCATGGAAAGGTGAAGCAAGGGACCGTACCAAAATTGTGAAAATTCATAAACACAGGGCCAGGTTTTGGTGTTTGGCTAAGGGAATCTATTGGTTTAACATGTATAGTCAACATGCTTTCTTGAAAAATTCTTCTTTTCTACAACAATTTAAAGGCAAACTTGGTGCATGGTTTGGGTGAGCAAAAATGACTAAAGATTTGGAGGGGGAGGGGTGGTTGGTCCAGTAGAATTTCAACGTTTGGACCTCACATTTTTACCCTACATTAAGAAATGAATGCTAAAGTTGCATATACAGTGCCGCTATTCTAAAATTTTAAAGTAAACAGTTTTGTAAAAAAAAAATTCACTCCCATGTATACTGCAGTACTGTTTCAAAATAGAGAAAAAAGGATATTTCTTTAAATATTTAACATCTAGCAGACAAAGTGTATGGTCATGCTGAGCAAGGAAGCATCTACCATGTACCAAAATTGTAAAAATTATGACCCTATAGTCAGGTGTTCTTGTTAGTTAAGGTTTTTAGATATTCATTATTTCTCAAAATCTTCAAATTCGTCTTTATTAAAGGGAATCCAGCAGGCAATCCTTGTGCATGGTTAGGATGCGCAAAAAAGTTTCTACCAAAATTATGAAACACATAATTTTAGGTTCAGATATTCTAGTGGGATGTGTCAGTAGGATTTCAACCATTAGACATCACCTTTTTACCATACATACAATGTCAAGTACATGCTGCTTTTACGTGTATACTGAGCTCATTTTCCAAAACGTTTTGCCAAACTAAATGCAAAATCTTCAGTTATAAGCAAGGTAAATATGTCATGATATTTAAACAAGTGGGTCACCATTTCATTTTTATTTTTATAGATTTTTTTTTTGATATTCGATCAACATATTCGTCTTGTATTTAAGCATCATAATTTTCTTGTTCAGTTTATTTTATATAGCAAATAAATAAGTATTCTTTAGATCTTGGTATATGAAATGTACTGAAGTGGCTGTTAATTAAGGCACTAAGACCTTTAATTATTTTTAAGAGTGGCAAGATCTCTGGTTTTTATTTTGTGTTTTTGTCAACGTACAAGATTTCAGCAAAATAGACTTAATTTTGGAATGCAAGTTTTTTTAATTCATAAACACTCCTTAATAAGATGTGCTGGTTAAACGTTGAATCTTAGGCTATGATATAGACCAATTTGCACTTTTCTCGTAATCAAAAACATTTACCTTTCAATAACCTAGATCTAAGACTTATCATTCGGCCAACTTAAATTAGGAAGATATATTATCTTGTCTAGCTGTCGAGAAATGGCAATGGTAAAAGTTGCCGATAGACGGATTGACCAAAAACAATATGTCCTTTTCTCACTCCAATTCTGAACACTGATTTTAAGAAATCAATATTCGTACGTATCACTTTATTGAATAAAATTACAATTAAACTCATTCGTCGTTCTCTGCCAGGAGTCTCATACAGATGTTTTCCATCATCTTAATTTATATGCTGGTTTGATTTTGAAGGTTTACTGAGTCACCGGTGATGACCGGAGATGTCTCGGTCTTTGTTGAGTTCAAATCTGACATTATCTTATCCGTTTTCGATATCAGTTTTATTCGCATTTCTTCAATTAAAAAAGGTTTATATTATATCAGTTTTAAGTTACCTCTACATATTTGTATAATTCAAATTATTTTTACATTTTAGAATTTTCTTACTTGGACACTTTGCTAGAAAACATCTTTTGAACTCTTCGTCTTTGAGTGAACCTGGACATTTTTTCCCGCCGTTTTCCGGTTCCGGGTCGTTACACTCTCTGTAGCGGTACCGATACCTCACTCCGTGTCCGCACGTCTCTGAGCAGTGCCGGAAGTGACCCCATTGACCCCATGCACTCCATTTACCATCCCCTTAAGATATATAACCCGTTACGTTAATTCGATGACCAAATAGTGATTCAGAAATTTTACATTTATCCAATATGCAAAATAAAAATCGTACTGGGACATCCATGAACGTTACAAACGCTGTCATCACTCTCTCGGTCTTTGCCCTGACATTTGGCCCCTCCGTTGGACGGTGATGGATTGTCACAGTACCGGACTCGGTGTCTGACCTTTGTTCCGGTTCCACACGTCTTGCTGCAGGTCTTATAGTCTCCCCAGGTTTGCCACGCCCCCCACCCGCCATCCACTGTACACATGATATATGTATTTTTTATATGCAAGGTAAAATAGTACAATGAACATTGTAAAGCTATGCAATTAAATACATCAATAGATTACTTGTAATTGTGCCCTTTACGTTATATTATCTCTAAATAATGCAACAAACTATCATTCTAACTTACCAACACACTTTTTAAGGAAACATGACTTGTATTTGTTTTGTGTTGTTGGACCAGGACACCTTCTTCCACCACACTTAGGCGCCGGGCGAGTACAGGTTCTTTGCCGGATGAAGAGTCGTCGCCCCTTGCCACATGTGTTTGAGCATGCGCCATGTGCTCTCCATTGTCCCCAAGAACCCCAGCTGCCGTTAACTGTAGTATTCAAAAATCAATAATTATAAATATTAAAAACCCACAGGATTTCATTGTCTAATCTATACATACAGCGGTCAAGCATCTTAATAGTTGCCTAGCTGTGGATAGAAGTTTATTGTTGTTTTTTATTTTAAGTTAATTCTGATAAGATATATATTGTTTGGACATAAGTGCCATTTTCACTTTTACATCTTGTATTATTTTTACCTTTGGAATGAACAGGCCTGCATGACCGAGACATCCATTCGAAACTAGAACCACGACAATGGCGTCCACCATTTCTTTGCCTTGGGTGTGTACATGACCTTGTCCTTAATCTCTTTTGCTGCCCAACACACGATGATCCATGACAGCCTCCCCAAGTACCCCAGCGACTCCAACCAGTCCAACCTCCATTTACTGTAAAGGAATAAAGAAAGTGTTTATTATTTGTATCTTTAATATACTGCAGTGTTTATTTAAAATACATATGTAATATGAAATACACATCTTTGCAAGCCTCTTGGCTTGCAAAGATGGAGAATAAAATGAAGTTTCACAGTAATGAGAGTAAAATTCATGCTTACCAGGACAACGTTTATGGCATGTTCTCCACTTGTATTTCCAAAAATAACTATTCTTTGAAAAAAATTGTTGTTAGGGCGTCAAAAACATGTTTTTAATCGCTGTTGAAGTAACTTTTATAACTTTTTAAAAACTTCATAATTGAATTAACGATAAAGTAATTAATAATAATTTTCCTATTTTAGGGGAAAATGTTACGGCTTTGTTTAACGTTAAATTTTTCTTACGTTGTTCCAGTTTTACATCGCTTCCGCCACCACCATCCACAAGCCTTGTATGTATCTTTTCTGTACTTCTCTTTGTATAAACATCTTCTGGCACGCAGTCCAGTCCAAATGTTACATCGATTTCTTATCAGCCAAAAGGATCTTGATAGTTAAGATTTACCTTATGAACAAACTTATGACCATATACATAGAGAAAAAAAAAAGACCGAAGATATCTAGACTTACAAACTGACGGCAAGGTTGGTAAAAAAAAGAAGATTTATTTATCCATAAATGAGACAATCATTCTTCTATCGACAAACTCATAAAACAAAATTTAATAAAATAAAAGCCATAACATTTTAGCATGCTCACGTTTGTTTTTTAGCTGACATTTATTCTTATACGGAAGCATATGTTTATTTTTATATATTTACATTTTCCAGTGTCTTTGCCTGTGATAACAGTACGTATCGATTTTGTACTATATAACCCAAAATACAAATGACTCGAAATTGAGGCGCCGGCGGGTTTTGCTTATTTATCTTTAAATATTTAATGGTACGATGGCTTAAAATTATATAAATATAAGTAATAAGGAATCATTCTTTGAATATTATGAGGTGATAATTTCGGTCGGGGCGTGATCAAATCTATCATAAAGCCCTTCGGGCTTTATTGGATTTGATCACACCCCGACCGAAATTATCACCTCATAATACTCAAAGAATGATTTCTTATTCCTTATTTATAATAATTTTTTTTTATTCACAGTTTCTTAACAATGGTAATTTATAATTTTTTGAAGAATTAGCCGAAATCTTCAATACAATATAGACAATATAAAATCTGCCAACATTCATGAAACACATCTGCATTAAAAACAATTAACTAAAGGTTGATAAACAAGTTAACCCATTCATATTAAGTTCATTTCTTGCTTAGAAATAAACCTTACCTCTTAACCTTTGAAACGTTCTTTTCTTCACCATTTTTGGCATGCGTATAACGGAAGAAAAAGAGAAAGATAGTCAAAAGGACAAATAATCCGGCGTTGATCTTTGTCATTCTAATACAGAGTGTCTTGCCGAAACTGCCCATTGGCAATATATACTGGTTGAGACACTTTTTTGCCCTTGTCATGTAATTTTACAACTTTGGAAACATATTGCAATAAGAGACTATTGATATGAAACTATGCATTTGGTTTGGACATTACGATTTATTATCTGTTGTACGAGTTTTACAATTTCACCTCAAAGTATTTGAAATAGCTATTTACGCTTGCATCACTTGTACAAATTGCATGTTTACATTGTATTTGAATTTTGTCAGCTCTCTTATTTATTGTAAACCTAGATTGAAAAAACAATTGATGTTTTTGTCATAAATTTTGATTGTTAATCAAACAAAATTATGCTAGTATTCTATTAAGATTTGATGTTTAATTCGACTGTATCCGTGAACTAGATTTCTCGTGAAATTCAATCAAATAAACGGCTCTGTTTAGAGAATCAAAGATGTTCTCTATTATGTACTGTTAAATACATGATATTAGACTAATCTGTTATTTGGTATGGTTTGTAAAAATTACATCTAGATAGATAGATAGATAGATAGATAGATAGATAAAAAATAAAAAAAACCGGAAAAGCCCGTAGACAATTAGGTGATTAATTATGGTCTAACAATTACATGTAGTATGAAAACGTCAGTCAACATGGGACCCAGTGGAAAATTGTATTTGCTGACAAGGTCGTTGTATCGACCATAGAACTTACGAAACGATTACTTCAAACGAAACTGTTGATAGTCCTGTTTTTTAAACACGCCTTAGAAACTGTTCATACGAAGAGCAAGACTTTGTGTATCGAATTAACTGAGAGACAAATACACTATATGCAGGTGATGAATGATATATTGCTACACAAGTAAGGAAAGTTGATGAGTGAAATGAATTATTATTGACATAACATTTGATATACATGTATTTATTATATTATAGAATCAGACTCATTTAGCAAAACAGAAGAAATTCAGACTTAATTTTTCAGATTTTGTTTTTAACTGAAATACATGTACCTTTTGTAATTCTATAATATTGAAAGTTAAGATTGTATTTGTCAGTCAACATAATTTTGCATATCTGTTGGTTTTATCTCATTTTTATATAGATAATCGTATGACACACTCTAAAACAAATTTCATTTTCAAAAGAGTTTAGCAATTCGTATTATTTTAACTATTAAGACCATCTCAATCATAATGTAAAATTCTTAGCTTTTTCTTAAAAAGTAGGTCATTGACTATATTGAAAGTAAAAAATGACACTACCATTAAAGGTTTATAACTCACATTAGATTGTTTTTCATTCCGTGTAAACATAATCCTTAATATTGTTAGACAGTTCAAACGTATAATGCTAACAAAACGTATTACAGTCAGGATGTTTAAAACCAGAAAAGGAATTGGAATCTACACATTTTTTACCACAATTCTTACTGTTGATAGAATCAATATCTAGTAGATAAGAAGATGCAGTAGTACTTATTATACGCTGAGCCATACTAGATTGGTCATTTGTTGACATTTTCCTAAACAATCATCGCCAAAACGTCATACTAAAGCAGTTAAATAAACATTTCAAGTGAACAGGACACTTTAAAAATAGAAATACAGTGGTATAAGTATACATCAGGTATAGGCCAGGTATGTTATTTTGCTTTAAAGAATTGGTCTCTTGAAGTTTTGATCTGTATCTATAAATGTCTAACCAAATTTTTGTGATATCTAAAACCCATTTCACTCGAGGTTCTTAATCTTTTGTTGCAACAACTTGGTTCCGTTAAACATATTTCATCAACTACCCCATATTTTATACTAACCGAAATACAAACAATCGCAATATCTCGGGCCTTTCCAGCAAGCTCAGAAAAACACTCCGAACGGATTGTGTAGGCGTCCATGACAACCCATATTTTTAAGATAACTTGATATAAATATCCGTACAACACAATTTACTGTTTGGATATGATCTAAACTTTATTTAATTCAATGATATACCCTAAAATTAACCAAAGAAGAGACATACAAAGTTGTGTAGCCGACAATTAAATTGATGGGAAGCGAATCCATTTTGTATGACATTCTTGCATCCGGTAATGTTAATACATTCGAGGTGTTTTTTCGAGCATACTGAAATCTGATTGGTTTAGACGCAGTTTATAATCCGTTCCATTACCCTCAGCGTTATTTTCGATAAACCAGCCCAAAAGGTGGTGGACACGCTTTTGCGGACCCAAGTCAGTGAGCATAAAAATATATGCTTGCAATGATATGAATGAAATATGTATATATGTAATATTGAATGATTACGTAAGGAGTGAATATATTTACTGCAAACCTCTTTAGGGTATACGTAACCAATTCGTTTCTTGAATGCGCGATTCTAGTTTTGAACTTTCCAAAACGAGGTAACCAAAAACGCTTGTTAACAAATTAACGTCATTGTGGAAAGTGAAAGTGTAGGGTGAGTTAATCATCGGGCAGTTACCTTGGATCTGACAACTTTGGTTTGAAACATGCAAATAAATATGTGTATACTGTCGTTTTTGAATTTCCTACATCTTTTTACTACAACAGATTGATAGTTAACATTATACATTAATTTGTGAACCATGAACAAACGGAGTTAACAACTGTACGTCTGTATGAATAGATGATGTCAATAAAACCAGTTGAGTTGGGCAGAGAGCGTGACAATCTTGAATCTGAAATTCTTATTTGGGACAAAGATAATATATATAGTGAGATTTGACCTAAAGAACAAACTTTAGAAAAGAGATACAACGCACTATGGTCTGAAATAAAATTGAAAAAAAAACCAATGCAATGTACATGTACATGTAATCCTACATGAAGAATTGTATCATAATGCATTAAGTGTTAAAGGCGCATGGTCACGATTTTGGTCAAATTTTACTTTTCTGTTTTTTATTATTTACAGTGCTTTTTGAATGCATTTCTAATGATCAAATGAAATTTGGGTGCCAGTTGTTGAGTTTTAGGCAAGATACAGGGCTCGCAATTCTTCGTCATGTAAACAGGGCTCGTGCCCTGTTTTTGTTTACATAGGTTCAATATACCAGTAAAATCATTTCTTAACTGATTTGTTTATCCTCTTATTCATTTTAAGCATGAATTAACAGTTCCTAACGATTAACACATTCATTTTGTGTTGAAAATTAGAATTTTCACTTCAACATTCAAAATGTAAACAAAAGCTTTGTTTACATAGCGAAGAATTGTAAGCTCTGTTACTCGCTTATAACTCAACAAATGACACTCAAATTTTGGTTGCCTTTTTAAAAATGCCTCACTGAAGCATTGTACACACTCAAATCAAAAAAATAATTTTTGACCAAAATCGTGACCATGCCCCTTTAATTCCTGTGCTTCCGCGGGGTATATTCTAGTTCAGTATAATAAATTAAGAAGTGCCTGTTTGGGAGGACATCAGTTGAAATTGACACCCCTCGAAAACCATTATCAACCTTCGCTTTGTATCGTTTGACAATGGTTTCTTGGAGTGTCAGTTTAATAAAATACCCTCCCAAACAGGCACTATTTCATCATTGACACATTGTTCTTTTTAGATTTTTATGTCTACTTTGCAATAGTCAACAAATGTGCATAAGTATTGAATCGCATTGCTCTTGTTATAATATTATACAGAAGCTTTGATATACATGTACGTAAGTGATAAACTGATTTAGAAAAGATAGTTTTTAAAAATCTGATCGAATAACTCAGTAACTATATTTAATTTTGAAAGTGCATCATGTGTCAACACAATCATTATATCGAAGAACCTCGTTGATTAATGACTACTTGTGTTTATTATTCGTACTTATTTGATTGTCTTTTTAAGAATCAATGAGATGCATGCGTACCTAGCATATTCGTGATCACACGCCTTCTTTCACGCTCGATTTCATTTTCTTTCTGAAGATTCTATTTAATCAAGAATTATAGACCAGGACCCGTCGCTCTATGTTAATATGTCAAGGTTTATCTGAACATGAATACTACTGGGTTCTTGCTACATATCATCTAAAAGTACATGTACTATTGCAAAAAATACTTATCAGATATTCTAATTCAAATTTGTTCTATATTTACCTATTACCGCTGGTATTTTATTGAAAATTGGCCATTTAGTTCAGATACTAATAGTATTAAGTTCATTATTCTTAATAAATAGTCCAATCCACACTTTGCAAAAGTTGTTTCCCCTTGCGGGGTCATCCCAAAGGTAAAAAAAAAACAACTTTCCTTTTTTTAGGCTACCAAATATCTTGAATACATGTATCATGTAGATTTTTTTTATTGCTAAATCATATAATACTCTTACTTTGTACAGATTTGTTTTTTACTTTCTGTTACTTTTAAAATTATTCTTGCTCAAAATTGAGTGCAAAACATCATTTTGCTTCTGTTTTGTCCTTAAGATAGTTTCCAGCCTGCAAAGGACGATCTGCCCGCTTTATTGCTATAAATATAACAGTCATTCCAATTTGCGTACGTTCTGACGTATACGTCATCTCCTGCATTGACATGCGTGACAACGACTCCAGTTCCTGCCAAGTCACCACCTGAACCAACGTGCACGTAAATTATTCCGATTTCCGATGTATTTACCATCAACTGAGTTGAGTGAAAACAATTCCCAGTTTCTCTTATAGTCCAGGTAAACACATAGATCCCAGTCTCTGGAGCAATGAAAGTCCCTGTTGAGGGGTGATAACCGTTTCCATTGTTAGTCTTTACGACATCAAAAACCAAAGGATGCTGTATTGTAATAGAGGGGGTGTCTGTAGCCATGTATGCATAAAACGCTATGATTGTTGGAGTAGTCACGGGTTGTTGGGTTGTGGGAAAAAGCAATCTTTCTGCAAATAAACACTAGTAAAATGTCAACCTGATATTAATCTCAAATTATGTTTCAGTCACAATATGCAACAATCAATAATCTATCATAATTTTGTTAGACATTTCAAATTCAACCCAAATCAAGTGAAACAAAACGCATTATAATCAAAATATTTAATTTTTCAAAAACACTCGAGGAAGGATGAAAATCTAAATATTAATGAGCATTATGAGAAATCTTACTGTTGATAGAATCAATATTTTGAAGATCCGAAGAAACTGCTGAGCGTCTTATACGTTTCGGTATTCCTGACTGGTTATGGGCATCATGTTTAGCAGTTCTATCTTTATCGTTTTGATGATCTGTTTGAACAAGAGATTCCCGAATGACAGAGCCAGGTTTTTTAATTTGCATCATGTCCTCTCTTAATTTAGAAATAGTTTTTTCTTGGTCACGCACAATAGCTTCAAGATACTCAGTGCGTTTGTTATATAGCGCTTGTTGCTTTGAGAGTTCTTTTACAGTTTCTTCTAAAAATTGAAACTTTTTATCAGAATTTTTCTGTAAGATTGTATTTTCCAATGTCTCAATTCGATTTTCCACATCGCGAACCCATCTCTCATTTGCTTTATTACTGTTTTCATTTGGTAATGGTACATTCCTCACGTCATGTAAGTAAGGATGTTCTCTTGTCAACCTCTGTTCCAGCAAATTTAATTTTTCGGTCAGCTTTTGAACAGCATCGACATCAATTGCATTCGGTATTGAGGGTACTGCAGAACAATCAACGCACAGATAAAAGAAACATAAAAAAGAAGAAATACTAATGTTCATGGTGTCTTGTTTATACAGAGTCATGAAAAGCAGACTTCTGTATGATCTGCCAATTCTTATCTAAAACTGCAATGAGTTCCAACGACTGATATTATCATAAAAGGTCAATCTATGAGCTCTTAGGCTGGTAATATATGCAAACACGTCACTGTAGTATAAAATACACTTTAAAAAGAACGATGGATCTATTAGTGCTGATTTAATAAGCTATAATAAGATTTAGTAAAAAAAAAAACAGAAATGAGTAAAAATTCTTATGTTCATGATGTTTTGTTAAAACAGAGTCAAAAGTGATATATTGTATGATTAACCAATCTTTATCTTAAACATGAAGGAGGTCAAAGACTGATATTATTAAACAGAACCAGAGAAGGAGAAGGTCGGTCAAATTCTGTTAACGTGCCACTTTATTTTAAAACTCCAAAATAGATTTCTCACCCACGAGGCTGTACAAAAATATGTAAAACAATAAAGTATAATACAAGGAAACTTTTTTTACGGGGGCCTTTACTTATCTAAATTAATTAGCAATAAAATATATTAAAAATGCTAGTTTAGATGTGCAACCTGCGACAAATACAATTCTTTTTATTTAGCAATGATAAAAGAATATTTGTTCAACTTAATTGTAGGTTCTTATGTTGTTGTTTTGTTTTCGTTTTGTTTTGTTTTTTTTTTGTGGTTTTTTTTTTTTGGGGGGGGGGGTTATTGTTTTTGGGGGGTGGGGGGTGGGGTAGTTGGTTGTTTGTTTCAGTTTTGTTTTTGTAACGAAGAATAATTGCATCTATAAGAAAAACTGTTTAATGGTATTTTATTCACAACATATAGACAGATATTCCTGTCATGTCCCGTGAGATGTTGTTACAATGAATATAGCTATGTTTTAGTGTCAATATGTGTCAATCATAGATTAAAATAGATGCAGTAAATTCTCCGTTTAAGCTGAATGATACGCAATTAAAAATCTGACAACATTGAACCGAAAGTTAAAGCTCAATTAATTCAGTTTCAGACTTAATAATGAATAAACAACCCGACAACCATCTCAAAAATCCATAAAACAAAATACAATTTCAAGGCAGAGCAACACGGACCTCTAAAAAGCTAGAGGTAGGATCAGGTGCCTAAGAGGTGTGAGTAGACCGGTCTCACCCGCCGTGTGCTCTTTGTGATAATCGGGAAAAAACGGGAAAAGTCCGTAGACAATTAGGTGCATGCATATGCGTGTTGTTGAAGTCATTTCAGAGATTTATATATGAAGAGGTGGATTTTTCTTATTCATGAATTGTTCTGCAACTGGTTTGATGCTTTGTCTCAGTGTTTCAGGATTTCATGTATCTATATAAGGGCCATCACCACAGACACTATCACAAATGGAAATTAAATGACATGTGTATACTGCCTTTTATATTTAGTTATAACTAAGCGAGATACGGAGTATCATTCCTGTGTGTTTACTCTCTGCATTTTTGTCTAACAGATTTATTTCTCATTCCAATCTCTACAGATTTTTAAAATTTTTGTCACAAAAATAATATTCACTGCCATTCATTGAGTGAAGTAAAACAAGGCATTCTCAATACAAAACTGTAAATTCCTTATATTACGTGAGCATTTAATTCCGCCTATTTTGAGTCAAATCGCGAGAATATAAATTTGCGAACGCGGAATTTCGATAAAGGTGCTTCTTGCGATTTTACGCGGATATTTATTCCTCGTGTTTGATTAGGAATCTACAGTAAGAGCTTAGTGTTTAGGTCATGATGTGTTTTGGAGATAGTTTGAACACAATGGTTCAGTTCATCTTTTTAGAATCAACAATATGGAGGCAAAATTGTACAGTTAGATAATTAGTTGTGGTTTAAGTTGTTTTATAATGTTCCAGTTGTCCATTTTAGTGTTAGTCTTCACAAACTTGCATTGATTTATTTGTTATTTTGATTGTTGAAGGGCGGAAAAAAGTTCATAATTTAATATCAAAATTATTTTTCCAAGTTAAGTATCTGAATTGTGTTCATTTGATGCAAGATGTAGAAAAACACCGTGGTCATATTCATTTTAAGAAAAAATCATCTATTTGTTTTGTGATGAATGTCGGTTAAAATTTTCAATATAGGGAAGAATCAAATAAAATTTTAAGGTAAACTGTTTTGTATTTCTTCACATTCACATTTTGTTTCAAAATCGAGAGAAAAGGGTAGTTCTTTGAAAAGTTGCTTCTGAGCATCTGCAGACAGACTGCATATACGTACATGATCGTGATGAGCAGGGAACAATTACACCACAAAAATTGAGAAAAGTATGGCTCCAGAGTCAGGTGTTTTGAGTGAATGTTTTTATTAATAATCATTAATCCTTAAACAAATTTTTTTTGCAAATTATTTTGGAATGCAAACAAAACTTATTTTAAGGATAAGCAAGTATGCCTCTACCAAAATATAAAATTCTGATGTTCTTGTCTTCGGTAAGACTTTTGGTATGGTACCGGTGGTAAATATTTTTATCAAACATCCATTTTTTCCCAAGAAATACACCTCTAGTTGACAAGCTTAGTACATGTAAATGTATAATGAGCTAAGAAAATAAATTCTACCATAAATGTGAAATTCATGAAATGTCGGTCTTGGTATAATGCTTAATTGGTCCTATAGTGGACACACTTTACAGTAAATACATGTAAATTCTAAAAAAAAAAAAACCATTCTTCTGTAATAAAGTGAATCTAAACTTAGTTCATGCAAAGGATAAACAAGGGGTTCGGACCAGAATTGTGAAATTCAGAACCTCAGGATCAAGTTCTCGTGTTTGGGTAAAGGGTATTATTGGCTAAATAGTCGACATTTTTTATTAAAAAATTCTTCTTTTCTACAACTTAACATTTTGCAGGCAAACTTGGTGCATGGTTAGGGTGAGCAAAAATATTTCTTGCAAATTGAAATAGACATGACGAAAGGTTGGGGGAGTGGTTTGATTTAGTAGAATGTCAACCTTTGGACCTCACATTTTTACCCTACATTAAGAAATGGAATCTGAATCTTCATATACATGTAATGTGCCGCTATTGTAATTGTTCTCTTTTATTTTCCACTCCCATTTGTACTGTTTGAAAATAGAGAGAAAATGGTATTTCTTTAACTACTAAACATCTAGCAGACACAGCATACATGTAAATTCTAAATGAGCAAGGTAGTGAAAGTTATGGCCCTAGAGTCAGATGTACTTAGTGAGTTGATGTTTATAGTGACATTATATCTTAATAGTTTCTTAATTTTTTTTTCTTTTGCAAGGTATCTTGCAACCCATTTTAATTTCTTCAAAATCGTCTTTATTAAAGGTAATCCAGCAGGCAATCTTAGAACATTGTTAGGATGTGCAAAAATGTCTCTACCAAAGTTGTAAAACACATTATTTTAGGTTTAGGTATTATAGTGGTATGTTTCAGAAGGATTTCAGCCTTTAGACGTCACCTTTTACCATACATACATGTGCATGCTGCTTTACATGTATTGGACTTATTTTCAAAACGTTTTGTTAAGCTAAATGCAGTATTTTTACAAGCAAGGTATCATGTATTAATATTTACAAAAGTGGGTCACCATTTCATTTTTATATTTTAAGACTTATTTTGGAAATTCAATAACCTATTCATCGTGTGTTTAAAGGAAGTGAACATGAAAAAATTATCAAAGGGTCAAATTTGTCTTATTAAATCATATATTGATATCTCTAAACCAATTTGACACAGCTTTCCCCAATAAGAAGATATACCACTTGGAATAACTAATTCTTGCAATCAATGAGCGCTGCCATATATTGTTAAAATCATTAACTCCCTGCTGAGTTATCTCTAAGCATCTAAGAGAGGACAGCACTGATACTGACGTCAGTGGGACATATAGAATTTTAACACAAGCTTAGTAACATTAGCTTAGACATTCTGAGTGCAACTAAATATTTAAATGTACATATGGGATCAGAAATATACGTGTTTGACAAACATGCAAAGAAATATACAGGAATGATACTTTATATCTCGCTTAGTTTTAACTAAATATTTCAAGCAATATACACATGTCAGTTAATTTCCATTCTTATATATATAAATCACAGCATGAAAATTTAGACAAAGCATGAAACCAGTGGCTGAACTATTCATAAATTGTTGAATTAATAAAAATCCACTTCTTTATATTTAAATCTCCGAAATGACTTTAACAATATGCATATCCATGTTTTGAAATATATTAATAAGTCTGAAACAGTCATCAGCGTTACATTCTTGGCAAAATTGTTCTAAACAGAATAACAAATTACCAATGAAGGTATTTTTAAACACATTTTCAAAAACTTTATTAAATTATCTAATAGTTCGGAGAAGTGGTGTCTACACCCTCATATAGAATCCGTTGACCTACACAACAAAATTTTTTAGTCTGGAATTTTTTTGTACATCATTTCAAATCCACATTTAGTAAAGTTTAAAAAAATCTACTTGAATAACTGGATTTGCAAGTTGTGAAGACTTAATTTGCTGCGATGAAATATGATGCATAAATTAACAAGAATAAGAATTTGGATGCTTACTCGTTTCAAGATTGAGACGATTTACGGGAACTACATCAGCAAGAAACGTCTTGTATGGCAAATGTAGAAGACTTTGGGAGTAGAGAAAATTTTGTTGATACAATAAAGTCCATTTAAGATTCATCGCATGTAAATAAAATGAAACACTTGATGGATAATAGTTGTCAGAAGCAGTTTTATGCACTAAACAACCATGCCTGGAGTAAAATAAAGAAAATTTCAAACGATGGTAATTAATCCTTTGGATTCTCAAAAACATACTTTATACTATACTAGATTTTGACCCTTGCGTGCACGGGTTGACATTGCATATGATATCGGACATTTACGAAATAGATACATCGACGCACCGTATTGTTGACATTTACATAACCAAACTTAAAGATTACAAAAATGCTATTAATTTCACTACACTCTGCTTAGTTATAATAATATATCTGTGTCTCGGAACAGGCTTTCACCACCGTTAAGATGCCTCCCATATACCCGTATTGTAGCAAAAAAAATCATTAGAATCGCCCCGAAACGATTTTGGATTAAATTAATGAGGCTGCATTGAAAATAACAGTCAAACTTTCATTTAAAATTTAATTCATTGTAATGAAGAATTCAACATTTTTTAACCAACGTTTTTTTTTATCCATGCAAATGTGATATTGTGGAAACATAAACTAAAGAGCCTCCCGTGATTTAGCGTGAATGTAATCCGCATGTGCAAGATTGTAAAATTCAAAAAATCCAGATAAAATTCCGGACTGTTTTAAGGAATTTTCGTTGATCATTAATTGGCGAAGCTTGATTGAGAAAAAATGACACCAAATTGGTTATCTTCAAGTACCAATTATGTTTAAAATATATAAAACAAAAGAAAGTACTCTTCCGATTTATCCGTATTAAAGCCCAAAAATTCGAGTCTATTATTTTGATAGAGTAGTATAGATAATTTCTCATAATCAACATTGAATATTTTGTTTTTCCCGTTTTTGGCATCGAAATTGTACAGGCAGAGTTGTATACATTACCCTGCAAGGAGCCCCATTGTTCTGGGCATGCAAACCAGTGTTGCTTTATAAGGGGTATTTGTCTCGGGTAATCATGTTTTCCAGGTACCAAATGTGACTCAGTCTGACAGGACCATGAAGGAGTGGTTTTAAGTTAGTGGTAACTGAATCTCCAGTCAGGGTAAGCTTATCTTATTCAATTTTATCCTACTGGAAATAATATTCCGCGAAAACGATTGCTTTAAACTACTGTAATATTTTCATTTGTCAGCGTGTTCGAATTGTATACTTTAAATTTTGTCACGTGTAATTGTCTTCAGTTTAAGTAATATTGTTTACTTGTTGCATGTTAATATAAATGGTTTCATTTTTGCCGTGTGAACCGGTAATATTTATTGTAGCTGTACCTATATGTGTAGTAGTTGTAATTTGCTAAAGCATTTTTAACTTTGTACGACAGCCTTTATGTGACACCTTTTATTATATTTTGTAAACAAATTTGTAGGTTTTTTCCCGGGGTTTCTCACCAGTGTAGCTCTATGTGGCGGTAGAGTTTTGTCGACGGTGTCGTTACATCATTACTATTACTGGACGCTACATATACAAGTTCTATGAAAATTTCATTGTGTTAATTATAAGGGGACTTTGAGTTGAATGTTGTTAGATCATTAATTGTGTACATTCAGCTTAAACTGAGAAATTACTTGATCTATTTCAATCTTGGATTCACATATATAGACACTAAAAACATAGGTACTTTCATTGTAACGACATTTAACTGGACATGGCAAGAACCTCTTTCTATATGTTGTGAATAAAATACCAACAAAAGTTTAACTTTAGAAGCAACGTTCTTTGTTACCAAAACAAATCAAGTATAAAACACAAACACCCCCCCCCCCCAAAAAAAAACCCCTCCAAAACAAATAAACAGAACATATAATTTAGCTGTTCAAATCTTTCATCATCATTGCTAAATAAAATCGTATTTGTCGTAGGTTGCATGTCTTATCTAGCGTTCTTTTGATATATTTTATTGCTAATTGATTAATTTAAAGAAAGGCCTCTGTAAAATTATTTCATTGTAACCTAATTCATTGTTTTACATATTTTTGGAAAGCTTTCAAATTTAATACTAAAGGGTTGCTAAATCTATTTTATAGTTTACTCTATACGTAGACACGTTAACATAGATTTTAACCGACCTTCTCCCTCCTTCGCTCTCTTTGATAATATATATCTTTGACCTCCTTATGGTTTTAGATAAAGACTGGTAAATCATATAGAGTATAACTCTTCATAATCCGGATTTAAGAAGACATCATGAACATAAGACTTTTTAATCTTTTGTGCCTCTTAAATCTATCTGTTATTTGTTCTGCAGTCTCTTCAAAGGAGACAGCAATGGATGTCGATATTATTCAGAAGCTAACCGAGAAGTTAAATTTGTTGGAACAAAGGTTGACGAGAAAACATCCTCACCTACATAATATGAAAGACAAATCTTTATCAAATGAAAACAGCAATATAGTAAATGAGAGATGGATTCGCAAGATGGAAAATCGTATTGAGACATTGGAAAATACAATCTTGGAGAAAAATTGTGATAAAAAGTTTCATTTGCTTGAAGAAACTGTTATGGAACTCTCAAAACAAGTAAAACAACAGGTCCTTTATAACGAACGTACAGAGAGACTGGAAATTATTGTCCGTGACCAAGAAAAAACTATTGTCCAGTTAAGACAGGAAGTGATGCAAATTAAACAACCTGGGTCTGCAATTCAGGATTTCCTTGTTCCAACAGTAGGAGAACACGATAAAAATGGAAATACTAAAGATGATATCAAGAACAAATCGGGAATCACGCAACGGATAGGAAGCACTGCTGCATCTTCTGGTCTATGAGATATTGTTTCTAATAAAAGTAAATCCTTCATTATATTTGACAATTTTTAGAATTACAACCTTTTTTGAGTGTTTTTTAAATTGGATATTTTTCTTGTAATACGTTTTACTTCAAACGATTTGTTTTGAGTTTGAAATGACTTACAATATTATAAAAGATTATTGATTTTTGAATTGCCTGCAATAATCAACTGAAACATAATTTAAGATAAATATCAGGTTGATATTTGTTGAATGATTACTTTTTGTCAGGTCATTGTAGATATGGTAAAACATAGAAATTTTTTTTTACTCATTTTTATTTTCAGAAAGATTGCTTCTCCCCGCCACCCAACAACCAGTGACTTCTCCAACAATTATAGCTTTTTATGCATACATGGCAGGAGATACTCCCTCTATTACAATACAATATCCTTTGGTTTTCGGTGTCGTAAAGACTAACAATGGAAACGGTTATCACCCCTCAACAGGGACTTTCATTGCTCCAGAGACCGGAGTATATGTGTTTACCTGGACTATAAGAGAAATTGGGGATTGTCGTCACTCAACTCAGTTGATGGTAAATACCTCGGAAATTGGAATAATTCACGTGGACGTTGATCCCGGTCTTGACTTGGCAGTAACTGGAGTCGTGGTCACGCATGTCAATGCAGGAGATGACGTATACGTTAGAACGCACGCAAATTGGAATAATTGCAATATTATTAGCAATGGAGCAGGCAGATCGTCCTTTGCAGGATGGAAACTATCTTAAGGAGAGTACACAAATAAAATGACAGCGACAAAATGATATGTTTTGTGGGGTTTTTTAACAGCCTGTTCTATACATAAATACTGTAGTAATTTTAACACGATATGTACAACAATAAACAGAAATGAAAGTTAATTATTTTAAAAAAAAGATTTAGGATTTAAATTTTAAAGCTAATGGTTAATTATGTCTCAGTTTAAGGTAACTGTATTCAAATTAGAATAAGGGTCAATTAATATTGTAAAACTAGAAAAAGAATATTGTTTACTTAAAACCACTGTACAGAATGGGGCTGAGAAAAGGACATACTGTTTACGTCTGTCCGTCTATCAACCATTTCTTTACACCTTGACAAGATATTTCTAAGCATATAATCTTTCTATTTTAAGTTGGCCGATTGACAAGTCCTTGATCTAGTTTATTGAGATGTAAAGGTAATTACAGGAAAAGTTCAAATTTGTCTATGCCATCGTCTGAGATCCAGAGTTAATCCAGCACATCTTTTTAAGGAGTTTTTATCCATGAATTTAGATAAAGTTGTATTCCAAAATTTATTCTATATTGCTGAAATATTGTAAATGTTGACCGAAACAAAAATTAATCAAAGTACTGAATTACTGACGAGAGTTGACTTTATTGATTATTATTTCTTTTCATATCAACATATGCTATTTCACATAGCAAGTTGTTTCTTAGCTCGCTGGAATTATTACTCACATTGTTTTCTAATATTAATTATCGGACTTTTCCGAAAAGAATTCCGAGCTCTAGGCGGAAAACACCATATGAATCCCGTTGTGTAATAATCAAAGATAAAATTAACGCCATTAAACTATACGATATATTATGTATCAGTAATCAAAATATTTCTGGAAAAGTGTATCAAAGCAACTTTTAACAAACAAATGATAAGATCTAGTATACGCCAGTACTGGTTCTTTATTTAGATTGGATAGTCTGTCCCTACTCTGGTGTAGTACGTAATACATACGACCATATAAAAATATCTGAACTGTTCGTACTATTAAAAATCTGACCCTTTTTAAGATATTTCAAAGGATTTTCCTTGAAAAACAGTGGTTCTTAATTCATCATATGGAACTTATCGATTATTTTAAAGTACTACGTTTTGTCAGTGGTGGTAATTTGTGCTGAGGTCCAAACACTGTTCTACTTCCGGTTTGCCAGAGTAACTGCATAGGACAGTTGATTAAAACCAACTCCCAAAGACCAGAGATTTTGCCATTGACTTTAAAAGATAAAAGATATGGCAATCAGTGTTTTCTAAAATAAAATGCTCTTTGTAGATTTCAAATAAAAATAAAATGAAATTTCATTTTCTTTGTGGGGTTTCTTACCGTTACTTTTTATTCAAATATAGCTCTATATAGAAATCTTCCTGATCTTAGATTAGATCTTGATAATACGTATGGCGGTTCCGTTTATGCTGTCAGAAGAAAAACATAACTAAGTCACATTTTAAAATAAGAATGATGAGCAATGCACCTTGTGTGCTTTTTTATGTAGCATACATAATGTTCAAACTCATAACAAAAATTAAGAAATTCCTGAAATTCCTGAGTGCAACTAAATACTGAATGTTTGTACTATTGTGAAATTCATAAGTCTCAGGCCATGTGTTTGTGTTTATGTGATTGGCTCTATTTGTCATATAGTGAAAATGCATTCTTGAAAAACTCCTCTATTCTACAACTAAGCATTTAGCAAGAATTAAAAAAATAGTGCATGGTTGCAAAAACATGACTCCAGGTTCATGGGTTCCAGGGGATTTCAATCTTTGGATATCACTGTTTAGCCCTATGTTTAGAAAGGCGAACAGTTACTTATATATTGAGCCTATTTTTAAAAAAAAAATGCTCTTCATTAAATCTTCTGAAAAGAAATGTTGTTCTTTTAAATCGCCTATTAGCAGGGTATTTTTGTCATTAATCATAAACAAGTGAGTCATTATTTACCCTTTTTAATATTTAGATTTTTTTGCTTATTCTCAATCATTTTAACACACATCTTGTATTTAGTCATCATTCTTTTTCTTTTCGATTAATATAGTTATCATATTGATATCATTTGCATCTTTATAATGTTGAAATGACTTTTTGCGACCCTTAAGACCACAGACCCTTTGTTAATTTTCATAGACGATAAAAAATATCTTGGGGTTTTATCTTTTTTATTTTTTTTTTGTTTCATAGTAATAAAGTCATTCAACATTGACATAGTTCAAGTGAAATGTACCGAATTTTGAAATGCAACTTTGTTTAAATTAATAAACAACCTTTTGAAGAGATGTATTGGTAAAACTGTAGAACAGACGAAGACATAAACCCTCGCAAAAAAGGAAACAACTTTGCTCTTCAAGGTATTCAATGTTTATTCAACTATTTTTTTTATTATACTAACTTACTTAAATACTTATTGCTAGATAACATTGAAAGTTGAATAAATCAAACACACAGGACTGACAACCTTTAAAAAGCCGTTCATTTTGCACTTTAAATTTTATCTTCCGTTAATATATATTTTCAAAATATCTGCAGCAGTTTTTTTTTAATATCTTAATGAATATATGCATATATTCACCAAGAGATTTGTATGAATTTTATTAATTTCAAGTTACTTTTTAAAATGTCTTAATACATGCGTTGCCCATAGAGTTCAATGTAAGCTTCAAGGTGCATTTAATTGGAAAATATTTAAAATTTTGAAAATTCCTTTGATGGATTATTTTTATTTGCTAATAACCTTAAAATGATATCATGGTCCAATCATTTATTATGTACAAATAATGGTCGCTATACGTTGAATACCGTAAACTAAAAATTACCTTTATTTTTCAACATTTACACTTTCAATGGTCTTTGTCTGTGATAACATTATAATTTTGAAGCATAAAAGCCAAAAATTCATAATAAATGAGTCACACAAAATGGCCTTGTCTTATAGCATAACCTAAAAACGGTACTGGGCGTGCCACGGAGTAATACATAGCTGTGCTACATGAAAAAAAATTGGTGGTTTAAAAATGTTGTTTTAAAGTGTACAAATTGGAAATAATATAAATATAAGTAATAAGGAATCATTCTTTGATTATTATGAGATGATAATTTCGGTTGGGGCTTGGTTAAATCTATCATGAAGCCCGAAACACGCCCCGACCGAAATTATTACCTTATTATACTCAAAGAATGACCCCCTCTTCCTTAAATAATGTTAGCGTAGACCTTTGACTTTTCATTTGGTTAAAAAAGGACAAATTTGACTTCAAAGTGAGTTTGTGAAATTGTGACCTTAAAGACCCTTTTCTCTTGACGGTAGTCAAATATTTTGTACAGTGTAAGGGAGATGGCCTAGAATAAACTTGCCGACAGAAAATGGAAATATCAAAAGACATCTCAGAATAATTATTAAAACTCTTCAACAATTTATTGAATACATTCACAATTAAACTGTGCCGCTCTTTGCTAGGAGTCTCTGCCAAATGCGTTCCAGCACCTTTTCATTCGCTGGTTTGGTTTCTTTGGTTAACTGAGTCGCCAGTGATGACCGGAGATGTTTCGTTCTTTATTGAGTTCTCATTTGGTTTTATCTTACTGGTTTTAGATGGCAGTTTCATGCGCATTTCTTGAAAAATAAAATGTAAAATTTGATAAAGGTTGCATAAACTCAAAACTCAAATATTTTTTCATACAAATTATCTTACTTGGACATTTTTGTAGAAAACATCTCTTGAACTCTTCGTCTTTGAGTGAACCTGGACATTTTTTCCCGCCGTTTTCCGGTTCCGGGTTGTTACACTCTCTGTAGCGGTACCGATACCTTACCCCGTGTCCGCACGTCTCTGAGCAGTGCCGAAAGTGACCCCATTGACCCCAAGCACTCCATTTACCATCCCCTGAAACCATTTCACTCTCCAATTGAAATGTGTGTTGCTGACTTTAACGACGAACTATTAATTACCAATTTAAATTGAAAGATCACATTATTTCGACAATCTTGTTACGTTTACTTTTATGTTATAAGTTTTAAATTAACTGATCGTAAATATATATTTGCAGTAGAAATGTACATCATGTTGTAATTCAACGCAGATTTGAAATAAAAAAAACTTGGTAAACGTCAAAGTATAATGTTTTCTTAAATATGAACATATAAATGCTTCCTTTGGATAAAGCTTATAACCTAAATGAAAACTGATTTGAAAACGCACTAGGTGGGCAATGACGAACGTTACACACGCTCTTGTCTCTCTCCCGCTTGTTGCCCTGACAATTGGCTCCTCCGTTAGCCGGTGATGGATTGTCACAGTACCGGACTCGGTGTCTGACCTTAGTTCCGGTTCCACAGGTTTTACTGCAGGTCGTAAAGTCTCCCCAAGTTTGCCACGCCCCCCACACGCCGTCCTCTGTGTAATAGGATAAGGTCTATGATAAGAGAGTAATGTAATGCACTAATTATCTGGTCGTCGGAAGCTGACGATTACGAGAGGAACGGAGCGTTACTGTTTGTTCTAACGATGAAAGTATTCACAAAGGAGCATTAATTCTAAAAGCTATGTAATAATTAAAAAACTATTGATTACAATTGTTTTAATTGTAGTACAATCTAATCCAATCCAGTGCATGTGTGCGTTAATTTACCTCAAAATGAGTAAATATCCTGTATCATATGCATACATTATTAAATTGCAAACTCACATGGTCGCATACCTTTACACTTTTTGTTATTGACACATGACTTGTATTTGATCTGTATGCTTTGACCCAAACACCTTCTTCCACCACATTTAGGAGTCGGGCGATTACAAGTTCTCTCCCGTATCAAGAGTCTTCGCCCCTGTCCACATGTTCCTGAGCATGCGCCATATGCTTTCCACTGTCCCCAAGAGCCCCAGTTGCCATTTACTATAGAAATGAAATATTTATTTATAAATTATCATGCATGACGGTTTCAAGTTCTTAGTGACAGTATCAACAAATTGATTTAATTTAGTGATGTCACAATGATTACCACACGCGTTTATTGTTTAACATTATTGTAAACATGGGTATGTTAATAATTCAGTGAAACAGTGTATGCCTTTCTTACACCGTAAATTCAATAAACAGCAATGCTAAAAAGTTTACTGAGATATGACTTAGGTTGTTACGTGATTAAATATTTAAAGAAGCCCTTCATGCTTCACTGGATTTGACCACGTGACCGACAAAATTCATATCCAGCTGAATCTTTTAAAATGATGTTCAATTTTAAGTATACTTTTAATGACGTCTTAATGATTACAACATGTGATTTTTGCTTTACGGTTGCATTTTGTAAACATAAAACATAGTTTTGCTGATGCGTTTTACCTTAAGCCTTTTTAAATGTAAATGTTATAAAAGCAATGTCAAAAAGATTCCCGGAATATGAACCTAGATGGTCAATTCGTGATTAATTCTTGAAAAGACTACCATACATCACAGAGTAGCAGTATTTAAAATATAATAATGAATCACTTCATTAAGCAATGGATGATTTATACCTGCATTTAAGCATAAAAACATATAATGATATGTCCGAACAAAGAATATTTATTGCCAAATAAAGCAATTTGTTTAATTGCTTATCTGTAATTATGATTTACCTTTAGAATAAACAGGCTTGCATGACCTGGACATCAATTGAAAGCTAGAGCCTCGACAACGACGGCCGCCGTTTCTTGGTTTTGGGTCTGTACATGCCCTTGTTCTTAATCTTTTCTGTTGTCTTCTACAGGATGTTTCTTGGCAAACTCCCCATCTCCCCCATGTACTCCAAGCGGACCAGCTTCCGTTTACTGATATTATAAAAAAAATTATAAAATTTAGATAAAATAATATGATGTGTTATGGCATGATACGATACATAATATGATAATTATCGATGATTAGAATGAAATTGTATATACCATTATATAATATAAAAGGTATGCTTACCTCTACATCTTTTATTACATCTTCTCGACTTGTATTTCCAGAAATAACTATCCAAATATATTAAAACACAGGTGTCAATAGATATATATTTAGTGGGTTAAACACATACATGGTGATGTTTTTAAAAATTCGATTCTTCTATCAATGCGATAGTTTAAGTAGGTTAAGTTTTTACATAGCCTCAGCAGTTTGCATTGATATAATACAATTGTATTTTTTTTACGTTGTTCCAGTTTTGCATCGTTTTCTCCACAAGAATCCACAAGCCCTGTATGTAGTTCTTCTATATTTCTCTTTGTATCTACATGTTGTGACTCGCAAACCAGTGCATTTGTTACAACTCAGGAATCTTAAACATAACAATAATTGATGAATTTGAAATAAGGGTTTAGGAAGAAAAGAAACAAATAATGTACTGAAGATTAAATTTCTCAATCATCGAAAACACTAACCTTAACCCTAATTCGATTAACAACGATGGTATGATTTTGTGTATGTATCTCAATTTATACCAAATAAATCTAAAAATTATTTAATAATTTCTATTCCATTCATTGCATCGTAGTATGCTTAAAATAATAATAATTGTCTTAATATAACTTTACATGAATTGAGGATAAAGGTAAGTAAGGGTTGCTAATATAAATTTAGGTGACATGCACTTAAAAAGTTTTCATTATACAGTCATTTATTTTTCAAATTGCGATTTGACGCCAATATAGAAAACAAATCTTACCTCTTTTCCTTTGAAATTCCGTTTTGTTTAACGCCACTGGCGACTGTGCAGTGAACGAAAAATAGAGTGACAATTAACGAAATAAGACACCAAATACTTATCTTTGTCATTCTCTCCAGTAGCTAGAATTTCAATATCAGAATCCGCACGGGAATATATATATATTAGTTGAAGTTTTATAGTCCTATCATAGAATTATGAAATGTGGAAACATGCTGTATTAAGAGATTCTTGAAATGAAATTAATATACTTGTTTTTGTTTGCAGACTGTTTTGCATTGTAAAAAACGTGCCCTAAAGTGTTGAAATTGTAACAGGTGCGTAATGCATAATTAGTTTCGTATTTGTATTTATTGGGCAAATAATTGTTTTGCAAGGATTTTCTTGTTTATTGCTATCGGTTAAACGCATTTTATTTCGGGGAATGGGGTGCCTGTTAGTATAATTTATGTTACTGAAAAAGGTTGTCAATAATCGTCTTTTAGAAAAGCGTTGAAGCTATTTATAGCGTCAAATCGCTTTTGTAGAGGCGTAATGGCGCCTTACTTTACATTATAGCGACTTAAACGCGTATTTATATACAATGCCTAAGAAGGCATAATTACGCCTTTTATATTATTTTTTAGCAACATAAGTGATATTTATGTAAACTTTTTAAGGTTAGACAACTATACCATTACCAATATAAGGATTTAACAAACTATATCAGAAGTTATACATGTTAGCAGTCCTAATGAAACATATTGGTTCTTGTATTTTGTGTATAAAAAGTTGTATATTCAAACAAATGTAAGCAATGTCTACAGAAATAAAGAAAATCGCAACTATCATCTCCAAAACTTCATACATGTACATATACAGTTATTACGACATACTGTGTCACTGATTTAGATACTTTCAAAATATAATGGTATAAGAATTTATGAGGAATTTCGTAGATCGATTGCATTGATTATAATAAAAGAAACGGTACTGCAGTCGAGACCAATTCTTTTGACGCGTCGAACCTCGATTTTATGAAGTTCTTGATTTAGCTCTTACAGCAATATCTCGATCTCGCTATACATGTATGTATCGCATTGACTACTCGAGGTGTATGTTACCGGTTACAATATATGTTGACGCATTCTTCTATAAGTTAGATTTTTATGACTACTTTGCACCAGTCATCGACAATGTGTATTACTATTGAATTGCAATGTTTTAATTTTGAAAGTGAACAGGAGATATATAGCGATATACGTGAGCCCGACAAACGATCTGCTTTTTATCAGATTGTTCACGTACTTAACAATAACAAAATATATGTTTATTGATTGTACTGTAGATTTTATTTGAGGTTGTTAATAAAGAGATATAAATACTTACATTCACATGAAATAATTCTTATTAACATGTAAAGAGTAGTTTTAAAGTTCATTAATGATTATGTATGTAGTATTAGTTTACTAATGTTATTTTTAGGTCACCCGAGTAAACTCAGATGTCCTATTGCTATCCGTTTTCGTTCGTCGTCGTGCGTCGTGCATTACCAATTTTACATTTTTAACTTCTTCTTAAAAACTACAAAGCTATTTGTTACCATTTTTGGTGTGAGGAATCTCTATGGTAGGAGGAATCTAAATCGTGAAATTCTTGGCTCTACTACCCCCGGGCACCACAGGTGGTGCCAAATATGCAAAATTGTGAAATTCATGGCCCCTGCGTCAGGGGTTCAGGCTCTAGGGTGGGGCCAATATGTCCATAAAGTAAAAATGTATTAAATCTTTAAAAATATACTTCTCTACTTCCTTAACTAAATGCAAGATCATAATGTCCATGAAGTCCTCTACCAAAATTGTGAAATTTATTACCCCTGTGTCAGGGGTTCAGGCTCTAGGGTGGGGCCAATATGGCCATAAAGTAAAAATGTATTAAATCTTAAAAAATCTTTTATTCTACTTCCTTATATATATTTGTTAAAAACTAAATGCATGATCATGATGTCCATGAAGCTCTTTACCAAAATTGGGAAATTCATGACTCATGTGTTAGGGGTTCAGGCTCTAGGGTGGGGCCAATATGGCCATATAGTTAAAATGTATTAAATCTTAGAAAGTCTTCTTCTCTACTCCCATATATAATTGTTAAACACTAAATTCATAATTATGATGTCCATGAAGCCCTTTACCAAAATTGGGAAATTCATGGCCCCTGTGTCGGGGGTTCAGACTCTAGGGAGGGGCTAATATGGCTATGTATTAAAATGAATTAAATTTTAGAAAGTCCTCTTCTCTACTCCCATATACATGTATATTTGTTAAACACTAAATGCCTGATTATAATGTCCATGAAGCCCTCTACCAAAATTGTGAAATTCATGACTCATGTGTCAGGGGTTCAGACTCTAGGATGGGGCCAATATGTCCATATAGTGAAAATGTATTAAATCTTTAAAAAATCTTCTTTATTCCCACACCTCTGGGCAAAAAATGAATATATGGTTATGATGTCCATGAAGCCCTTTACCAAAATTGTGAAATTCATGGCCCCTGGGTCAGGGGTTCAGAACATGGGAAGGGAGGAAAATGGCAATATAGTGTTAAGGCATGCAATTTTTAAAAATCTTCTTCTCTATTTTCACACATCTGTATTAAAAATTGACTTAATATTTATGTTTACCAGGAAGTTTTCTACCAAAATATTAAATGTCATGTCCCCTGGAGTATGGGTTTTGACTCTAGGACAGGGCCAAAATGGATGTATAGGTGTTAATGCATATAATGTTTAAAGACTATCTTCTTTACTCCCACACACCTGAAAGGAAAACTGAATTCATGATTTTGTAGACCAGATCTTTAAGTTTTTCGCGAAAATTATAGGTTTCATAGTTCTTTCTGAAATATTTCAGGCAGGGAGGTGGACGTCATTACAAATTTATAAATTTTCTATACTCCAGAATGAAACCTAATTAATTAAATGCATATATGAGACTCCTCGACAAGTTTGTGTATTGGTTATATGCTACACAGGTGACCGTTAAGGCCTATTGGCCTCTTGTTATTCATTAATCAATTAAATGATTTCGCACCTAATAACTACGTTATTAAGTCACCAAGTAAACTATCACCGATTTTATGTCTTATTCTAAAATTGCAATTTGATCGATTATTCAATTTACATATAAGATATCTGAATAACTGCACCTTATTAGACATGTGTCAATGTTAAACAAGTACTAACTACGAGATTTAGTCTAAATTCTGCACGAAAAATATCATCATACTATCGACATCAATGCATGGATTAATGCTTGCGCAGCTGTATTACAAAAAATTACCAAACACCATGTGCATGTACTAGGTATCAATAGTGACATTTGCCTATATTTAAATACAGTTGGTATTGACTGCTAAGTGAAGTGACTAAAATAATGTTCACTGTACTTTTATAAAAACAAAGTTATTTATCTGTCGCAGTTTATGCACCTTTCGAAGAAGGGAGGTCAAATTGCTTTGCTGCTGTCTGTCTGTCGGTCGATCGGTCCACCAACAGTTTTCGTTCATATTCTTCACAGAGAATGCACATATTAAAATAAAATTGGTATACATGTTTATCATAATAATGTGGAGGACAAGTTCAATTTTGGGTCTGATCGAGCACTTTTTGACAGAGTTATGCTTCATTGATTTAGAAAAATTCCAAATATTTGCAGTTTCCGTTTATTTTCTTCGGAGAGTCTCTACTTTTTTAAATGAAATTAAGTTTACAGATATATTATAAATATATCTAAGTAAAGTTTAATTTTTGGTACAACCGAGCATATTGTGACAGAGTTATGCGCCTTGGACTTAGAAAAATTCCAATTATTTGCAATTTACGTTCACTTTCTTCACAGATGTATAATTTATTTGTATTTTCCGTTCGTTTTCTTCGCAGATGTTCTAGGAGAGGGGGAATAAGTGTTTCACAAACATCACTTGTTTTTATCTAAAAATGCTGTTTGTTTATTATGTCCGTTTATTGGTCGTTTTAAGCACCCTTAAATTTGTCCCAATTTAACTTCACAATTTGTTTTAACGGACCATAACATCTATTGTGGTAAATCTTGCTGAATCATAGGTCTATCATAAATGATACAAAAAAAACTCAATCATTTCAAGCTGCCTTTTTTACTGTTTTGATAAAATTCATAACAAACCTGAGCGACTGTAACTTCTACAAGATTGATAACACTTGCTGTTCCGCTGTACTTTATTTTTGTTAAGCTTGGTGTTTTTCGGAAACTTGCACTTAATATTTTTAATTAGAGGTAATTCATATTGGTTTTTACTTTTTCTGTTTGTAACTTGTTTGTACAAGACAGAATGCTAATTGTCAAAACCTTTCCACACATCGTGTAAAAATTGGAACAATCTTCAAATCTATGCATAAGTATACAACGACACTTTTAACAAACCATTAACTAAATCATGTTCATCCTTTTTGTTTTATTTGTGTATTTTTTTTACGACAGTTTCCAGGCTGCAAAGGACGATCTTCCTGATAAACTGTTTGCAATGTAACAGTCATTCCATGATGCAAGGGTTCTGACGTATACGTCATCTCCTGCATTAACATGCGTGACGACGATTCCAGTTCCTGCCAAGTCACCACCGGAACCAACGTGCACGTGAATTATTCCGATTTCCGAGGTATTTACCATCAACTGGGTTGAGTGGCGACATTTGACATTTTCTCTTATAGTCCAGGTAAACACATAGATCCCAGTCTCTGGGGCAATGAACACCCCTGTTGGGGAATGATAGCCGTTTCCAACGTTAGTTTTAACGACATCGAAAACCAAAGAATGCTGAATTTGGACATACTGAACATATGCTCCAATATAAGCATAGAAGGCTATAGTACTTGATGTGGCAACTGGCTGCATGGTAGAGGGTAAAAGTAATCTTTCTAAGAAAAAAAAATGTTGTTTATTATTTTATTACTATAAAAAAGTTTTTTTTTTTTCATTCATCTGAAATGATATGAAAAAAGTTATTAGTTCATTTTTGAAATTTGAAAGGCGTCATATCTTGAAAACAAGGCATTACCATTCATTATATTTTCAAAGAAAGTTTTGTTACATTTTCTTTTTGAGAAAGGCTCAAGTCTGCACACAAATGTTATTATGATAAACTATTAAAAATTAAAAAAAAAATTAATGACTACATTATCAATTATTGCTAATGAATGTCTTAATAGTTATGCAAGCCTTTTTGTTCTTATATCACACTCAAAATAGTTTTATACATATGATAATAAATGAAAATTATTCTATAAACATAGTCTTACTTCTATTTGTAACAATTGCTCGTGGATCAGAAGAAGAACTACTGGTTCTAATACGCTGCGTTATTCCTAATCGGTTTTGATGATTGCTTTCATTGCTTCCATCTTTATCGTTTTCATCTTCTGTATGAACAAGAAGGTCTCCAATGGCAGGCCCTGGTTTCTTAATTTGCATTACTTCCTCTCTTAATTTGAAAATAGTTTTTTCTTGGTCACGAACAATAGCATCCAGTCTCTCTGTACGTTCGTTATATAGGGCTTGTGTTTTATTTGTTTTGAGAGTTCCTTAACAGTTTCGTCCAAAGTTTGAATCTTTTTATCACAATTATTCTGTATGATTGTATTTTCCAAAGCCTTAATTCGATTTTCCATATCGCAAATCCATCCCTCTTTAACTTTATTACTCTTTGCATTGGATAATTACAATTAGGTCAGCGACTGTTATTTACATAGAGGGCCGAATACGGAGCCCTTATACTTAAATAATGTATACAAAATACCTGTATATGTTAAAACATCACTGTAGTTTTATATGTACTTTAAAAGATTAATTGATCCATTAGTACTGATTTATAATTATGTTTAATAAGCTTTATAAAGACAAACATGTATTTAATTAATATATTTAAACAATAAAACGATTTCACGGGGCTTTTCCAAATATAAATCAATTAGTAAAAAAAGTTATTGAAAGAATGCTTATTAAGATATTTAACCAGATCTCTAACGTCTTTTTATCCTATCTCTTAAAGTCGGTCTCTTGCAGCAACATTTTGGTCCCGTAATACATATTCAATTGTTACTCGAGGTTTTAATTATGTAACCGAATATAATGTTTTTCGGTGCATTCCTCCATATGATTGATTTTCATGACTATTTTGAAACAATTATCAAATGTGTATTTCTAATTAAACGCACTGCTCTAACTATGATCGTGTACGGAATCTTTTCAATATTTGTCATTTACACGATATAAGGAGAAGTCGTACTCTGGAAAAGTCGAGTATTGAAGATCTCGTACTCTGTCAAAGGGTACAGATTATATTAGAGAACCCATATCCTTGTTCGGGTTATGAAAAAAAACTAATATATTGAATAACATTATATCTTTCTGTTAAACTGCATGCAGACGCATTATATAGTTCTTACGTACTAACAGATAAAAATGTAATGTTAATTAATTGTATTGTAGACTTTAAGATTTATGACTGAAAAAAGGGGTTTGATATAATTAAGTGAAATATTTATTTATAGAGGGTAGTTTAAAAAAAGGTTGATCGTATATAAAAAATTATTTCTTGTTTCATATTGATATTGCATCATATGTCATTGAGTTTCAACACAATAATATTGTATTAAATTTGCTTATTTCATGTTAGATATTTTTATACAAATTATAGAGTAAAGTTAAACAAATATATATATTTCATTTTTCAAAACCGTTTTACGTGTGATATTAAGATGTCAGTCTGATCTTTTGGTGATAGACTTTAGTAACGTAGTTTCTTGTTTGTTTTTTATTATTTGTCATTATTTTAGATAATCTCTAACTTATAGAGGAAATAAAGAATGTCTGTCTGTCTGTCAAACAAGTGTTTCATTAATAAATTAAAGAATTTTAACGAATCAATTTATAATGAATATATTTAATAACTGTCGATAAACTTGATGCTATGTTAAACAAAACTACATTCACGCTGTTTTAAATGAATAAGGGACACGTGCTCTTTTTTTATATTTTCTAAGATAATCTTTCCACTTCGGAGTTCCGGATGGCAATAAGTGTGTGTTAAAATTTCAACCATCTGTGATGAATAGCTAATTGCTGAGAAAGCTGTGACAGAAATTTTTGTTACAGACAGACACACAAGGGTAAAAGAGTATACCCCCTTCTCCTTCGGAGCGGGATACTAATAATTCATTATAGATACAAAAAAACTGACATCGTCTCAAGATATACAATCCTCCTTATATGGTCTACATGTGACATATTGTGTCACACAATTGTGTTTATGGACAGATAGACAGTTGGACAGAATGATATTTCTCTTAGAGTTCCAAGATTTTTTACCGAGTCATATTTACTTTTGACATTGGTTCGCATACTTCACTGCATACAATTTTAAACTTTTTTAAAACAATGCACAATAAACATTTACAGTACACATTTTACACCTAACAAGAATATTTGTCAAATTTATAGGAAATAAGATAACCAAAATAAACACCAAAAATAAATCAGTTGAGGCTAATATAGCTCGTAAATATGCTTTACATGTAATTGATTTGGGGCTTAATTTATCTACACTTACAGAGATTTTCAAACTCCATGTCTGTACCCATTGCGTCTGTGTCTTGTGAACTTGGTACACCTGTATGTAGGGAAGACACACATATCAATTTAAAACAAAGCAATATTGCTAAATTAAATACCTTTAGATATATCTACACTCTTTTATTATTTATCTGTTTCTGATAAGAATTGGGAAAGGTAATTGGTTTATCTTTACATAGTTACATATATATGTAGTTGCATCTAGATCGAGTTAAGAAACCACCAACAATGATGCTGATGTAGCTGTTTCACTAGCAGTATATGTTTCTGTTCAATTCAACTGTGAACTTACTGTGTACATTAATATCAAATGCTGTTTCTTTGTTTTCAACTATAGCTGGTACATGTGGCACTTGTATGTCAATCAAGTGGGACTGTAGATGTTCACCAAAATAGGTATAATGCAAATCTTTTCAGATTGATTTTATGCTAAACATACAAATAGTTGTATATTTCTTAATTTTGTATAAAGATTTGGTTTAACTAACAGACAGATGAAATAACAGATAAATGAATACGTTGATTTATAATTTGTCCCTAAAATGGTTCTTTTGTCCCATTCATGTGGGTGGTGTAGCTTAAAATTTAATGTAAACTTGCATTTTTATGCGCAAACATGAGAACATCCAAAATCAAGTCATTTACTGAGAAAGAATATCTGGTATAATTCATTTACATATGGAAAATGCACTTAATTTCATCGAAAAAAATGTGTCTGATACCATGACTTTTTGATTTTGTGCTGTTGTCTGTGTGAAGAATTCTACAAATCTGTCTACACCACTCTGAAAGTAAAATAATAAGGTCTTATTAACAATTACTTTAAAAATAATACCCATATGAAAAGCTAAAATGTATCATTGACAACCCCAAGTTGCATATATACCTATAATTAACAAACCTGGTATTGCACAATATATCACAATACATGCAGTTTTAAATTTTTCAAAATTTCTTAAGCTCCAAATCCATTGTTCATGCATGCATATCTACATGTTCATGTATGTTCTTAACATTTAACATATGAAAATAATCCTTAAAATGTTTATGATGATATCATTCGACATGTTACAATGCTTTCAATAATTAGAATATATTCCTTTACGATTTCTAATTGTATACATGCATGTTTGTCAGTTTATTACATTTATGAATATAACTGAATGATATACAGCAAAATTATTACCTAGTTCTTCTACATACTCTACATTGTATGATGGGTACACATTCTTCTTATGATCCATTGAGCACCTTTTGCAAATTGCTACAAGTAAATACTGCACATAAGATCAAAGTTCAATTACTACACTGTCATTGTAACACAATTTGACACATGTTTTGATTGTGACAAGTTATTTTCATTTAGTTTATTTTTCATATGATTGTGAAATTGAAGTACTTTTTAAAGCAAAACATATTGTAGTGATCTAAAGTACAAATACAGTTATACACAAAAATCCCAGCCCCCCCCCCCTGGAAAACAAAACTATCTCTCATTGGACCCCCCCCCCCCCTTTTTGGTAAAAATTTCTGGATCCGCTCATGTACAGTTAAGGTCAATTGTTAAAGTAATTTTTAATCTTTACAGACCTTCATATCTATATAACATCTAAATCTATATATATAGAGGTCCTCCTAGATATCACCTGTTTATAAAATACACTAATTTTCTCATAATATTTTATATTACATACTCTTTCAAAGTCCTGAATTAAGGTGACTGTAAAAATAACGTACCTGATCCTACTGGTATAATCTGTCTTGTTTTAACCAGAGTTCTCTACACATTGTTGGAATGACCCCTCTGTCAGCTTTCATATTACCCCGATGACCAGGATAAGAACACCGTGCTCCCAACTCTTCGCGGTGCTTCAGGCATTTTTTCATAGAAAGCACTGCCTTATCGATGATGAAATACCCACTTCAATACAATATTACTATGTACTAAGGACATATGTGAGCATTAGACACACACCTGTCTAGAATTTGTGCACTTTGTAAACTGTATAAGTGATTCATAATATCCCTGTCACTCTCATAAACAGAACAAATGTTTGCAAGATCACATTCAGATCCTCCGGATCCATTATAAAATTTAAATATAGCAGGACATTCAGCTGCTAAACCTGGTGCGTTTTCACTCATTTTCATGAACAAAAAGGTCAAGCTAAATTAAAATAATCTCATTGTTCCTTCTGATGGAAAATGATAAGGTCACAATGATCAAATAACTTGTATTCACCCCATTGTCATAAATTATGTTTTCAATGTGACCTCCATTTGGCGTCTCTTCACTTTTTTAACCTCCTCTGCCTAGAGATTGCATCAAAGGGGAGGTAAATTTTACAAATCATATTTCACAGCCAAAAATTAATTTACAGGTTTGGGGAGCGACAATATCAATATAACAAATACTTATGACAAGAAAATATCAATTTTGAATTAATTTATTCTTTTAAATTTAATAACTTATTTTTTGAAATATAAATATATTTAATAATATGCTAGAATATGCTTATTTAGATGGAATGTATCAGTCAATATATTATCATTGCGTGCTAATCTTTAAGAGTCTAAAAGTGGATTTTTTGTAGAAATTTACACTTATGCCTTCATCTTAAAAAAATAATGATAAATTTTGAAGATGCAAGCGATTACAGGTATATTAATACCTCTATCAAAGCTGTTTATTTTTATACATCTAGCAAAATTGGCAAATTGCCAGTTTTCAAAATCTCTTTTTCATGGTTCTATGGGCAGTTTTTAATAATTTAGATTGGTATTATGAAAAATGAAGTTTTAGGTAACATATATATAAATAAAACAATTGTGAACAATTTTCTATTATTTTCTTTTTTTAGTGCTCAAACTGCATTGCTTTTCATAATTTTTCTTGGTTTTTAATCCATATTTGGGCCATTATTCAAATTAGGTCACAGCTAGAAATAGAACGACACCAGCAAGCAATTGAATTCAAAATTTGGACTTTTATGGGATAATCTTTCAGTTTTAAACACTTTTTAAAATAACTAAGATGTACGCTTGTGGACGATTTTGGTAATATTGCATGACTTTCTCTGAGACGCTCACTTTAAAAGCTGCATAGTATTTTGTATAAAAATTGTATGATATTTGTATGATATTCGCATAAAACAACAATGAAACATAAGATATCCATTTTCGCATGAATATTGTGCGAAATTTTAATCATATAATATTTGCATTAAAATAATGTCAAAATCGCATGAAGTTTTCGCATGAAATTAATGCGTGTTACTTTTCTTCTCTTTCTCATGCGAGGAATTCGCATGAACTTCATGCGAATTTCATATGAGATTCATGCGAGCCACTTTTGCCTGTGTAGGATTACCGTAAATGATATACAGATAAAAGCCCTATTATTTTAAGCAGCCTTTATCACTGATCTGATAAAATTCATAACAACCCTGAGCGATTTTAACACCTACAAGATTATAACACTGGCTCTACCTCTGTAGTTTATTCGTTGCTAAACCTGATATTTCTTGGAGACCAGACCTACTCCTCAAATCTCAAATTTCATATTGAACGTAATTTAATTTTATCTTCATTTCTGTTTATAACCTGTTAGTAAAAAACTAGTAAAAATACCAATCGTCAAAACGTTTGCGAATATCGTGTAAAACTGACAGCTATTTTCGACTCTGCTCATTATAATTACTTTAAACAAACATAAAAAAGATCATTTTTATCATTTTTGTTTTATTTGTGTAATGTTCTCAAGACAATTTCCAGCCAGCGAAAGAAGACCTTCCTGCCATATCGCTAAAAATATCACAGTCATTCCATGATGCGTGCGTTCTAACGTAAACGTCATCTCCTGCATTGACATGTGTGACCACGACTCCTGTTCCTTCCAAGTCACTACCGGAACCAACGTGCACGTGAATTATTCCGATTTCCGAGGTATTTACCATCAACTGAGTTGAGTGGCGACAATTGCTATATTCTCTCATAGTCCAGGTAAACACATAAATCCCGGTCTCCGGAGCAATGAACACCCCTGTTGGGGAATGATAGCCGTTTCCAACGTTAGTTTTAACGACATCAAAAATCAAAGAATGCTGAATTGGGACAGATTGAATAGATGCTCCAATATAAGCATAGAAGGCTATAGTACTTGACGTGGCCACTGGCTGCATGGTAGAGGGTAAAAGTAGTCTTTCTATTAAAAAAAAGATGTTGTAAATATATTATACATTGTATATCAGTTTTTCTTTTCTTTCATCTGAAATGATGAAGAAAAAGTTTATAGTTCATTTTTGAAATTTGAAAGGTGCCATATCTTGAAAACAAGGCATTACCATTCATTATATTTTCAAAGAAAGTTTTGTTACATTTTCTTTTTTAGAAAGGCTCAAGTCTGCACACAAATGTTATTATGATAAACTATTAAAAATTAAAAAAAAAATTAATGACTTCATTATCACTAATTGCTAATGAATGTCTTAATAGTTATGCAAGCCTTTTTGTTCTTATATCACACTCAAAATAGTTTTATACATATGATAATAAATGAAAATTATTCTATAAACATAGTCTTACTTCTATTTGTAACAATTGCTCGTGGATCAGAAGAAGAACTACTGGTTCTAATACGCTGCGTTATTCCTTATCGGTTTTGATGATTGCTTTCATTGCTTCCATCTTTATCGTTTTCATCTTCTGTATGAACAAGAAGGTCTCCAATGGCAGGCCCTGGTTTCTTAATTTGCATTACTTCCTCTCTTAATTTGAAAATAGTTTTTTCTTGGTCACGAACAATAGCTTCCAGTCTCTCTGTACGTTCGTTATATAGGGCTTGTTGTTTTATTTGTTTTGAGAGTTCCTTAACAGTTTCGTCCAAAGTTTGAATCTTTTTATCACAATTTTTCTGTATGATTGTATTTTCCAAAGCCTTAATTCGATTTTCCATATCGCGAATCCATCCCTCTTTAACTTTATTACTCTTTGCATTGGATAATGATGCTTCAAAACCATGAAAATGAGGATGTTCTCTAGTCAACCTTTGTTCCAGAAAATCTAACCTCGAGGTCAGTTTCTGAATAGCATCGACATCCAATGTATTCCATTTTTGCGAAGCTGCAGTACAGTTTACGCACAACGAAAAGAAACAGAAAAGAGAAGATATTATTATGTTCATGATGTTTTGTTAAAACAGAATCATGAACTGTAATATTTCCTATGAACCACCAATTCTTATCTAAAACTACAATTAGGTCAACGACTGATATTTACATAGAGGGCCGAATACGGAGCGCTTACTTAAATAATGTATACAAAATACCTGTATATGTTCAAACGTCACTGTAGTATTATATGGACCTTAAAAGATTGATGGATCCATTAGTACTGATTTATAATTATGTTTTAATAAGCTTTATAAGGACAAACATGTACTTAAATTAATTAATATATTTAAACAATAAAATGATTTCACGGGGCTTTTCCAAATATAAATCATTTAGCAAAAAAAAGTTATTGAAAGAATGCTTATTAAGATATTTAACCAGATCTCTAACGTCTTTATATCCTATCTCTTAAAGTCGGTCTCTTGCAGCAACATTTTGGTCCCGTTATACATATTCATTGTTGCTCGAAGTTTAAAGTATGTAACCGAATATTATGTTTTTCGGTGCATTCCTGCATATGATTGATTTTCATGACTACTTTGAAACAATTATCAAATGTTTATTTCTATTTAAACGCACCGCTTTAACTATAATCATGTAAGGAATTTTTTTAATATTTGTCATTTACACGATATCAGGAGAAGTCGTACTCTGGAAAAGTCGTGTACTGAAGATCTCGTACTCTGTCAAAGGGTACAGATTCTATTAGAGAACCCATATCCTTGTTCGGGTTCTGAAAGAAAACTCATATCTTGGATAAATTTATATCTTTCTGTTAAACTGCATGCAGACGCATTATATAGTTCTAACGTACTAAGAGATAAGAATGTAATGTTCATTAAGTTTTTTGTAGACTTTAAGATTTACGACTGAAAAAGGGTTTGATATAAGTAAGTGAAATATTTATTTATAGAGGGTAGTTTAAAAAAAAAAAGGTTGATCGTATATAAAAAATTATTTCTTGTTTCAATTTGATAGTGCATCATATGTCATTGAGTTTCAACACAATAATATTGTATTTAATTTGCTTATTTCATGTTATATATTTTTGGATACAAATTATAGAGTAAAGTTAAACAAGTAGATATATTTCATTTTTCAAATATTTTTTTCTCGTGATATCAAAATGTCAGTCTGATCTTTTGGTGATCTTTTGAAAATATTTATTTGAACTCGTTACTTCTGTTTTATTTTATTTATATAACAGCGAAGTTTGATTTTGTCAAACAAGTGTTTCATTAATAAATTAAAGAATTTTAACGAATCAATTTATAATGAATACATTTACTTACTGTCGATAAACTGGATGCTATGTTAAACAAAACTACATTCACGCTGTTTTAAATGAACTAGGGACACGTGCTCTTTTTTTATGTTTTCTAAGATAATCTTTCCACTTCGGAGTTCCGAATGGCAATGGAGATGAATTTACCTGAAAGGTGATCGAGCGAATGCTGAAAGATTTTTCTGAGCGCATACAAACGCACTGTGAGCGCACGGTGACCGCGAACGGATTTGGAGCAAAGAGCGCAGAGTTGTAAACGATGAACAGACATTGAGCGCACTGTTAGCGCACACTGAGCGAAGGGTGAGCGAACGCAAAACTTGGAAAGTAAAACGTTGCAGGGAACGTATGTGCAAGTTTAAAAAAAACCGAATTGTTTTTAAATCAATAATATTATATTGCTCATTTGAGAAATTAAAAGATTTGGAGTCGCTTGTGTAATTGATTTCATCCCTGGTTTCTTCTACAATATACATTAAAGTTTACACCATGTTTTGCAGCATGTATAATACGGAGATATACTCAATCAAAGATCTAAGTGTTAACGCAATGGAATCAAAACATATTCGTTTGTTTTTCCGTCGTAATGGTCGATATTCAACTAATATTCAAGTGGTTAGGAACGATGTAGCAATCCTGACATCTGGTTTCGACCCTGGACCTGGGCCTTTTTTGATATCATAAGCACTTCAAGTTTCGTTGGGCGTCCCTTCAGAGCTACGGATTAGTGTTGGTTTTCATTGAAAATCACAATGCACTTTAAAGTAGTCCGAGTATCGCGCTACGTCACACCGACATGTAAAATTAGAGCCGCAATAAACCACACTTTTGTTTTCCGAGATGTGAATTTTTTACGGTTTTGGTTCGACTTTTACTCAGCGTTTTATATATCCGGTAGTTAGCTGTCGTAACAACAAATGGCGAAGTTTAAGGGGAAATTTTGTAAAAAGGGAAGGGACAAAATAAATGAGGCTTTGGAAAGGGGGAGGGAATCACGATGGAGACAAGAAACCGCCACAGCTGCTAACGTTGTACCAATTATTAGCTACGATCACGAGTATGCTGCATGTGACATCCCCGATCCAAGTCAGCAAATTGAAATTCCTCTTGATGAAAACTTGAAAGAGGGGGAATGGCGTGTAGGACGAAGAGTTGTAGAACTAGGTAATAACAACAAACCAAAACAGACAATATTTGTGTGGACCATACACCGTAATTTTAGTTTATATGCTATGGAATATTATATCTAATTTGTTGTTAAAAATTAACTTAGGAATCTTGGCAGACGGATTAAAGTCTTGCCAGCTATGCAGTCAGCCCCTCCATCTGAACGATTGCACTGGTGAGAAAAAATTTGGATTAGGACATATGTTGCTGATAAGATGTAACTATTGTCAACTTGTTAATGAGATCCCGACTGGTAGCCGGCATAAAACTATTGCTGGTGATATTGCTTGGGATGTTAACACAAAGTTGGCAGCAGGTAAGGATAACTTAAAAACTTGGAATGAGACTTTATTTTGATAACAAATAAATAAATCTTAGGGATACATCGGTAAACAAAAGAAAATTGTATTTGATTTTCACAAGAAAATATTATAATGATTGTAGGCATGATAGATGCTGGTCTTGGAGAGATGCATGTGAATAGTTTATTGTCTGCTATGAATATTCCAACTATACCACCCAAGAGCATTAAGTGCAGAGAAAGAGAAATTGTACCTCATCTAGCAGACATGGCAGAGGAGACCTGCAGGAAAAATTTGGAGGAAGAAGTTAGATTGTATGTATATTATTGAGTTAACTTTTTAAGATTTGTTTGAATAAAATATTAGTACTATTTAAAAATCACTGACTGCTGTTATTTAATTTTTCCCTCTATATGCTACCACAGAAACCACATATTTAATATATAACCAGAAAATTTGTATTTGTTACTTTATTAGAAGTGATGGAAATTTAACAGCAAGTTTCGACGGAGCGTGGCAAAAAAGAGGCACAGGCCGTGCTTACAACAGTTTGACAGGTTGAGTACAAATTTTGATTTAGTTATTGTCCCGGTGACAAATGAAAATTTGATTTTTAGAATGGGTTACCTAGTATTGGATGTTTTTTACATCCAATGTTTAATCTATTTGATAATGCAGTGAACCACAGAGGTTTTCTCTTGCATAAGACAGTTTTGGTTAATATTATTATAGGACATGCAACTTTGATTGGAGAGTCCACAAAAAAATGTCTAGGGTTTTCCGTGATGAGTAAACGCTGTAGGATTTGTACAAATGCTAAGAAGAAGGGAGCCCCCCCAAGAAAACATGCATGCTCATGCAACTGGACTGCCTCTGCAAAGTCCATGGAGCCAGCCATGGCCTGTGAAATGCTTCAAGACATAATGAATACAGGAAAGCAGGTATTTCTGAAATGAAGAAAACAGTATCACTTTTTGATGTGTATATGATAATGTAAAATGTGGTTTTATTTTTTAAAAAAATGATGAATTGAAGGTCAACACTTTGGTCATGGACAATGATTCTACCACGATTGCGAGGGTCAAAGCCACTGTGGATCCTAACATCAGAAAGAAGTGCGATAGTAATCATACTCGCAAAGGTTTCACAGGCAAGCTAGTTGATATGAGTAACACCTTCAAAGCATTGAAAAATGTTAAAGTTCGGGGTCATGTGGAGAGATGCTTTATGTATTGTGTCAAACAAAATCAAGGAAAATCAACACAGCTTGAAGAAGATCTGCAAAAGATTGTTCCTCATCTGTATGGTATGTATATATATGCATAAACAGATCTATGCTAAGTTTTGAAACATTACATATAAATACATTTTTAGTACATGTATTAAAGTTCATCTTGTTTAGATCTTGACTACAATTTATCAAATTTGATTTCAGGTGAACATGACAAATGTGGGGTATGGTGCAGGAGTGAAAAATCAGGCTACAAGCCAAGGAATTTGCCATATGGTAAGCCTCTGACAGATCAGCCGTTACGTGTTGCCTTGGAAGATCTTTTTAAAGTATATGTTGGAAAAGTCGAGGAATTGGCCACTTTAGGATCCACGCAAACTAATGAAAATTTTAACCATATGGTAGCAAGCAAAGCACCAAAAAGAATGTAAGTTTACTGAAAAAGAATCACAAGTTCAAGTATTCTAGTAAATAATATTTCATACTACATGCTTTAAATACATGTACCGGTATTTGAGATCCACACAATTATGATGACAGGTTTTATGGCGGATCTGAGAGTCTAAAAACAAGAGTTTCTGCCACTGTATGCCAAAAGAATGAGGGTTACAAATATATCACAGAGGTAGAACTGTTAATTGCAGATGCAGTTTAGATTGACAGATTGTTTTAATAACTTTTTTTTTTTTTAGAATTACCAGTTGTTTGTTTTATTGTTGTTAATTTTGATTTCATAAATATTCGATGGCCAGATTGTAATACATGTATGAATCTGAACACATACATGTACACTTACATGTTTATATACCGGTATATCTCGTTACCTAGTGCTACCCAAAATTCCTGCTTATAATATTTATGAATGTATTTTGTTCCATGAAAATGTATATTTGCAAACTGGTCATATTGCATAATTTTTCACTTTATTTTTCAGTTGTTCATATATTTGAAATCATAATATTTGTTATTAAATTATTACTAACATATCAAATAATTTCAGAGAGCCTTTTTTTTTAAATCCAGCATTCCATGTAATTTTAAATGAATTTTTGATTTTTACGTTTAATGCATGTATATCGCTAGAAATAATACATGTTCATGACATTTTAACATGTAATGAATAGTTATCCTTAATAAATTTGAACTACGTGTTAATTTCTATGTAATTGAAGTAATTAATAAATAAGTGTCTTTCTGTCTTTTATTTAGCTCAACAAGAGGTGTCAGATGTCTCCCGGAAGATTTACGGTAAAATACACCACAAAACTGGCAAATTCATTAAAAAGGAAGCGATTACTTCAAGCCCAACGCAGTGCCAAACGAAGACGTCTAGAACTGAAGAGTGAAAGGTTATCAAAAGATGCTACTCACTCAGTGCTTGAGGGTAAATAAAATACATGTACCGGTACATGTACTTATTTCACACTGTATGTAATGGCAATTTTTGTAAAGCTAGAGCATTTCATATTATGATTGCATAAAAGTTGTTCCAAATTTTTTTTAGGTGAAACCTACAGCACCAATATTGGATTTGATGAATGTACTGACATAGAGGACATCACCATTCCGTCAAAAGAGTTCTCCGTAGACAGCAGTTCCTTGATAGTTTTTGACCTAGAAACTACAGGATTAGGTTAGTTTGTAGTAACCTTTGTTATGTATGCGTAATTGATATTTGATTACAAATTATTTGGAAGGATAAGTGAACTTTTTACATTATATTGCAGCAAGAACATCAGACATCCTCCAAATCGCTTGTGTGTGTGGGGATAGAGAGTTTAGCGTCTATACAAGACCAACCTGTACTATCAGTATTGGTGCCTCAGCTGCCACAGGATTAACATATTATGGAGGAGTTCTAAAGCTGAAGGGAGAAGCTGTTGATTCGTTAACAATTTTGGAAGGACTTGAACAGTTTATTGCATTTGTTTCGAGTTTTCCAAAAGCAGTTTTGATTGGACATAATATCATAAGTTTTGACATCCCTGTGCTTATGCATAATCTTTTCAAGCACAACCTACTTGAGAAATTTCAAGATGTTATTTTTGGATTTGTTGATACTCTCAAGTTGTCCAAAAGGATTTATCCAAAAGCAGAAATGGGTAATTACAGGCAAGAAAACCTTGTCCAGAAACTTCTGGGAGAAACATACAATGCGCACAATGCAGCTTCAGACGTAGAAGTTCTCCAAAGACTTTTTCACGAAAAACTTAAAGTTAACTGTAGTGGTGAAGATCTTGTTAGACCGTCTTATTACAGCTGCAAGTCATCGTTAGAGCCTCTTGTTAAGATGAAAGTTATTTCTGCAGCAACTATGAGTAAGCTAGTGGGACTTTCCTTGAATTTAGCCAAGCTTAAAATTATTCACAAGCGTGACCCCAACAATGGCATAAGAAATGTTTTCAGTGACCCAATTGCTAATTCAAGAAGATGCAAGGTGTCAAAATCAAAAGCAGTTATTGAGAAAGTTGTGCAATATCTTTCAAACATCTGAAATGCTTTTAGGCATTTTGTACACTGAAGCTTATTAGAAATTTTGTTTTACACATGTTTTTGTCAAGGTGTCAATCAAATACAAGAATGTAAAATTTTTAAAGTGAACTGTGCAATTTTTTATCGCTTCTAGATATTATGGTTGAATCAAAAGCTTTTCTGCAGCTTGTATGAAGGCAGTTCATTGTAAGTGGTATTGAATTATGATCATGTAAATTTTTGTGACTAAACATGCACTCATTTGCTTTGACCTGTTGGTATAAAATGCATATGGTAATGAGAAAATATTCATTTAATTTTCTTGTGGTATTTACCATGTTCCATTTGCATGATGAATTATTAAGGCATTGTATTTCATTATGTACAACATGTAATTTATATTGTATTATATGTGTTGCACAATCGCTAAAATAACATACCCTGAAAAGTCATTAAAATATTGTTAATTGAGAAATTGCAAAGTTTTATTTCATTCTATCTATTTTTAAACTTAAATTAATTGTGAAAACTTGTAAACATTTTAAATAAACTCAGATTTCATGTACATTGGAAGAAATGATATTTCATGATTTTTGGAAGAAAAAAAATTTGGGGGGTATACTTGTTATATAGTCTATAACACAAAAAGTAACATGTCAACATATATTTTTTTTAAGAAAATTTCTTTTCTAAGATGCTAATCTGTGAAATAAAATCAATTAATTTCACTTTGAGTCCATAAAACTTGAAATATAACCCGAATTTATCTCTGCAATGTAAAATTTTGCAATTTATTTTGACAAATTTTGCCTCATATATGACACATTAGAAGAAAATTTATTAACATTTTTCCAAAAAATGATTATATATGATTAAATGAAATGTATATGTTCCATTCTGCATATGAGACTTCATTTGTTATGGAATAAATAATAATTCACAAGAGGAAATTGAGAATATATATTTTTTCAAGAATGTCAAAACATGGGTGCAATGGATGACATCCAATAACAAAAAAATAAGCATGTGGACCTATCTTTTTTTTTTCATTTATCAGTTTCTAGGATGCATGACTATCATTTAAAACCAAGTTTACAAAGTTTGAGCCCATTTAGTGCCGAGTATAGGACTACCTTAAGCATTAAAAATTGTTTTTAAATGATACTGCTTACTGTTGCTAACAGTATCGTGAAAGATAGATATAAAGTAAACTTTGTACATCCTGATATAAGAACTTATGAGACACCAACATTACAACGACTCTAGTTTTCTCCTCAAAGGTTGTTCGGCTAAACTATTACTAAAGCAAAAGAGTTGCCATTAATTTGAAGCACATGCTGTAAAAAACAAATTTCTTGTTTAAAATTTGATATATTCACACGTAGCTGCTAAGCAATTTGGAATTTCACACATACTCACAAATAAAATTGATTTGAAATCGACTTACCATTTTTCGCACAGACAAACATGAATTTCAAAGATATTCTACGGACTTAACTCACCGGGACTTCTTAGCTCAAGAATAAACACCATACATTTCTTTTCACATTGCAATTTGAACATGTCTATTCCAACTCCGTTTATCTAGCATCGTTTCTAAAGTTGATGCATATATTTTTTGCCTTGTTTTCAAAACCGTTTTCCGTTGAACAATGGCTCTCAGATGTCTTTGAAATTAATGTTACTATTGTTATCATTGTGACCCACGGAAAATGCACATCTCGGTATCC